>CM060977.1:23560794-24160794 GCA_030765065.1 Deroplatys truncata
TAAACATTCACGTTTCTTTTCACAGCGTCGCTTCAATACGTAACCTTATTTATTGTTATTGTGTGTTTGCACATTAGCGCTTCTTATGCGCGCTCTTGTCTGGCTAAAAACGTTCCCAGCAGCACACCCTAAAGTTGAGATATATGAGTAGCGAATACTGCATCAAGTTCTTGAGATTTTATCAGAAATATCACCATAGGTTATAGGTTCAACGGAGGGTGACAGCTCGGCAACGCAACGTACAGAGATTTGTGCCTACCACTCCGCAGGAAGGAGTGGCAGTATTTTAATATCTGAATAATTTTAATTGTATTTTATAATAAGTAAATTCAATAACAGTCCGCCTTGAATCAATATGTATGTAATAATTATTTAAAATGTAAGTAATAGTCATTGCATATGCTTATTTTTATTATAAAATATGTTTAATGTTATGTGAATACATTACATACTCTAATAATGCAAGAGCTGTGAGAATAATAAGTTTTAAGTTGCTAACAACGAGATAATAATGAGGTAACCTTGTAGCAATGAGTTTGAGAGTTTGAAAGTTACTAGTGATGATTAGAGCAACGATAATGTAAATTCAGTAACAATTTAAAATTAGCCAATCAACAGCAAAGAAAAGCTTTAAGTAAAATGCAGAGATTCTATTGAACTAGAATTAGCCAACCAGAGATTTGAAATACCGAAGCTTAGAGGTTTAACGGTTGAAACATGTTCAGTTGCTGGCAAACCTTGGTAGTGACCAGATGGAAGATGTGTTCTCTATAGAAATATTACGCGTAAATCGTAAAATATGTATACGCGCTAAGTGAAAGTATTAAAAGAATCTCACAGTTCTTAAAAAGTGTAGTGCTTTATTAAAATGTGCATGGATTAATAAAAGAAGTGAATTTAAAAACTTAAATTCTGTGTATGTCCACAATTATTGTCGTACCGCACCCTGACTAAGATACATGACCCTACAAACATTACTGACGCAGCCGAGGCAAATTCAAACTTAAAGTAATATATAGAAGCAGTTTTAATAACAAAGTTAAATATTATAGTGTAAAACTTGGAGTGTAACAACAGAATTACATCTTAAAATCAGCTTCTCGTACGTAGCAGCTTATTGCGTAATAACAGTAACTATTACGTAATTAACAAATTCAAACCGACGTCCAAAGCGTGTTGCAAACTACTTAAAGTAACTAAGAAATTACGCAAAAATAAAAATTACGTAATCAAACAAAACAAAAGCAGCACAGCATAACCTTCTTCAAGTTTCAAACAATACATGAAGCAAACACTTTCTTCAAGGAACCACACAGGAGGCTACAGCCGCAGGCAGACAGGCCACAGAGACACGAGGAAGTCCCTAATATTTCCTAGCTCGCAGACCCGTGTGTCACCGCTGAGCCGCCAAGAGGGGGGATGAACGACCCACCAGTCGAGCAGCCATCTGTCCGGCACCGCCATACACTTCTAAACCTAGAAGCACAGCTGAAAGATGAGAAGTAAACGGAATGAAAGGGAAATGACCACGAAAAACCCATTGGATCGAACCTGGGACCTCCTGAATGCCAGTCACAGAACCATCCCGCTTGGTGAACTATCACCATAATATGCAGCCATAGGAATATCTAACCACTAAAGCCGACTTAAAAGCAACGTCGCAGGTTACAAACCATCCCCATCCTTCCTAAAGTCTGTTGACGTCTGCAGACAGTGCTAACCTGCCAGTCAGTGACTCATGGTTACTGCTGTCGTTGCTGCCCCACGTATGGGAGCCAAACTTGAAGGGGTTTAATTGTTGTAGCGGTTTAATTAATTGTTGTTTAATTGTTGTAGCGGGGATTGTTTCTAGGAGTGTTCGCCCCCAAGTACGGTACAAAGTTTCCGGTGGCCTTCGCCCTACGTTTACTTTGTGTAATAACTATTTTAATGTTATTTATTTAAATATTATATATGTATGCGTCAGTAGTAATTTCCAGAGCACGTATCTCTTAA
Source organism: Deroplatys truncata (assembly GCA_030765065.1). Lineage (NCBI taxonomy): Eukaryota > Metazoa > Arthropoda > Insecta > Mantodea > Mantidae > Deroplatys > Deroplatys truncata. Next base: position 23,562,790 of record CM060977.1, read on the forward strand.
CAGGGCTGGTACGGCTAAAGAACAAGGCTTACACAAATTATAATTGTATTTAACTTTTTTTATTAATCCTTCACAAGATTAAACAACATTTCACTGATATATCCTACTATAGAGCTGTGAGATTATTGTTAATTACACTTTTTAACACGTAAATTTTATATTATTCTCACCGCAATGCATTTTTATGTCTCACATTGAACCTGTACCATGCCGAATTGTTTGGATACGCTTCCTTGTAGCGTCTACCGCCTGAATTTGTACTTTTTCTCTATTTCAAGCCTCTGATTGGCTAATCCTGCTCCAATAGAATACCTTTATTTAACTTTTATCTTTACTAGTTGTTGATTGGCTATTTATAAACTGTTTTAAATATTACATTATTATTGTTCCAAGAACTATTAGTAGACTTTTTAAACTTTCTAATTTATTGTTCCTTATTGTTAGCAACTTTCGGCTTCTACTTTGTAATTCTGTTTGCTACGGAAGGCAGCTTGCTTCTATTCTCACAGCTCCTACATTGTTAAACTACGTAATTTTTCACATAACATTATTATACCTGTACATAATAATATAAACATAATACAATGACTGTAAGATACACTTTCTATATATTATTATACACATATTGCTTTAAGGCGGGCTATAATTAGACTGGTACCATTTAAGTGTTAAAAATACCCTGATAACATAATGGTTTGAGTGTGGATAAATGCCAACTACTTAAGAATTTAATATATTACAGTAATGATGCAGAGAATGAGTTTGAAAGAAAATTATGTCAACACTCGTGCAATTTTCCCTACTCAATATACTTTATTTTCATTTATTCACGCAAAATCTTAATACTTTCTCCAGCAGTTAACTATGGTATAGTATTCTACCCCTCAAAACGTTGGTATAAATTGGATGAAAGGGAAACTTGGTGTTTAAGTCCAGCACAACCAAACACTGGTGGCTGGAATCGTTAAGTCATGTATTCGGGAGGTCCGGGGTTTAAATCCCACCAGGACTGCCCCTGACTGAGGATTTTTCCAGGTTTTACTGTCCGTATAACTTGCAAATGCCGGGTAGGTACCCTAAATCTTAGGTTTTGAAGGTTTCCTTCCCAAGTTTCCTTTTCCAATAATAATTTCATTTCATGTATCACCAGTGTCACCACATGTAGAAGGGCGGACGTTAAGCACCATTAAAGCAAAACCAAAGTCTATCATCAACACGAAGATGTTTCCTCAAACTAGCCTTTATATCGAAAACCCATCGTTTTCATTTGCTCAAAAGTTGCTCCTATCACGTTTCATTAACATACTATATGTTTCATATATTTGTACATCTAATTGAGGCAGTATTTTAAACACTTGAATAATTTCAATTAAATTATATAATATATAAATTCAATAACAGCCCGCCTTGAAGCAATATGTATGTAATAATTTGTAAAAATGTATGTCACAGTCATTGCAAATGCTTATATTATTGTAAACATGTTCAATAATTATATGTGAATGCATTAGGCAATTTAATAATGCAAGAGCTGTGAGAATAATAAGTTTAACGTTGCTAACAATGAGGTAACCTTGAGGCAATAATGAGTTTGAGAGTTTAAATGTTACTAGTCATGATTAGAGCAACGATAATGTACTTTTGTAACAGTTTAAAATTAGCCTATCAACAGCCAGAAAAAGCTTTAATAAAATGCAGGTATTCTATTGGACTAGGATTAGCCAATCACAGACTTGGAATGCAAAAAGTTAAAAGTTTATACGGTTAAAATATGTATACGTGATAACAAAGTGCAAGTTTTAAATTAAAGAATCTCACAGCTCTTAATATCAGTGTAGTGCTATTTAATTTGTGCCAAGGATTAATAAAGAAAAAGTGAATTTAAAGCTTAAAATCTGTGTAAGCCTACATTTTTGTTGCACCATGCCCTGTCTAAGAGATACGTGACTCTAAAACAATACTGACGCAGCCGAGGCAAACATAAATACTACCTATAGAAGCAGTTTAATAACAAAGTTAATAAATACTTTTAAACTTGGAGCGTAACAACAAAAATACATCTTCAAATCAGCTTCTCATACGTAACAGCATATTACGTAACAAACAATGTTCTTAAAATTAACGCCCAAAGCGTGGTGCAAACTTCAACAGCAATAACACTACTTCAAATTGACGTCCATACGTAGAGAGAAATAAATAAACAACGTAAAGACAATATCTTCTTCATAATAAGAGCATATCTTCAGTTTACTGTGATTAGCCTGTGAAGCCCTCTTCATTCTGTATGAACATTGTATAGTCTGTATTACTGATAAGACAGACACTTAAATATAGGAAAAAATCCAAATCTTGTTAAAATACACAACTTGTGTCAAAAATAGTTTATACCATTGGCCATTTCGAGATAGTCGTTAGTGATTTGACATCATTACTTTTGTCATTTTTTCTAAATTTCGCCATTCAGTTTTTTTCTCAGGATGTCGTGCAAAGAGAATGGGTTTTCAAAGCCCTGTTTTAAACATTTGACTGCCTTCAGTGATATCACGAGTGCTGATAGCTTTTCAGTAATTTAATTCAGGTTAATGAATGCTAGTCATGATAATCCTTTCGAACCGGAAGGTGGTGAAATCTAAAGACAACAAGCATGACTTTAAATGTCCGATTAAATTACCCTAGAAAGATTAACAGCAAGAGGGGAATCCGGTAAGATCATTAAAATTTAAGTTTAAGTACCTATAAGCACTAAAGTGGTTTACCTGTTTCATCTCCTATTATCCGGCGTTAGATCTCTTACTTCTTTTATATTTTAAATTCGCAGATCACCAAACCTTGCCAACTTTACAGTTTTGGACAAAAAAAGTGTCATATCTTGAACGCCAAATGTTGCTAAGTACTACACGGCACAGCGCCTTGTTTACACCATACGCAATACAGTTGTGTAGCCGCTGCAGCAAGTTGTACGGCATTATTGAACATGCTTCCTCCCAAGTGTCTTCTCTGTGGCAAGGCGTAGGGTACTTCTGTGGTTTAGATTTCGATATACTGCATTTCATACATGGTGTCTGGTAAAGTTCATAATAGAATAGTTACTGCGATGCAAAATACGTGGCTTCACAATGTCATCATTGTCGCATATCTGTATCTTATTGGATATCAAGGGACGGTGTAGGTGTGTTGTGGCAGCTAGACGATACACTGAACAGTGCGCAATACACGGTAATATATTGATTCCCTCTGTGAGGATGAGATATCCTGATGGAATTGTTGAATTGGTACAGAGTAATCATCTTGTCCAATATGTCGAAAGGTTTCAAATTGTCATCCTCCGTGGTGTAGTGGTTACCATGCTAGTCTCTAGTTCCCGAGGTCGCGGGTTCAAGCCCGGCGGAGGGCGTAAAAATCCTTAGCATGGCTTCCTTCGGAAAGTAAGTAAAGACGGTGGTCCCGTGTCGTATATTTACGGCATGTAAAAGAACCTCAAGCCTGATAAAGACGCTTCTGATCAAAATTTCCGGTCTTTCACGTCCAATATCGGATGGGACGCTAAGGACCACAGCAGTTAAAGAGCGTCATAAAGAACAATCATAATAAAAAAAAGTTTAAAATTGGTTCTCAGAGAGACAGGATATCAGAGTGATTGACTGGCCTCCCTGTTCACCAGATTTGAACGCTAATAGAAATGTATGAGCTGAGGTGAAAGGGGAGCTGCGCTCGAACTTCCTTGCAATTGCGCGAAGGACAAGAGATGGCTTCTGGGTACAAATTAAAGAGACCTGGAATGTTGTATCTTCTCGTCCACGTTACTACAAGGATTTAATTTCATCTGTAACCCGAAGATTGAGGGCAGTTATACATGGTCAGGGTTCATACGCCCGGTATTAATTTTCTTTGTTTTTTATCTGTTTTAGTTTTGGAATATAATCATTTGCTTGCATGCATTTATTTAATTATTTGAAACGAGTATTTTAATAGAATTGTGTTTTTGTGTGCACAGATATACCTAAAACTTATATTAATGCAATATTATGTTTTACACATCCAGTCATAAAGTTAACATAAAAATAACAAAACTAATGCGAGATTTAAACCGAGAAGTTTATGAGAGCAACAGTGCCTTCTTAACCTCTCGGCCAACGAAGCGTTGCTCCGTGCTCTGTTTTCAGCAGCTTATAGGTGTCACCACCGAGAAATTCCGTTATAAGGTGACCATTGCTCTCACGGACGGAGATCATTCTACATTCCTGCATGTGCGTTGTGAACACAGCTGTTACGAAGGTACAAGCAGCCCTCCCGATTGTCACATGGAATCTGGGGACGACTCCCCGGGTGTAGCAATCGCCAGTAGTGATTGGGAAATGCATGAGAATAGGCTTCCTAGTCGAATATAAGCAGAGATTATTGGAATAAAAAATGGAGGAAAAAAATCATCAGTTGCTAGCTTTTAGTACCGTGTTTTAAAACTATAGATAAGGCTGGATTATATTTGTGAAAAAGGCACCGATGAGAACGTACACTGGTGGAAATATGATCGCGTGTAATTGTCGCTTCAGTCTTCTTGTTTCCATAACGCAATGTGTAATGAAGCTATTTCTGCAAACATTTATCTCAATTAACATGAAGTAGATAGAATAATAAGCTTTTGAAGGAATGGTTTGCAGAGGGGATATAAAATCAAACGACAGTGGCTAGAGAAAATGTTGTGAATGTAGGTAATATGAGAAAATTTTCTCCCAGTTTTGGTGCCCATAACACCATATACACTCAGTTTTTAGGGGAAAATGCCATAATTTTCGATTTTCGAAATTACTATATCATAAAAATATTCTATAGGTACCTGTGAATCATATTGGCTAAACATTTTTAACTTTCCGCCATTTTTAAAATTCGGTTTTTTGTTTAAATTACCTGTAAGCTCTATTTTAACCCCACTGGAACCTTTGTTTTTTTTTTTTCTGTTTTACAATTTTACGTATGAAATTTATTGCTTACATTTCTGTTTTTCTCTGATTTGTTTGCATACATAATCTAAAATGTGCTATTTAAAGATTCAAGAATGAATTTTATAACTTTTTATTGATCTGCTCACAAAAAAAATTAATTTACATTGAAAAACAAAGAACTTTTTGGAACCAAAAACTTCACAAAAATAAAAATTTATTTCGCTCCAACTAATGCCAAACTTCAACCAAATCCATATATCTATTTTCACTGTACTTAAGTATGCGTAAATGTTGCTATAATTCTGACAAAAATTGAGAGCGAAAGTAGTTTTAGAAAATTTGATTTTTTTTTTGCTAATTAAAAAAAATCTGATGTGTTACACTCACATGACTTTTTCTACTCTTGTACAAACTATTTTTACAAACTCTTATTCTCCCGCTATTTCATGTTAATCGAGATACACATTTGCAAAAACGATCTTTTGACATGCAAAGAGAATTACATTTTACACATAGCGACCAGTTCTAAAAATATTTGACTATCGCTTAAGGCGTACTATGTTCCCCTTGTTTTGTATTTGCAAGGCCAATATAGAAATACAGTAACCTTTAAGCATAGACATATCTCTTAATAGATGGTTGCTAGGTGCAGCACCATTCTCTTTGCCACAGATTAACACTCTTTGCATATCCAAGACAAAAAAAAAATGAATAACGAATTCCCATTTGAGAAAATAAGTATTGAAAAATTAAAGGGAATAACAAGCATTATCTCGAAAATGGTTCACTCAACAACAAAAATGTATATGACATAAATTGTGTATTTTAACGCGATCTACATTTTTTGTGTTGTAAAATTTTGTCTATCTCTTATGGTTTACCAGTTATGCAAAAGTCGTTCACAATGAAGAATAGTTTTGGAGACATTTCCAGAAAATTCGAGATATACATTTCATTTGTCATGAAAATATCTTAAACATATGATATTTTAATAAAAATCGTTAAGAGCCATTTCTGAGAAAATTAAAATTTTCGAAAAATGTTCCATGTAAAGGGTAATCTGGGGTGGGGGGATTTTCTTGAAAACCTTCGTGTCGCATCTCTGGAAGATACTGAACCTAAATACCAAGTTTGGTGTTTATCCGACTGTTCGTTTCTGAGTTATGCTGTTCACAGACACACACAGACATGTTTCCAAACATGATTATTTTGGATTCAGGGTGTCTCAAAACATGTATTTTCGGTGAAATCTCGGTATCGAATTTTTGGGTGGAATACAGTACTTCCCCTACTTACTATACGTAGTAGAGAAAGTAATATGTAATTGTAGTATATCAGAAACTATTTGAGCAAGAGCTTTGAGCCTTTGTAAAGCCATTTGCTTATTTACTCATATTAGGTGTGCCAATTTTCAAGTAGGTAGCTTTAAAATTAAGAAAGTTAAAACATTCGCTCTCAGGTCCCTTACCTACTCCACAAGGAGGCAGAATAAGGCATTTCGCTGATAGAATGCTGTATACCCGGCCAAGAGATTCACTAATTTGAAAGGAAGAATGGCAGAAACTGCTCCTCCGCCCCGTGTACGTGATTGTGTCTCGTTAATAGCTCAGCTCTGAGACATCAAGTCCGTTAACGAGAATATTTTGCTCGCAGATATTAACAAAGTTAACGCCGAGACGCCGCGCCGCGTATACACAAGGTACGGACCGCTTGCAATCCCCAGCGAGTCATTTAACTTCATTAGGTCTGTGTTTCCTCGCTCCTCGCCGGCTTTGTTGTGTAGCAAGGCAGGATGGATGTGGACAGCCGATCCCTTGCGAGGCACCGCGTGATTTGGGCATACATCTTAGAAAATATCCGCTGTGTTAAAAGCTAGTGGCAATTTGAGAAAAGAGAGTGCTAGAAGTTCTCGCATGTCAACAAAAACACGTGCATCTAGTCTTCTCTCATTGGTTGCTGGGCGCACAATCGTTTATTGCAATAAAAATTAATTCTGCCTTTATGTAGGTACACGGTCTTTCATAAGCAGAGCTAGGGCAAATATCCTTTGGCTTATAGTGAACAGAAGTACTTTTTATTGTGATGCTATCATATGATAATTTAAACTCAGTCGTTGCTTGTTAATTCCCATCACATTAGCGCTAGATGTTAACTAAGGAGCGCTTTCGGGAGATATGTTTCTCCCATCATCAGCTACGGCCGACTAGGACACGTTCTCTCCCCTAACCCCAAGAAGTATTTCATTAGACGATTGTTCTGCCCTCTGTTGTGAAGAATTGGAAACTTGTGGTGTTGGATTTGTTGCCATCTGTAGTGAAGGTTGGGAACTCATCTGTCTTCTCTCTTGTAATCTGATTGGATCAGCTGCATTAAGTAGTCTGTAGGCGGTATTTCAAAATTCAAAGCATTCTTAATGTTGAGATGAATAAAAATCTATTCCCAAATTTCCAGTGAAAGAATCTGTATAGATTTTAGTAGATAAAACTCATTTATTGATTTTTATGTATTTTAACATTAAGAATGCTTTGATATTTTGAAATACTGCCTACAGACTACTTAATGGAGCTGATCCAATCAGATTACAAGAGAGAAGGAAGAAGACAGATGAGTTCCCAACCTTCACTACAGATGGCAACAAATCCAACACCACTAGTTTCCAATTCTTCACAACAGAGGGCACAAGAATCGTCTAATGAAATACTTCTTGGGGTTAGGGGAGAGAACGTGTCCTAGTCGGCCGTAGCTGATGATAGGGGAAACATATCTCCCGAAAGCGCTCCTTAGTTAACATCTAGCGCTAATGTGATGGGAATTAACACGTAACGACTCAGTTTAAATTATCCTTTGGCTTACAATGTATGCATGCTGCGAATTTGTATCGACAGTGCGGCGAGGGGAAGGGACTGCCATAGATTACCTGGATCTGTAAACAAAAGCGTCAGAGGTAAAACAGAACATAAACACACCGCTCGCAGAGAGCAACTTTCACAGGCGAACTTTTGACGGGTCGTGTATTCAGCTACGTGTACTAATTAAGGTGGTAGTTTTGATTCTTCGCTCAATGGACATATCTCCTAGCTCTATACATAAGTAAGAAATGCATAATGTAAATAAAAGCTAAAATTAACTCTTTTTTAAAAAAATAATGTGACACGTCAAATTTAATATTTTGAAAGGAAAAAGTTACAAAAAGTCTGATGTGTGGCATTCATATAACTTTCTTTGCCCTCTGTCGTTTATTAGTGGGTATACAAATTATTCTTACGAAAGCTTACTTTTCTATCTGCTTCAATTTAATCCAGAATTTTTTCGGTGTTTTTCGCTGTCTTGAGAAGATGAAAGTTGGGTAACACTTAAATTCTAAGGGCCCTGGGCTCATTTGAGCATAATTCCACCCATATCATTCGTTCTCAGCCCGATATAACGTATTGGATTAAAGGATGTTACAGCTTGACATAAGAAATGACTTACATATAACCAAATGTAAGGTTTATATGATCGCACTTGAAATAACTGCATCTTTGAACTTCCGCTGGGTGTCGAAGTAGCGAACGTCTATTGGAAGTTACCATGGCCACTGTCACCAAGCAAAGCAAAGATTAGTGCCTTCACAAGAGTGGATGAATCCTCCCCTTCCCCTTCATGTTTATCGCCGCACTTCCCTTCTGCAAATAGCAGACCACATGGTTCAGGTTTTAAGGTAAGGCTCCCAGTTGTGGAGCAGCAGTGAGCCGACAAAGAAGGGCTTTTTATCTGATTTTGGCTCGTGCGTTTGCATTATCTTCCCCCTATCAATGCTAGGAGAGGAAGTATTGCATTCCACCCAAAAATTCGATACGAGCATTCACCGAAAATCCACATTTTGACATCTGACGTCCCCTAAATTCAAATAAAGACGTTTTTAGAAAATGGCACGCTGTCACTTCACTAATGTGAACTACATCAATTTTCCCGTCACTTCACTTCCTTCGTGACCTAGCGTCTTATTCCTGACGGTTCACTCGCTGGGGAGTCGAATACAAGACTTCTACTATCAGTAGCACTCGCTGCACCAACTCCCCCGGATAACCGCACTTGATGTCGCAGCAGAAACGCGGTCACCAATTCGCTTACTCAGTCACTGAGCGACTAAACTCCTCTTGCGAGAACGCTCGCTTATATAGTCAATGGAAACTTCCACAGAACATTTTAGAACAATCTGGAGGCGGCGGAAAGGAACTTCCAGAAGATTTCAATTATTTGTCCATAACGTTTCTAGTGTTTACGCCGAACGAGAGCGCGACTTATCTACGACCCTGACACTGACCTCCTGATATACTTGGGCCATAGCAGCCGCGTTACAATGCAAAAACGAACATGTTCTATTAAGTCTTCTACCTTTATTTTCATGTATATACGAGGTCTGTCTGAAAAGTATCCACCTTAGGTAGGGGAAACATTTTTTCTTGCCTGACGGATTGAGACCCTAATCCTCTTCAATGTAGGCCCCTTTCGCATCCACACACTTAGCCCACCGATCCTTCCGCTACCGAAAACACTTCTGGAAGTCCGCTTTTGGAATGGTGTTCATCTCCGCCTTCGCGTTCTCCATTATCTCTTCTCTACTCTCAAAACGGGATCGTTTCAACTTCGGAAACAACCAGAAGTCCCAAGAAGTCATGTCTGGAGAGTAGGGAAGTTGTTGAACGACTGGAATACCATGCTTCGTCAAGAAAATCTGGATCAGATGCGATGAATGAACTGGTGCATTGTGATAAATTTCGCAGAGTTGCGTATGCTGAATCCTTACTGATCCCAAACTCTTCGGCAATCTCTCGTACCGTCAAACGACGATTTCCCATTAGCATTTCTACCACCCGCTCAACAGCTCCAGTCCGAGCGATTTGTGGCCTCCCGGAACGTTTTCACTCTCTGCCGATGTGTGGCCACGTTTGAATCGCTTGAACCCCTCCTTGCTTTGTGTTACCCCCATAGCATCGTCACCAAACACTTGCTCAATCTTACGAATTGTTTCACTTTGAGAATCGCCAAGCTGTTGACAAAGTTTGATGCAGTATGTTTGCTCAACTCGTTCAGTCATCTTGAGAGAAATCGAAAATCCGACGAGGCGTACCACGGCACTTCATTAGGCAGCGCGCAGGCAGGCAGGCAGGCAGGCAGCCTGCCCTCACACTTGAAGGCGGTGAAAAAATTCAAGCACGTGCTCTAAGCTTTCTCCTCCATTTTGCACAGTGGCACCGCCCTAGCATCAAGACTGCGCGCGGGAAAAATTAAGGTCGGATAATTTTTGGGGAAGCCTCGTATTACTGCGAAACTATAAGCAATCAAAATATGCTTAAAGCAAAAAAATAGTTTGTTAAAATATATAATTTGTGTCAAATAAGCTTTCTTTGCACCCCGTAGCTCAGTCGGAAGGTTATTTCCTATCCTCCTCAGAGTCTGGAACTATGAACGAGAGTTGAATGTGTGTGACCTAATGATTAAAACCCCAAAACTGCAAGAAACCCAGCGACAATAGAATACGAGTTTACAGCATTGCTTATAGGCAATAAGTTCCAAAGGAAAGGCCCCGATAAGACCAATGTAGTTAGAAGCGGGGTATTCCAAGACAGTTACCCAGTTCTTAAGTATTTTTGCTTTATTTCGTTTAAATGTTCCAATATTTTAATCAACCAACTTTTTAAGCGCCATTCTTTTGTTTCTCCTGAACTCATGCAAAAGGTAGGCATATGCTAGACAGTTGACTGTGGTTGTGAACTCCTGTAAACTCCTCTTTTCCTGGTACATAATGAATATTGAATCATTTCTCAACATTCTGATGATTAATGATTAACAAGAGGTAGACGGGAAAACATACTTCCGGTTTGAATGATTTGTAAAATAGTTGTGAAAATAAATTATAGGAGAGAGAGTAGTGTGAATGTAACGTATCTCCCAATCACGTATTTAGGAGTTTTAAAACTATATCGTGAAATATGCCAGGAACATACTCACAAATTTGCTAATCATCATATTTTAGTTTTGTTTCTACATCAAAGAACTTGTGAAATTTTAAAATAATCAAGATGTTGCATTTTGTACACATTTAGTAAGAAATTTTCGGTGTTTTGCAGGAAATATTTGGGAAAGTTGCATCATTGTGACACAAACCCTAAAGCTGACTATGGGAACCGCCGCAGCTGTGTGGCCGCACCTTTAACAGCTACACGAAGAAAAGAAAAATGGCAACATCGAGGTTTAGTTTATGATGCGGTGGGCTTCTCCCCTACATACTCGTAGCTTTATAGCAAGTCTCCATTTTCGGCATCCCTCCTCCGAGACAGCTTCCGTCTCCTAGCAACTGATGTCGGTAATTTTGACTTGCTTAGGTGAACATTGGAATACTAAAGGCTTTCAGTGGCTGCGTGCACAAACAACGGCAAATACGACATAACAGTATTATTTGTTACATTTATATGACTTTCTGTACTCAGTATCGTTTACTTTTTCATCGTACTCCAAATACATGTTTTGAGGCCCTTGTATCAAAAAGTGCAATTTTAGAAACAAAATCTGATGTGTTACATTCACATGACTTTCTCTACTCTTGTACAAACTATTTTTACAAACGCTTATTCTCCATCTACTTCATGTTAATCGAGATAAACATTTGCAGACTCTATCTTATTGTTAATTTTCTTGTAGATGTAAGGGGAATATATATTTACAAGGGCAATATAGAAATACAGTAGCCTTTAAGCACATACATATCACTTAATAGCTAGTTGCTAGGTGCAACACCATACTTTTTGCCACACATTATTCCTATTTGAGAAAATAAGTATTGAAAAATTTAAGGGAATAACAAGAAATATCTCGAAAATGGTTCACTCAACAGAATAAAATGTATATGACATAAATTGTGTATTTTAACGCGATCTACATTTTTGTGTAGTAAAATTTTGTCTATCTCTTATGGTTTACCAGTTATGCAAAAGTCGTTCACAATGAAGAATACTTTAGGAGACTTTCCCAGGAAATTCAAGATATACATTTTATTTGTCATGAAAAATATGATATGATATTTTAATCAAAATCGTTTGAGCTATTTTTGAGAAAATTAAAATTTTCGAAAAATGTTCCATGTAAAGGCTAATCTGGGGTGGGGGGATTTTCTTGAAAACCTTCGTTACCCCTCATACCAAACTATCCTTTACATGAAACATTTTTCATTTTTTTTATTTTCTAAAAAATAACTTAATGACTCATTAAAATACCAAGTATTAAAGGTATTAACATGACAAAGTGTATATCTTGAATTTTCTATGCACAATCTGTGAAGTCCTCTTCATTCTGAAGGAATTTTGTATAATCTTATGTAACTGGTAAACGTTAAGCGATAAATGAAAACGTAACACACAATTTATTTTAAATACCCTTTTGGTGGTATAAGAAATTTCCGAGATATCCGTTATTATTGGTTCGAATTGTTCAATACTTTGTCATTATTTAAAGTCCTGTCATATTCAGTTGTTTTCTCGTGATGTCATGGAAACAGTATGGAATTTTAAGGCCAGCATATAGCGTCCGGTTGTTAAACATTTGACTATCGCTGTTCTCTTTGTATCTATAACGAAATGTGTACTGTAGCTATTTCTGGGAAAAAAATTTATCTCTATTAAAATGAGGTAGTTAGAAAAATATACTTTCGTAACAATAGGTTGCATACCCAATATTAAACATAGAGGGTAGAGAAAGTGAAGTGAATGTAATACATCAGGATTGTTTTTCTTACTTTCTTTCTTGTTTCTAGACGTTGCCCGATTTCTCGAAAGCGCGTTCTGCAAATTAGTTTAACGAGACATTCGTGTTAACACAATCATCGTACTTTTGTCACAGTCATACGTTTAGTGGTTTTTTTATATGAGTTGGGGTTTTCCAGTGCTATAATAATTAGTTGAGGGGTGCTGATGACGTCAGAGCAGTATAATTTGCCATGTCTTGTCGCCATGATTGACTACCTTGCTCTTAATTAAATTGTGTGCACATGCGACTTGAGATTAATTTCCCAGCTGAGGGAACATGTTGGCTTTAAGCAGCGGGATATCGACTGCCGAGGTCACCGGCGTGTTAAGGTGGCTTTACTTTGCCTAGTGAGGTAAAGTTACTTTTTCGTCATTTACCGAGTGTATTAATAAGAGAGAGTCGATAAAATGAAGCCTTATCCGTTGGTTTTCCAAAATACATTTATTTGTAATTGTTTTCCAAGTTAAATAGGTATTTTCCATTTGTTTTATACTTTCGGCATGTATTTATTGCATTTTTGCAAAATTTGGTGTTAGCATAAGCGTGTGTGGGTGTGGGTGTTTGTGTGTGTCATACAATAAGACAGACAAAACATGAATCTATGTGCAGTATGATTTTTATTCGATAGCTCATTTTGACTTTATCGCCTACATAGAGTGCGTTTCAAAAGTCCCGCATATTTTCTGCTGCAGCTAAATGGAGTGTTTTTCGAAAAGCGCTCGGATACATCAAAGGTATATAAATAAATAGAAAGAGAACCTTTCTTTATGTGTGTCAATCGAAGAATAACATCGCTAGCATTAAAATAAATGAGTTACAAATGAAAATCATAACGTTATAAGCATATCTGTTTGTCTTGTGTATGTTTGTCACGGTACTGAATCATTATTAAAATCTCAACCCTCTCACTTTCATTAAAATATTATTTTGTGTTAATTTCTACAAATAAAATGCATCAATAACACCTGGAAATTCAATTATGTATTTGGTTACCATAGCAACGTTTGTTGTATAAAAACAAATGATAGCTTGTACAATCTCGTTGAGATGGTATACAGAAAAGAATGTAATGTGTCATTTAAGAACGTTTCCGATGACGTCACAGCTTACGCAGCAATGATATTAAGAATGGATTTTTTTTTTCTGTGGAAAAATTGTCTCAAAATATACTGTTTGGTGGATCCGAGCGGTTTTGGTATGTATTCACGTTTGGAAATAAATTCTACAGTTTTGATAAGAAGTGTACGAAATATTTACAGTTAAAGCAACTGTGTTTAACGTAGAAAAATATATAACACAACATTTGAAAAACTTATTTTCAGATAAATTCAGAACTTGAAAAAAATGACCATTTTCAAAACATTCTAGCGCTTCCAAAAACAGTATTCATTGTTTTTTTACGTTCTCTACTACGTATAGTAAGTAGGGGAAGTACTGTATTCCACCCAAAAATTCGATACCAAGATTTCACCGAAAATACATGTTTTGAGACCCCCTGAATCCAAAATAATCATGTTTGGAAACATGTCTGTGTGTGTCTGTGAACAGCATAACTCAGAAACGAACAGTCGGATAAACACCAAACTTGGTATTTAGGTTCAGTATCTTCCAGAGATGCGACACGAAGGTTTTCAAGAAAATCCCCCCACCCCAGATTACCCTTTACATGGAACATTTTTCGATAATTTTAATTTTCTCAATAATGGCTCTAAAGATTTTGATTAAAATATCATATGTTTAAGATATTTTCATGACAAATGAAATGTATATCTCGAATTTTCTGGGAATGTTTCCAAAAGTATTCTTCATTGTGAACGACTTTTGCATAACTGGTAAACCATAAGAGATAGACAAAGTTTTACTACACAAAAAATGTAGATCGCGTTAAAATACACAATACTTTTTTTTTTTTTTTGAGTGAACCATTTTCGAGATATCGCTTGTTATTTCCTTAAATTTTCCAATACTTATACTTTTTCGTTATTAATTTTTTTTTGTCCTGGTAATGCAAAGAGAATGGAATACTCGACATAGCAACCAGCTCTTAAAACATTTGAATATCGCTTAAAGCCTACCAATTCCCCTTGCATCTACAAGGAAATTAGCAATAAGATTAACATCTCGATTAACATGAAGCATATGGCGAATAAGCGTTTGTAAAAATAGTTTTTACAAGGCTAGAGAAAGTCATGTGAATGTAACCCATCAGATTTTTTTTAATGTAAATACATAACTTAAAAACATTTTCATTTAGCTGTAGCACAAAATAATGCGGACTACTTGAAACGCACTGTATAGTATCAAGAGGAAGTATTGTATTCTACCAAATAAGTAAGATTTCATCCTCTGAACTCTCGAAAAAAGATCCGCATGCCTGTCCTTTATCAGTATAACTCAAAAACAAGTCGGCTCAGTATCAAACCTGGTATTTGAGTTGAGTTTTTTTCCAAGAATGCAACACTAAGATTTTCAAGAAAATTCCCTCCACCCCAAACTACCCTTTAAATGGAAAAAAGATGTTCCTAATTTTTCATTCTCTCGTAAAAGGCTATTTTTAGGGTGTGAACTTTGATTGAATTTGGTATCATTTTTATATTGTGGAAATCTTAAGAGATACAAAAAATTACTACATCAGAAATGTAGAAATCATTAAAATGCACGGTTTCACATCAATGTTGTTCCCCCTTAGCGTTGGCCGTTTTCGAAATATTCCATGTTGCATTTTAGACCGTTCCCATGCGTCACCTAACAGACATGCTTGAAAGGTTGCGTTTCTTTTGTTTTCATCGCCAGAGCTTGTTGCCGTGAATTGTAGCGGGGTTTGGGAATGGAAGAGGTTGTAATGGTTCGGTTCTTGGTGGCAGGGTTGTTAATTCGGGAGGATCGTTGTTGCTGCCGGCTACTCAGGTAGAGGAATTTGGGTTCAGGAGTCTCACCTCAGGGAGTTTGGTTGGGAGATAAATGAAGTTCACTTTCTCTTCTCAGATGGCCCGTTTATTGATGATCCACACTGAAGTTGAAGTCCTGGTACGAATTTCCTTTCCTCACAAGACGTGATTTTTCCTGTCACCCCTGCTACTGTTTCCGTGCTCTTACCCTTTCTTAATTACTTTGCGAAGTTGAAGTATGTTACAATATTACGTTAATGTCATTCCCTAGCTACCCTGTTACTCACGCCTGCCTTAAACTAGTTTTCAATACATAAATAGTTACTCGAAGACCGCTGCACTGTTTACCTCTTTAATATAAAATATTTTTAATTTCTAGATCTATCTTACTTTCCCTCACGTTTCCTACCAAATCTACTTCTTTCCCCCAGCTCATCTTCTCTCCCCGATGTTTCGACACAGAGTGAAGTATCTTACGCACGTTTGAACGTCGCTCTGCCTCATAGATAATTTTCTATTTCACGCCTACTTTTCTAGTTTCTCACCTTTTGCTATTCACGTGACTTTTATTTGTTCCGATTGGTTACATCTCCGAATTTTTCCTCCATCTACCATTGGCTCTTAATTTCAACGTCCGAGCGTGGCTCGCGTCTCGCATTAACAGATTATGTTCGCTTTACTGAATTTTCTGTGCGCTTGACTGACTTCGTTTTCCTGCCCGTTGTCCTGACATCCTGCGTGTAATACACCTTTCCTATTGTCACTAAAGCGATTCCTAATGTTGCTTTTCCTGTCCTTAAATACGTCTGCAACCTTTCTGTGATTTACGCCAAGTTTGTTCGTTCTCAACTACACGTTTTCTACGTTTTATTTCATGTTCTTATTATTAATTAATATCTACTCTCTACGTTTTTTCTCTCTTCATGATTTTATTCCCCCCTTTCTCTAATTCTTAATGTTCTCTTTTATTCTTCCCTCATACTGGTATTCCTTCTTATTATTTTAATTATATGCTTATTAAATATTCTTCTTATTCGTTATTATTTATTTTTCGGGCGGATCCGATCACTTCAGAATAAACATTTGAATGCTTGTCTATATGTTTGAGAACTTCTTGCATAATTTGAAACAAACTAATAACTAATTTGAGTAAAACTGTGTCGTGAATAAAGTAACGAGGATAGAAGAATCACTTTTTATGTGAATAGTAGCATATAATGAATATGTCTGTATTTATTAGTAGAGAAAGTGGTGTGAATGTATCACAGAATTTACTTAGTCTAAACCTCTTTCTACCAATCAAGTGTTTTGAGAATTAATATATTATAGAACACTTATCTACAGGCGCTAAAGTGACGTAATCTTTATTTTCCAATCCTCTTTGTGATCTACCCCAAGAAAGTTAATGGAAAATAAAATATTCTGAATCTTTGCCCGTTGCAAACATTGAGCAAACTACAGTAGAGTTTTTAAATTAAGCGTAATAAGAACGAACAACAGTTTCCTCCGGTCGTGTTACCTGCAAGAGAATCTTTTGCGACAGTTTCGTGAGACGGTTGCCTCGTACCTGAGACATGCTAATGGATTGTGTCAAGATGTTTGGCACCGCTTGATTAGCAGGAAACTTCGTCCTTCCCCAGGTACACGTGACACAAGTTGTGAAGATGTTCGCTTGTTTCCTGCCTTTCCAAGCAGCTGTAAAAGCATTAGACGCAGTCAAATTGGACACCTCCACTCTGTTGCAATGCACGAAAAGTAGTGCATTAACAATAAATCCACTGAGTACGCGTTAAAACGAATAAAATCTACCTCCCTTGAAGTAGGAGTTATAAACGAAACTTTCCCTACCGCTTATATGTGGTAGGTGGTTGAAGTATTGTATTTTATTCAAATATTGTATATATTTAGATTTTATTGGAATTATACGTTATGAGGTCCATTGAACCAAAAAAACACGTATGAGTAAAAAGATGACAGAGAGAGAGAGAGAGAGAGAGAGAGAGAGAGATACAAACGAAAATGAATAAATAACAAGAACCCCCCCCCAGCCTAAACTATCCTTAACGTGGAAAATTGTTTATTCTTTATTTTAACTGGCCTGGTTGTGAACAGTTTGGTTAAAAGTGATATACGTTGAAATAGATACTGTAGATAATTCCAAAATATATTCCAAATGGTCAGAAATAAAGCATGGTGTTCCACAAGGTTCGATTTTGGGTTCATTATTGTTTCTAATATATGTCAACGACCTCCCCGAGTAATAAATGAACATGCTCACCCAGTTCTCTTTGCTGATGATACATTATAATTAAAGAACACAACATCAGTCGCCTCTCATAGTTATCCAACAGTATTTTCACATGTGCTAAAAATGGTTCGATAGTAACAAAATTCATATAAACTTTAAAAAACTAAGTATATAAATTTTCGCACAAAAAATAAAAGTATTGCAGACATAAGAAGTGAACATGAAGGCGATGAAATTACTGAAACTTGTAGCATAAAATTTCTTGGTCTTATTGTAGATCATGATATGAATTGGAAAGACCATATTGACTACATCCTACCAAAACTAAGCTCTGCATGTTTTGCAATTAGATCATTAATTCATTTTACAAATAAAAGCATCCTAAAACAGTATATTATGCTTATTTCTATTCAATTATGACTTATGGAATAACATTTTGGGGAAATTCAGTAGACGCAAAAAAAAAAAAAAAATCTTTTACAAAAAAAGATAAGAATAATGCCAGGTGTAAAGAAATCAACTCATTATAAACCACTATTCAAAACATTTGGAATTCTACTATTAGTCTGCGAATATAAATTAGCTGTACTTTTAACCGTGGTTGACCACCCAGAAGTGTTCATAAAAAATTCAGACATATACAGCAAGCAAACCAGAAATGGGCAGGACTTATACAGGCCAAGCAATAACCTGCAAGTACTCCAAAAAGGGCTTACTACAATGGTATAGTATTATTTAATTCACTTCCATCATATATTAAGGAACTGAAAACTAATAAAAATAAATTCAAGTTAGCATTAAAAAGATATCTCATCACTCACACCTTCTGCACAGAGGAGGATTTCTTTCATTCAAAAAAATAACTGACTATAAAATGTTACCAAATTTTATAAATACATTAAGTATAAATAATATTGTTTTAAAATTTTTTAGCTCTAACGTACTCTACATAAGAACTACAATTTATTTACATACAAGTACACAATGTAATTATGTATTTATGACGTAATCTACATCCTAGAGTAGACTAGCTTTCTTTAAGCTGGTCTAGCTCACAGTAGGCTCTACAGATTGAGATGTTATGTTATACTCACATGATAAAATGTATGTCTTTAGCCTATGAAGGGTACTTCATTCTCATTGAGGTTTGTGTAATTTTGTGTAATCGGAAAAACATGAGAGCAAACATTTTACAGAATAATGTACAATTCATTAAGATAAGTAGTTTTTTTTTAAATAACAGTTTTCGATATATTTCAGTTTAAGAATTGTTACGTTTTCCCATGTTGTAGTGCATTATCTGTTGATTACATGTTGTAAGTAACACCGTATAGCTTAAATTGAAATCATTTATACGAATTAATATCGTGAATGACATAACATAGGTGGAAGATACGCTTTTTATTTAATTGCTTAATAGGGGAAAGGTCCCTAATTTGAACCGATCCGATATTTTCTAAACTATTCGACAGATGTGACCATAATCCTAGCAGAAGGTAGCTTGTACAGCTAAGAATGCTTGGCTTTGTTGACTTTGCATTCTGAGCTGTGGTTTCAGTTGTATAAAGTGTTTTGTGTTTTTGTTGCTTCAGAAGTAATATTTGACACATCTAGCTAAGCTTATACGACCAATTAGGTAAGTTTGAGATGAGCTATATATATTACATGGTATAAACTGTTTATTTAGCAACAATATTAATGCATACGTTTTTTCAAGCAGCGTCTCTCCTTGTCACATAGATACTAAAGCTTCCAAATGGCGTGGCTCGTAAATTGAACCAGTTTGAACCCTATATTGAACTGGTCCAATTTAGGAAACCTATTAAAGTTCTAGGATTGCTTAACTGCGAATAGTATATCGTGTGAATAAATATTCATTTAATATGCTAAGTTAAAAAAAATCATGTTAAAAACAGTGGTGACATGAATGTGAATTGTCTGAAATGGACATGATCCAGTGTATGAGTTGTAGGATATGGCTTCATCAAAATTGTGCAAAGTGCAAAGAAGAAAGTGTTTTATTGTGAAGACTGTATATAATTGGACTCTTTTGTATGAGAGTAACAATTAGTAAAAACTTTATATTTGCAAATAATACCTATTTCAAAACCAAGTGATTGTCAACATATAAAAACTCAAAATGTTCAAGGAAATTGCTAATTTTATCTTTTGTTGGTGATAGCACATTTTTTTGAATATAAATAAAATATGTGTATTTTGTATTAATAAAAATACTTTTAAACTTAAAAGTATGTGGTTCGTTTTAAGACACGGGTGGTTCAATTTAAGGACCATGTTCCTAATTTGAACCGATTTGCACCATCTCACTTTTTAAATGTTATTTAATTGATAATTGCATTAATTTTAAATTGTGTTGAGGATAATGATAGCGCAAGGATTTGTCACCTTAACGCTAGTGTTTCTGAAACATTTGATTTGAAATTATAATTTATTTACTATTTAGGTTTAAATGGTTCAATATAAGGACCTTTCCCCTATATAAGGGATAAATGTGAATGTACAAGGCGTAGAGAAAACTATATAGAGGTACCACACCAGACCTTTTATCGTCTATTGTTTTTCCTGCACGTAGCACATTTCGTAGGCCCGAAGTCCAGTCTGTCCACTCTCGCGGTCGGTCGATAAATTGTCAAACTCAGAACACAATTGAATCGGGCGCAGGACCAGTGATGATTGTTACGTCCAGAAGATTCGCATGAGGCTAGGGGTTGGGAATTCTGGAAATTTCTACCCACGATCCGACAGTAGTTTCATGGAGCTCTCTCGCCACCGTCCACACTCCAGCCGGCGCCGAAACCACACCATGCCCAAGGCGGGGCAAACAGCTAGAGGCTCCGCCGCAACTATAGACGTTAGTGTATTTGCCGATAATAACGTCATCTTTGCCAACTCAGATGCTTTCAGATATGGACATTAGAATTTCCAATACAGTTTGTCGAATAGTTTTTCAAAGTATTACAATAATTTTAGTTGTTAATTAAAGCGATGTAAGGAAATTTAAAATAATCACGTTGTGGTTACTTCTTCTAGATTTATCTGTATCCAAAACTGGTGAAGCCAATTAAAATTAGCGATGTTCGTGTCATTGCCCCTTTAAGTTGTGATTTTCAACACTGTCGTTCATTTTCACATAAAAATGTCAGGCTTATGCTGTTAGATGCAAAGATTTCTATGAGTGCATTTCCAGGTTCATATTAACAAAAACAATGCTAACAGAGAGAATAAGAAAGCGAAAAATAGTGTATCAAATTTGGTTTATAAGCTCTAAATTACAAAGCTTGAAATTCTTCAACGTTTTGATATTCAGCAAGCCGGAACACCAAAAGAGTGCGATAAACAATGCTATTATTTTTATAACCTAAAATATGCACAGTAGCATATGCATTAACACCTAAAAACAATATGAGATTAAATTTCAGTTTTAAAATAAATAAATGAGTCTACTACAATGAACTATTTGTTTAAGAATAAAATGCACATGAGAAGGAAACTAAACTATCGATTTTTATGTTGTAGTTTACTACTTACTTTATTAAAGTTATCAGAACATAGCTAAAGTATACAGTGATGTTTTACGTGCTTCTTTTTACTTGGGTTTATGAGCCCTGAGTTGCAATGTACAATGAATACCTTGTGCAAATTTTAAAATAGAAAAGATTTTTCACCCAACACAATTATTGAAATGGAATACAATATGTAATGCTCTTCATTTGGGGGGGCACATGTAACTAATTTGTACTTAGGAATATTGTTGCTATGAATCGGAAGTTGACACTCCCATATGCAGTGTGGGCGCTATGAAAACAAAATCCCAATGTATGAGAAACAACCAAAAGCACTAGTGCGGAAAGTAAAACCATCACAATACAAACACTAACTTGTTAAAAGTTCCAATATCAATTCCATCATTTAACTTTATCATAGTTTTCTACACATCCTGGACTCATCAGTTTACACTTCTTAGAAAGAAATACGCCAATAGATTCTTCTCATTAATATCTACACCTTTTTCTTTCAATCACTTGCAGAATGAAGTATATGCCAACTCATACCTCTGTTTTCGTATCTTCGGTATTATCTCGTCACAGCCACTTTTTCAAGTCTCCTCGATTTCCACATCATTGGACACGTCGTCTATTACTTTTTCCATAACGAAATAAAAAAAATCTGATGTGTTACACTCACATGACTTTCTCTACTCTTGTACAAACTATTTTTACAAAATCTTATTTTCCATCTATTTCATATTAATCGAGATAAACATTTGCAGAAACGATCTTTTGACATGCAAAGAGAATTACATTTTACACATAGCGACCAGTTCTAAAAATGTATGACTATCGCTTAAGGCGTACTATGTTCCCCTTGTTTTGTATTTGCAAGGGCGATATAGAAATACAGTAGCCTTTAAGCACACACATATCTCTTAATAGCTGGTTGCTATGTGCAGCACCATTCTCTTTCCACAGATTAATACTCTTTGCATATCTAAGACAAAAAAATGAATAACGAATTCCCATTTGAGAAAATAAGTATTGAAAAATTTAAGGGAATAACAAGCATTATCTCGAAAATGGTTCACTTAACAAAAAACAAAAAATGTATATGACATAAATTGTGTATTTTAACGCGATCTACATTTTTTGTGTTGTAAAATTTTGTCTGTCTCTTGTGGTTTACCAGTTATGCAAAAGTCGTTCACAATGAAGAACTTTTGGAGACATTCACAGAAAGTTCGAGATATACATTTCATTTGTCATGAAAATATTTAAACATATGATATTTTAATCAAAATCATTAAGAGCCATTTTTGATAAAATGAAACTTTTCGAAAAATGTTCCAATGTAAAGGGTTATCTGTGGTGGGAGGATTTTCTTGAAGACCTTCGTGTCGCATCTCTGGAAGATACTGACCCTAAATACCAAGTTTGGATCGTACCCGACTGTTCGTTTCTGAGTTATGCTGTTCACACACACACACACACACACACACACACACACACGGACATGTTTCCAAAAATGCTTTTTTTGGATTCAGGGGGTCTCAAAACATGTATATCCGGTGAAATCTCGGTATCAAAGTTTTGGGCGGAATACAATACTTCCCCTACTTACTATACGTAGAGAAAGTAAAAAGTTCCAGTGAACATGGGTGCGCAAGCTAGCCATGTGCGAGATAATTGCAAATGTGTGATTACAAGCCGCCACTGACGTTTAATCAAGATTTTCGTAATTAGTGCAAATAAATTTGAAAAGTAGACCTTTCGTTTAACAATTGCCATTTTAAGTAGCCCCAGAATTCACTCATAGCTTAACTTAACAAGGAATCACTTCTACTTAATGTGTTAATTTTAATACTGCACACTCTTGCTGTTAATGGAGGTGTTCAAAGTGTCGTCCTTGCATGTGGATGCACTTGTCTCTGCAGTGAGTTTCGAATTCTTTCAAACAACCGCGGATCATGTCGGAATTCTTTACAATTTTCTGCTCCAGTACTTCAACGGTATCAACGGGAGTGCTGTACACTACACTTTTGAGGTGACTATATATATATATATATATATATATATATATATATATCCAAAGGGTTATCAGGTGATTGTGGAGGCCAAGGTACAGGCCCTCCTCGACCTATCCGTCTTGGACCATATCTCTACGTTAGATGTCTTCTTATAGTAGTAGCAAAATGTGCCGGTGCTCCGTCATGCATGTAGCACATACTCTAACGTTGCAGTTCATGTCAGTGGCGGCTCCTAACCACACATTGGCAATAATAAATCTCGCACACGGCTTTGTGGACCGATGTTTACTGAAGCTTTTTTGCTTTTATTGTCGCATATTGTGAATCGTTTTAGTTTGCGCTATTAATTATGATACACCCCGGTATACCGGGTGCTTCAGAAATACTTTTACAAACTTTGGGTATGGGTTCCTCACACCAAAAGAAGGGGAAAAGTTCACATGAACATATGTCCATAGTCCTTGGTTTTCGCGTTATTCCTGTCACAATGAAAGTGTGAGTTCAACGGCCTTCGGGGTCCAACCTCAAGACTTCATTTCTCTATGCATTCATAGAAGGCGTTGACCCATCGTACCTACTACATACGATAGATGGCGAAGTGTTGCCATGGAGACTTGTTTACGTTTGTCATTTGTCAGTCTTCAACGTTTCAATTGTGTACATGTAGTGAGTTAACTGCACGTGTTTCGTTCCACCATTGCTGGATATTCATTTCGTGAACAGGCAGACATGTCTTTTATGTCCCGCGAATGGTAATGGACGCGAGGCTGCACGACTCTATCAGATGGAGTTTCCAGACCGAAGACAACCGAGTCATTCAACCTTTGTCGCTGTTTATCGTCGCCTTGCTGAGACAGGAACCGTTGCACCACGGACTATTGATCGAGGAAGACCAGGAGACCGATGGATAGGCAGAGGATGACCAGTTCCATGGCCTGCACTTTCTTACGACCTCAATCCTGTGGATTTTTACCTCTGGGCGCATCTTTAATCATTGGTTTATGGAGCAGCCATCCCGGATGCAGAAATGCATCATAGACGTGTCATGGAAGTCTGCGAAACCATTCGACACCATCCCGGAGGTTTTGACAGGGTGCGACATTCCATGATTCGACGAGTACAGGCATGCATAGAAGCAAGAATAGGACATTTCGAGCATTTATTATGAGTTTTTGTGTGTTATAAGTGTACCACTGTGTTGAACACCTAACGGGAAAACAAAGGATTATGGGACATATGTTCATATGAACTTTTTTCCTTCTTGTGGTGTAAGGAACCCATTCCCAAAGTTTGTAAAAGTATTTCTGAAACACACTGTATAAGGGACATCAGTACCAAAAATATATACTTCGTCATGAAAAGCCTAGTTCTAATGATAAACTAGGAATAAAGAGTGTTCAAAAACATCTTTATTTATTCTCCTGGTATGTATAACGATAAGAAGGCATTTCTGGATATTCGACCTCAGGGGCATTCCCATCACATTGATTTATGAATGCTGTTATTTTGCGGTTTATCGTAACGTGAGGGTGGTAAACCTGTTATTAATTGCTGTTTTCACGCAAACTGACACATGACATACGAAACGTTCTGCCGATGCGCAGCTGTTCTGTGCTGCTTGAAACGGCCGCGTCAGTTCATTGCTGCCAATAAAAGAGCGGTTATAAATGAAGATCCGCTTAGGAGATGCAAAGCATCCTCTGGTCAGCCCATTTTTACTCTGCAATATATAAGGTAAACACGTGGGCTGGGCATCGTCCAGCGAGTTCATACCGCGAGGTTAAATCTGCTTTATACCCTTTAGAAATTGCATAGTTGAGATTCTTTGTTTATATTATTTTGAAAGCATCGGTCACAGTTTTCAAAACTTTGACTAAGCGGAAAGGTAAATTGCGTTAAAATTCTAAAAGTTGCACACGTTTATTTTTTATTTTTAAAAACTCCAATGCGCTACATTCACATGACTTTCTCTACCTTAGTCAAATTTTGCGGATCGCAACGTGACAGCTTTTATAATTCCACGCTCCTTGTATAACCACGAAAATTGAAATCAGTAACAAAGACTATCTCGGAAATGGTTAGTGCCAAAAAAAAGAAGCTTGAAATAAATTGTGTCCTGTAACGAGGTATACAATTTTTGTGTAGTATGTTTTAGTCTCTTTCAGGGTTTATCAAGTATACAAGTTGTTCAGAATGAACACTTCAAAGGCCATTCCCTCAAAATTCAGATATACCTACATTTTATTTGTCATGTAAATATCGTAAATACACGGAATTTTAATCAAAATCGTTCAAGTCAGTTTTGAGAAAATAAATTTCGAAATTGTTTCTATGTAAAGGGTACTTTGGGGTGAGGAAACTTTCTTGAAAATATTTGTGTCACGTCTGTGGAAGACGCTGAACTTAAACCCAAGTATGGTATCTAACAGACTTTTCGTTTTTTGAGTTACGCTGTTCGCAGACAGATACGCGCATGGACCTTTTTCTATAAAGGGTTTTGGATTCGGAGGACCACAAAACGTGGATTTCCGCGATGAAATCTCTGTATAGGATGTTTAGGAGGGGTGCAATTTCTTCTCAACCTACTAGGTACATAGTTAAGAAGTAAAAGGTACTGGTTTTATCTGAATCTCTGTCGTATTTTGCTTGCTATTATTTATAGCATTCCATTTTTATTGAAGTAGGTTTTTAATTGCGGACAAAGTAGAGATAGGTAAATCTTATGACAAAGGGTATACATTTCATTAAAACATATACATTGTATTATATTTTTTTGGTATTAGCCCGTTCGGTAATATATATAGAGTAGTTAAATTATATTCGAACCTACTAGCGGCCTCCATCTACTGCGCGAGACAGCCGGCAGTCGCCGGGAAATTACGCCGGCAGAGGCGGACTAAAAATCCTTACTTTATAATAGATGCTGGAAATGTTGACCACCTGCTCCCAAAAAGACAGCGTATCTCGTGTAAATATTCTCGCTCACTCTCCGAAGCTCAGCAGCAGGAATTCTTGTGATTTCTTGTACAATGTTTTCTCTAAGTTCCTGTAGTGTGCGAGGATTGGAACAATACACTTTGTCTTTTAAAGAACTCCATAAATAAAAATCACAACTCGTTAGGTCAGGAGAACGAGGGGGCCACAAATCAACACTAATTATTCTGTCATCAAATACATCTCTTATTGCATGTAATGATTCGGCAGCCGTATGTGCTGTTGCAGAATCTTGCTCGAACCAGCCATACAATTTCTCTTCTTCTGTCAAGCGATTGCAAAATGAATATTTATGCGAGATATGGGTTCGAATATAATTTAACTATATATATATGTATGTATTTATTTATTTTTGGTACAAGTTTGCTCATTTGCATGAGCTCCTGAATACCATATATGGTATAAACAATTAGCTGTTGTTTCCGTGTGTGGTGCTTAGCTAAGTCCTTATTAGTTAATTTGAAATCACTCATCTGCAGACATCCTGAATAACTTGACAGGACAGTAGAATCACTTTTTATATTGATAATATAATATATGAGTATATGCTAATTTGTATTGAGAAGGGAAAGTTGTGTGACTGTTGCACATCAGACATTTTTAGTACAAAAATTTACAAACTTTGAACGAAAATAGCCGAAGTTATAGTACTTTTAACGTGAGCTGAACTGCAGAAACGTTCCACCGTATCCCCGCTTAGAAAAGTGCGTTTTTTTTTGAAGGGCCCTGTTAAATAAGTCAAGAACTGTACAAGGAGAGATTTGAGTGACGATACGTGGATCAGGGGAGGCCGCGTTGCATTAGCAGGGGGCCGTGATCTCGCAGCTCTTAGCGCTCCTGCGAGAGCGATAAGCTAAGATGCGTTTCTATGACAACAAGACGTGATTTCAATACTTAACTCTCAAACAGGGAGTTCGTGTTGTTAGAAATGAAACATTCAGGAAACCTCACGAAAACTATTAACTTCATTCAAAACGAGTAACAGCTGAGTTTCCTACGGTCTGTCAGTAGCTATCTCGTGCTATTGTTTTTCTTTTCAGAGCATTCTACTACTGCGAGATTACATACCCGCTGAGAAATTGTTTCTTCCTTAACTTCCTCCAGCCATTCAAAGCCAAACGAGTTCCTATCCCAGCGACTGCAGCGAATAGTGTCTGCGGTAAAGGATGGGGACGGCCCATGTAAAATAGCGGTGTGGTAGCACGCGCGAAGAATGACGGTGTTACATTTGACTACAGTTGCATGGATTTTGCTTTTTTGCTAAAAAAATGCTATTCTCAGGCACGCGCTATCCGTTCTACTTTCTCTACCATGTAGTTGTTGTACGTAGGGGAAGTACTGTACTCCCCCGCAAAAAAAAAGAAATCGATATCGAGATTTCACTAGATATATAGTTTTTGAGATCCCAAGAATAATACAAATACACGAGTTACATTCACATGACTTTCTCTATTGTTTATAGTGAGTATACAAATTATTCTTAGGAAAATTGATTTTCCTATCTAATTCATTTTAATCGAGATAAACCTTTCCAGAAACAGCTGCGTTGCACATTTCGTTATAGATACAAAGGGAATAGCGATAGTCAAATGTTTAAGAACTGGGCGCTATATGCTGGCCTTAAAAGTTCTTTCCATGACATCGCGAAAAAAACTAAAAATCGACAGGACTTAAAAATGATTAATTCGAAAATATTGAAAATTCGTACCATTAATAATAGATATCTTGGAAATAGCTGATGCCACAATATATATATATGTATATATATATATTAAATAAATTGTGTGTTTTAAAGAGATCTGAATGTTTTCAATGGTACGTTTTCGTCTTATTGCGTAACGTTTACCAGTTATACAGCATTATACTAAGTTCCTTGCGAATGAAGAGTAATTCACATGCCGTTCTCAGAAAATTCAAGATATACTTTTCATTTCTTATTTTTAAGTATCTTTAATATATGGTATTTTAATCAAAATGGTTTGAGATAAAATATTTCCAAAATTGTTCCATGGAAAGGGTAGTCTGGGATGGGGTATTTTCTTGAAAATTTGCGTGTTGCAGCTTTGGAAAGTACTGAACCTAAATACCAAGTTTGGTATTTATCCGACTTTTGGTTTTTGATTTATGCTGCAAACACACACGCGCGCGCGCACGTTTTTACTTTCTCTACTACATATAGTAAGTAGGGGAAGTATTGTATTCCACCCAAAAATTCGATGCCGAGATTTCACCGGAAATATATGTTTTGAGACCCCCTGAATCCAAAAAAAAAAGCATTTTTGGTAACATGTCCGTGTGCGTGTCTGTGAACAGCATAACTCAGAAACGAACAGGCGGATAAACACCAAACTTGGTATTTAGTTCAGTATCTTCCAGAGATGCGACACAAAGGTTTTCAAGAAAGTCCCCCCACCCCAGATTACCCTTTATATGGAACATTTTTCTAAAATTTTAATTTCCCAAAAATGGCTCTTAACGATTTTGATTAAAATATCATATGTTTAAGATATTTTCATGGCAAATGAAATGTATATCTTGAATTTTCTGGGAATGACTCCTAAAGTATTCTACATTGTGATCGACTTTTGCATAACTGGTAAACCATAAGAGATAGACAAAATTTTATGCAGAAAAAATGTAGATCGCGTTGAAATCCACAATTTATGTAATATACATTTTTTGTTGTTGTGTAAACCATTTTCGAAATATTGCTTGTTATTCCCTTAAATTTTCCAATACTTATACTTTTTCTCAAATCTGTTATTCATTTTTACTTTCTCTACTACGTATGTCAGTAGGGGAAGTATTGTATTCCACGCAAAAATTCGATACCGAGATTTCGCCGGAAATACATGTTTTGGGACCCCCTGAATCCAGAAAAAGCATTTTTGGAAACATGTCCGTGTGTGTGTGTCTGTGTGACTGTGAACAGCATAACTCAGAAACGAACCGTCGAATAAACATTAAACTTGGTATTCAGGTTCGGTATCTTCCAGAGATGCGACACAAAGGTTTTCAAGAAAATTCCCCCAACCCAGATTACACTTTACATGGAACATTTTTCTAAAACTTTAATTTTCTCAAAAATGGCTATAACGATTTTGATTAAAATATCATATGTTCAAGATATTTTCATGACAAATGAAATGTATATCTCGAATTTTCTGGGAATGTCTCCAAAAGTATTCTTCATTGTGAACGACTTTTGCATAACTGGTAAACCATAAGAGATAGACAAAATTTTACTACACAAAAAATGTAGATCGCGTTGAAATCCACAATTTATGTAATATACATTTTTTTTTGTGTAAACCATTTTCGAGATATTGCTTGTTATTCCCGTAAATTTTCCAATACTTATACTTTTTCTCAAATTCGTTAATTCATTTTTTTTTTTGTGTCCTGGACATGCAAAGAGAGTGGAATGCGTCACATAGCAACCAGCTCTTAAAATATTTGGTTATCGCTTAAAAGCTACCATATTCCCCTTGCATCTACAAGAAAATTAGCAATAAGATAGTTTCTTCCTGATGTTTATCTCGATTAACATGAAGCATATGGAGAATAACAGTTTGTAAAAATAGTTTGTACAAGAGTAGAGAAAGTCATGTGTGTCTAAAAGTGCTTCTTTTGGGCCTCAAGGGGTCTCAAAGCATATATTTCCGGTAAAATCTGTGTCGAGTTACGGTATGTACGTAGTAAAGAAAGTAAAAATGGCTTTTATAAGAAGAATTTGTAGAAGGGTGGACGGTGAATGTAACGTGAGATATAACTATATGATCCAGTCTACAGATTGTGTCCCTGTTTTTGTGCTGGGCTTGGAATTTGATCGTAGGAGTTTTAGGATCAATACATTCCTGGTACTCGGAGGAATGTATGGAGATAGCAAAGAATATGAGAGACTTCCTTTAGATGGTTATTTGCAACTATGTTCCATTGTAATGGAAATGGGAAAGTTTTTCAAAGGAATGTTGGGCAATCAGCCGAGAGATTTCAGCTTTGAGAAGATTCTTGTTGAAACTGTAATACAGATGATACTGGACTTGCCGTTGGAGGTTCATCACTTGTGGCAGTAATTTGTATCACAATAATGTAAATGCCAGAGTGATTATAGTGTAAATAAGCATTATTGTATGATATTGGTTTGAGATGTTTGTTAATTATAAGCATTGTTAGGAAATAAGTTTACACGGCCTCACTGAAACTGACAATAGGAGCGGATAACAATGTGCGAGGGGGTGAGTTGAATATTAATTAGAAGAGACAAGCAAATGACGTCAGATTGGCGCGCTTTTCTTAGAAATAGCGGGAATATTTTCCCTAGAACATATGTTTTCGTAATTTTTGATTGGATATAAAAATAGACGGTAATGTTGGCGCGTTTTATTAACCAATAGCAGCTCGGTTATAATCTTTAGGTATATCGGGGTGTGGGAGTATAAAAAGCTCAAGTCAGAGGCAGATTTCGTCAGTCCAACAGAAGCATTCACGCGTTATACGCACAGTTAGTTCATCAGAATCGTTCGCGGGTACACGTCGCGTAGTTCAACGGAAGCATACATAAAGTACACGTCGCAATTCTACAGAATCTCTCGCGTCTTAAAGTTTGTTATAAATGTGAAACACGCGAATTAATAATGTGCAGTAAATAAGTGATTATAGTGATATTAGAAAATATAACAGTTTCAGTTTGGTGTGTGTCACGAATCAATATGTGAACTTAATTGTGACGGTAATAAAAGTGTAAAAATAAATTCTTTTATCAGTGTTATCTTTGAGTAACAAAATCCTTTCCGTTTACACACCCTGTTCAAGAGATTTGCTCGACTGAATAATAATAATAGCTAGCCGGAGCACAATGAACCCAAAATGCAAAATAATAAAACAATAAAACAATAACAGGCGCCCAGCAATAAGATAACACAAAGTGACCGCGACAAATTGGCTTCCATACATGGGACATATAAACATGAAGCATCTTCCAACTACCAACTAATAACAAATATATCACACTTCACACTTCGTAATATTCATTTGAAATAAGAGACAACTCTAACAGAGGAACTATTAAACGCTTGATGCCTGAATGTACCTCGAAGTCTCTGTTTTAGAGACTTGAAATTTTGAAGGTTTAATGGGACCAATGAATCTGATGAGAGAAGTTTAGTGCTCGTTTAGTCGCCACTCTCCATCTCCGACTTTTTCCCGCCTTCGCCCTGTCTTTCTGTGCAATCATGTGATTTTTAAAAAGGTTTAATAAACTATTTGGGGGGGGGTGTTGATAAAACAAAAACCAAGCATAAGGTTTAACAGTGCACGGACTTGTTTATCTTGTTTATGCTTGTTGTGTGACCGAAACTTTCTCATAGTAACCGGTTTATGTACATGGATAAGTAACAAATTATTGTTATAACCTCTTAATTACTTAAGAATTTTTAACTTCTTGATGATATCGCGACGGTTACTATAAGATTTGTTGGCTCATTTCAGTCACTGTGCCCGATAGATGGACATAGTTGCTTAGTCGCCTTCCTGTACTATGTGTTGCTAGTTTTGGCGGAATGGACTTTCAGATCGTGAAGCTGCTGGTGGTTCTTTGAGTGTACAGTGAAGAAAGTTTTATTGGCCCCACGTATGGGTGCCAATTTGAAGATTATGGTTTGTTAGGTTATTATTAGCCCCACGTTTGGGAAGCCAATTTGAAGATGTTATTTTTCTTTACGTTGTTTGCTGCTACGTATGAAAAGCCGATTTGAAGTAGGAGTTGTATTATTTTTCAACTGTTGGGGAGCCGAGCTTGTAGTTGCAATCTCACGTATGTTAAACAGTTTCCAGTAGCCTTCGCCCCAAATATACTTTCAGGTGGCCTTTGCCCTAAGTTTAAAAACAAATATTAACTTTCTTATTAAGCTGCTGCTTTAAATGTTTATGTTTGCCTCGGCTGCGTCAGTATTATTGTTAGAGACATGGAAGTCTTGGCAGGGCGTGATGCGATAAAGAATGTAGGCTTACACAAATTTTAAGTTTTAATTCACTCCTTTTTATTAATCCTTGACACAAATTAAATAGCACTTCACTTATATCGACAGCTGTGAGATTCCTTTATTTAATACTTGCACTTTTTAACACGTATTTTTTTTTCCGTCTCACACGAATATGTATTATATTTCTCTAGAGGACGCATCTTGCATCCGGTTACTATCATGGTCTGCAGGCAACTTACTTGATTTCAACCGTCTAAACTTGTGAATCTCTGTATTTCAAGTCTCTGATTGTCTAATCCTAGTCCAATAGAATACCTTCATTTAACTTAAGCTTTTTCTGGCTGTTGATTGGCTATTTTTAAACTGTCTCAAAATTTACATTATTGCTGCTCTAATAATGACTAGTAGCATTTAAACTCTCAAACTCATTATTGCCTCAAGGTTATCTCATTGTTAGCAACTTTAACTTATTCTCACAGCTTCTACATTATTAAATTACGTAATGCATTCACATAACATTATTAAGCATGTTTACAATAATTTAAGCCCATGCAATCACTGTTACATACATTTTACAAATTATTACATACACACATTGCTTCAAGGCGGGCTGTTATTGAATTTACATATTATATAATTTAATTGAAATTATTCAAGTGTTAAAAATACTGCCTCAACAGGTGATCATTGTGATGCTGGATAGATGGCCGTAGTAGTTTAGTTGCCTTCGTATATCATTCCTTAATTATATCGTCGCCTTCCTGTATAATCTGCTTTATTTGTCTCACTTCTTTTGCTCCGAATGTGGAACTTTGGGTCGTGGTGTTTACCTGGCGATCCAATGAAACACAAAGAAGAGAAGATAATTCCTAATGTTTGCTACTTCGGTGTGGGCATACTTATGTACTTTTTTTTTAATAATGTTTCAGTTGTGTTTGTTTTCTACCACGTACCTACATAGTAGAATGAGAAGGTATTGTATTCCACCCAAAAATTCGATAACGAGATTTCACCGTAAATAGTTAATTTGAGGCCCCCTGAAAAAAAAAAAAAACATTTTTAGAAACATTTGAGTGTGTGTGTGTGTGTACAGCATAACTCAAAACGAAAAGTCGCATAAATACCAAACTTCATATTTAAGTTCAGTACCTTTCAAAAATGCGGCAAAGATTATTAAGAAAATTCGCATATCCCAAGCTACACTTTACATGGACCATTTTATAAAAAAAATTATTTTCTAAAAAATGGCTAACGATTTTGATTACAGCACCATATATTAAAGATATTTACATAATAAATAGAATGTATATGTTGAATTTTCTGAGAATATCCTGTGAAGTACTCTTCTTTAGGGAGATATTTTGTATAACCTTATATAAATGGTAAACGTTAAGCGGTAGACGAAAATGTACTACACTAAGAATGTAGATCTCAACACACAATTTAATTAAAACAACATTTTGTGGTGTAAGTCATTTCCGAAACATCCGTTATTAATGCTTCGAATTGTTGAATACTTTATGCTTTTAAAGTCATGTCGATTTTCAGTTGTTTCTCGCGATCTCATGGAAACAGTATGTAATTTTAAGGCCAGCATATAGCGTCCAGTTGTTAAACATTTGACTATCGCTGTTCTCTTTGTATCTATAACGAAATATGTAATATGGCTATTTCTGCAAAGGTTTATCTCGTTTAAAACGAAGTAGGTAGAAAAATAATTTTTAGTAAGAATAATTTGTATCCTCACTAATAAGCGATAGACGGTAGAGATGGTCCTGTGAATGTTAGAATCAGATATTTGATTTCTCAGTTTAGGTATTTTGGTAATTTGATATGTCTTCGGGAATAAAAATTATAAGCGTATTACAAATAGCAAAACTTTTTAAAAATGTCCATTTTTACTTTCTCTACTACGTATAGTAAGTAGGGGAAGTATTGTATTCCACCCAAAAATTCGATACCGAGATTTCACCGGAAATACATGTTTTGAGACCCCTTAATCCAAAAAAAGCATTTTTGGAAACATGTCCGTGTGTGTGTCTGTGTACAGCATAACTCGGAAACGAACAGTCGGGTAAACACCAAACTTCGTATTTAGGATAAGTATCTTCCAGGGATGCGACACGAAGGTTTTCAAGAAAACCCCCCCACCCCAGGATACCCTTTACATGGAAGATTTTTCGAAAATTTTCTCAAAAACGGCTCTAACGATTTTGATTAAAATATCATATGCTTAAGATATTTTTATGACAAATAAAATGTATATCTTGAATTTTCTGGGAATGTCTCCAAAAGTGTTCTTCATTGTGAACGACTTTTGCATAACTGGTAAGCCATAAGAGATAGAGACAATTTTACTACACAAAAATGTACATCGCGTTAAAATACACAATTTATGTCATATACATTTTTTTTGTTGAGTGAACCATTTTCGAGATATTGCTTGTTATTGCCTTAAATTTTTCAATATTTATTTTCTCAAATGGGAATTCGTTATTCCTTTTTTTTTGTCTTGGATATGCAAAGAGTATTAATCTGTGAGAAAGGAAATGTTGCTGCACCTAGCAAGCAGCTATTAAGAGATATGTATGTGCTTAAAGGCTACAGTATTTCTATATTGCCCTTGTAAATATATATTCCCCTACATCTACAAGAAAATTAGCAATAAGATAGAGTCTGCAAATGTTTGTCTCGATTAACATGAAGCATATGGAGAATAAGCGTTTGTAAAAATAGTTTGTACAAGAGTAGAGAAAGTCATGTGAGTGTAACACAGATTTTTTCTTAAAGCATTAAAACATAGGAGAATGTTTCCGGATCTAGCGGGGTTTGAAGCCAGTAGTCGTCATTACCTTAACAGGTGTTGGGTATGTAGTGACATCTGACATATAATTGCAGAGTTCCCAGGGTGAGGTCATCCAAAGGTCACGTGAATAAAACAAACCTTGTTGGAAGCTACCATTTAACACCCACTCCATATACCGGTAGCTTAAAGTTAAAATGTGTGTTATTGCACAGCAAAATAACGTCAACCGAGAGGTCCCAGGTTCCATTCCTGGCTGGGCCTGGGCAAGCAAACTGCAGTTCAAGAACACCACCATCAGAAACTGGCTGTGTGGTCGAGTAGTCAATGTTTTGTCCTCTCAACGCAGACCTAACGGGGTCAATTCCCGGCAGGGTCCATCGAATTGTTCTTTCATTGTCTTTCCCTACTCTCCGCATAGTCCAGAAGTGTGCACCTCGAAGTGTGTGTGAATGTGTTTATGCTAAAACAAAAATATCTGATGTGTTACACTCACATGACTTTCTCTACTCTTGTACAAACTATTTTTACAAACGCTTATTCTCCATCTACTTCATGTTAATCGAGATAAACATTTGCAGACTCTATCTTATTGCTAATTTTCTTGTAGACGTAAGTGGAATATATATTTACAAGGACAATATAGAAATACAGTAGCCTTTAAGCACATACATATCTCTTAATA
Organism: Deroplatys truncata; assembly: GCA_030765065.1. NCBI lineage: Eukaryota > Metazoa > Arthropoda > Insecta > Mantodea > Mantidae > Deroplatys > Deroplatys truncata. The sequence goes on from CM060977.1 coordinate 23,598,659, forward strand.
GCTGGTTGCTAGGTGCAGCACCATTCCCTTTCCCACAAATTAATACTCTTTGCATATCCAAGACAAAAAATGAATATCGAATTCCCATTTGAGAAAATAAGTGTTGAAAAATTTAAGGGAATAACAAGCAATATCTCCAAAATGGTTCACCCAACAAAAAAAATGTATATGACATAAATTGTGTATTTTAACACGATCTACATTTTGTGTAGTAAAATTTTGTCTATCTCTTATGGTTTACCAGTTATACAAAAGTCGTTTACAATGAAGAATACTTTTGGAGATATTCCCAGAAAATTCAAGATATACATTTTATTTGTCATGAAAATGTCTTAAACATATGATATTTTAAGCAAAATCGTTAGTAATTTTTGAGAAAATTAAAATTTTCGAAAAAATGTTGCATGTAAAGGGTAATCTGGGGTGGGGTTATTTTCTTGAAAACCTTCGTGTCGCATCTCTGGAAGATACTGAACCTAAATACCAAGTTTGGTGTTTATCCGACTGTTCGTTTCTGAGTTATGCTGTTCACAGACACACACACACACACACACACACACACACACACACACACACGGACGTTTCCAAAAATGCTTTTTTTTGGATTCAGGGGGTCTCAAAACATGTATTTCCGGTGAAATCTCGGTATCGAATTTTTGGGTGGAATACAATACTTCCCCTACTTACTATACGTAGTAGAGAAAGTAAAAGCAAGATAAATAAAAGATCCAACATTAAAGACACTACAGTTAACGAGTTATTTCTCGGGTCGAAGCTCCCGATATGATCGTACAATTTAATGAAACAATAAAAACAAAAAAATCAGGAGGGCAAGAAAGAAAACACTTAACAGTTGTTTCCCAAGTCAAAGGTCCTGGTATGACCTCAAGAGTTAAAAGGAAACTGACTATACAAGTGATAGAGGAAAACCAGATTATATTCAACTGCAAGATTATCACAGCTGATGCTTATCTGTAAAGCAGCACGCATTTACTGCGTATCCTTTTGATGAATCAATGCAACATTCCATTGGGTCATATCTAAATCATGCAAAACAATGTGGTAGTGGGGAAAGTAATCATGTAGCTTGCAAAACAACTGAGGTGTGAATGCAGCTGACGCACCGCAAGTGTGTGATAGGTGTGCGTAAATGCAGTAAATCCCCATTACTTTTGTATTTATAAGTAACAAGTTACTTTCCGTTAGTGTCAGTTTCGTAACCTTACTAACTAGTTACTTTCTGCCTTGGTTACGTTTGTAGCGCTATAAGTTACTTTTGTCTCCGCGTTGCTTTTACAACTGCTGATGACTAGCCAGTATATTTCTCTCCTTGTTTTGTAACTGCCGTGTAAATAGTTACTTTCTAACTGCATTACTTTTGTAGCCGTTACTAGGTAACTAGTTTCCGTACTCGTTGCTTTTGTAACTGTTACTGAGTAATTCGTTATTTTCGGTACTTGTTACTTCTGTAACTGTGACGGACTAACTAGTGACTTTCAGTATCCGCAGCTGTTTCCTTCCTAATCAGCAAAATTCCAAAGCCCGTGCTCCCAAAGAAGCTAAAGCCTGCCCCAGAAGTACACTTCTGACACAAATGTGTCTGTAGACTCATGTTGTCGTCTGTGTCCCTGTGGCGATGTAACCACGACATGCCGATGTATGAAGGATGCACGGCATCTCAGGAATTCACACCGCAAGCTTGAGATTCTTGCTTCCTTCCCCAGGTTTTAGTGTAGCGTTTTATCTCTCTTCAATACTGGCTGAAGGTCGGCGTTTATCTCCTAAGCCTTTTTGGTTGTAGGAGCATAATGGTTGAAATTTGTATTCCCCGCTTTTGTTTAGGGAAGATGCATAAGTTTTTATGTACACTAACCTCTTACTAATGTAATCACTAGTGTGTTAAATGTTTTTGAATTATTCATTTTTTGGGGGGTAAAGCTTAATTATATTTCAAAATGCAGTTACTCTCATAAGTGTACTATAAACATGAATAGGATCTTGAGGAGCATAGAATTTAAGAGAAAACCTTTTTTTTGGGGGGGGGAGTCCTGAGTGTATTAAAACTTGAAAAAAATTCTGATGTGTTACACTCACATGACTTTCTCTACTCTTGTACAAACTATTTCTACAATTGCTTATTCTCCATCTACTTCATGTTAATCGAGATGTTAATCTTATTGCTAATTTTCTTGTAGATGCAAGGGGAATTGGTAGGCTTTAAGCGATAGTAAAATATTTTAAGAGCTGGTTGCTATGTGGAGTATTCCATTCACTTTGTATTACCAGGACAAAAAAAAAAAAAGAATATCGAATTCCCATTTGGGAAAAGGCATAAGTATTGGAAAATTTAAGGGAATAACAAGCAATAGCTTGAAAATGGTTCACTTAACAAAAAAAAATGTATATGACATAAATTGTGTATTTTAACGCAATCTACATTTTTTTGTGTAGTAAAATTTTGTCTATGCCTTATGGTTTACCAGTTATGCAAAAGTCGTTCACAATGAAGAATACTTTTGGAGACATTCCCAGAAAATTGAGATATACATTTCATTTGGCATGAAAATATTTTAAACATATGATATTTTAATCAAAATCGTTAGAGCCATTTTGGAGAAAATTAAAATGTTCGTAAAATTTTCCATGTAAAGGGTAATATGGCGTGGGGGGATTTTCTTGAAAACCTTCGTGTCGCATTTCTAGAAGACAATGAACCTAAATACCAAGTTTGGTGTTTATCCGACTGTTCGTTTCTGAGTTATGCTGTTCACAGACACGCACACAGACACACGGACATGTTTCCAAAAAGCTTTTTTTGGATTCAGGGGTCCCAAAACATGTATTCCCGGTGAAATCTCGGTATCGAATTTTTGGGTGGAATACAATACTTCCCCTACTTACTATACGAAGTAGAGAAAGTAAAAGGAACAAAAAGGTTTTGTGTAGTGGGTTTAGAAATACTAAACTCTAATTGTGTAGACGGAATGTTTTATTTTTTAATTGTGAAAATAGTTATTTAATCTAAACTAGGACTCTATAGTCATTTATCCATAGTTTCCAGATCATGCAGTAACAGTTTCAGATTCCGAGCTTGAACATTGTAGATACAATTTGTGTCTGAGAAAACATAGAAAAATGACTCTGACTCATTTAATGTGCGTATCTCCATTCGTGGGAGATTCCTCTTCCATCTGGTGTAACCGGCATCTATTCAAGTCATATATTTTTCTTTGAAGTAAAATGCAGTTCCTCTAATGTAGGTATAGGTGGAGAACCATCTCCATCCATGCCTCCTGTAAGCTGGTCCGATAAATTACATGACGTCAGACGGGATTTCAAAATTCAAAATATTCAGTTGTGATGGTGTTTGAATTGGCTTCAGTAATTTAATGTATTGACCTATATCGTGGTTTGTGGCCCAAAAATGGCTGGAAATAGCAGATCTGTCAACAAATTTTAATTTAATATTCCTGTGTACGGTTTCTAAGTTTCTCTTTGTTTCACTGTATAATACCTTCACGTTTAGCATAAAAACTACACATGCAGAATAATTGACCTCACATGTAGATATTGTAGTAACATCGTATTCCACCTGCGCACATCTTCTTCACAACGCTGCGCAGTAATTAATTCCCCGAGAGCTCCCAAGTCAATTTCGAAAGGGAGAAGAAACGTTTGGTCAGTCAGAGATATCCCTCAAGGGATGCATCATGATCCCTCCTGCAGAGGGTTTGATTGTATCCAATTTCCCCAAGTCCATTTACTGCCCCCGCTGCGGTGGTGCATTAGGGTGTCGAGTGGCCGCAAACCCCCCTCAACATATGGGGTGTGTTTCGGTGCAGAAGCATCTGTGTGTCGTCGTTGGGGTGAAATATCCCTGCATTCGACATTGCTGGAACAATTTAATTCAAACGATACAGGAAATTAATTACAAAATGTGGCAGATCAAGGCTGAGGGCAGCAGTGCAGGGACATTTGTGGGCAGCGCTCGAATGTCCGGTAACAATTGCAGAAAAAATAACGCGATTTTACGTTTTCATTAGCGATTCACAATTACAGCATTTATGCAATGTACTCTTCATACAGAAATGTATCTGATGCGCGAACTTAATGCTGAGGCAGTATTTTATATCACAACACTGTGAATGCCAGAGTGATTGTAGTGTAAATTAACATTATTGTATGACAATGATTTGAGATGTTTGTTAATTATAAGCATTGTTAGGAAGTGAGTTTACACGGCCTCACTGAAACTGACAATAGGAGTGGGTAACAATGAGCGAGGGGGTGAGTTGTTTATCAATTAGAAGAGACAAACAAATGACGTCAGGGTAGCGTGCCTTTCTTTAGAAATGAAAGGAATATCTTCCCTAGAGCATATGTGTTCGTAATTTTGATTGGATATAAAAATAAACGCTAATGTTGGCGCGCTTTATTAACCAATAGCAGCTCTGTTATAATGTTTAGGCATATCGGGGTGAGGGAGTATAAATTCTGAAGCCAGAGACGGGTAACGCACAGTTTAAGAGAATCATTCACGCGTTACACGTCGCGCAGTTTAACAGAATCATTCACGAAGTACACGTTACGCAAATCTACAGAATCTCTCCGTCGTAAAGTTAGTTACAAAAATGTGAAATACGCAAATTAATAATGTGCGGCAAATAAGTGATTATAGTTACATTCGAAAATATAACAGTTTCAGTCGGGCGTGTATCAAGAGTAAATATGTGAAATTAATGAAGTGTGACGGCAATAAAAGTGTAAAAACAAATTCTTTTATCAGTGTTATCTTTTAGTAACAACTCCTTTCCGTTTACACACCCTGTTTAAGAGATTTGCTCGACTGGGTAATAATATCTAGCCGGAGGACAAAGAACTCAAAATTCAAAATAGTAAAACAATAACAGGCGCTCAGCAAATAAGAGAACACGAACGATACCGCGACAATGCACATCAAGAAATAAAAATATAAGCAAATAGAAAAACACTGGTGTTAATACTTGTCTAAAATTGATCATTTACCATGTATAATAATAAAAACAGCAAAAGTGATGGATAGGTTTTGTTCATTGCAACGAATACTGGAAAATCGACCTTTCTTGGATGGCAACTTCCTGGAAGGAAAGAAAGAAAGAAAAAAGACACACACATATACCAGTTGAGTCAGCTGCCCCTGTTTATTTTTTAATTTATACAACATGCTAAGCAACATGTGACTTATGCCTTTCTTGAATTCCTTCTAAAGGCTGAATTCCATAACATTTTATAGAGAAGGGATAGATAACTCAGTGCATAAGTGTTTTACGGGACAGAATGCTATCGTCATGTATGTCGATGCCAAAAACATCCCAACCTGACATTGGGAGCTTCAGTGGCACTTTAAGCTGATTTTACAAACTTTTATTCTTTAGCATACATTCATACACACGCCCCTGAGGGAACAACTTATCACATGCATCGGTTGACAAACTATTTGAAAACAAAATGGAAGATCTAGCAGTGCGACCAATTGGATTTAAGCCGTCAACCAACAAAAGTTCGTTGTACAGTCTTGTCGAAAAATGCTAAGCATTAGGTAGATAATTTCTCTTCTGTCACGAACTATGGCATATTTCAGTTCATACAGTAATTGAAATGGCTGATGCAGTTTGTTTATTTGAGTTAACGTTACCAAAATGACCACCAAACGCTGTATGAAGTTGCAAAAACCATGTAAAGATTTGAGGTGGGATTGAGTTTTGCTATTATTAATTCGTATAGGAACCACGACTCGCAACGTAGCATTGGCCGAATGGTATTATCATAGTTGCTTTTCCATGTGCCGCTTTAGTGCGGATTCAAATCCGTCGTGTTAAGTTCAAAAACTTTATTAGCTTTTGTTTTATTACTTTTGACCTATGATGTGACACAAAGAACATTTTTGATAACATTTTTTATAAGTGTATACAAAATAGAATAATCGCATGTTTTTTCTACCGTAAAGAAGAAGAACCGCAAAGCCCAAATCATTTCCGGGCACTCATACATGAAGAATGCAGGCAGTTTACTGCGGGCATGTTACAACATGCAAGAAGGTCTTTCCGGCAACGTACATAAATGTGCATTGATGAAGGGGGTCGTCATTTTGAACATTTACTTCGTTGATGAATTCCACGTTCTTTAACAATTTATTATTCTGTTTACAATGAACTTAGCAGATTTACAAATCCTTTGTCAGTAAAAGTTAAACCTAAGGTTAAACATGAAACAAAAGCTGTTAGATTTAATATCGTCGATATGCGCCCAAAAGAATGAAAGCTGACTACGTGACACGGTTTACAACACCGGATAGGTACAGATTATTAGGGTAAACATGATACACAATTATCTGATTGTAATTCTTTTGTCTTTGGCTCACAGGAGAGGCAATAAAAATAAATAGATTAGTATACTAAAATGCAGAAAATAAACGCAAGGAGAAAGAAAAGAAAAGAACCAAAACAATTTGATGTTTGTATTAGATTCGAACTTCCGAAGCTAACCGTTGCTTTACCACATCCCGGCAGCTAATCCACTCGGCCAGAACGCACGTGTTGTCTCCCGCTCATCGGGAAAACATACCTCTATCTCCTTGCAAGCATTATATCCATGAAAAACCGTCTTTTTAAAACCTTTCGCGGCTCCTTAGCTCATTCAGGCCTTTAATCCTTAATGGTGTTGTGTATGGTATCGAATAGAAGGACAGAGCTAAATAACAGTTTGTTTGATAAAAGGGTCAATATGTTTTCATATTAGACTATAAACTACGGGTTGCATAGATATGAATACCTAGGGGCTGCTGACATGTACTCCTCCATGCACAATTTCCTTATGTACACCTTTGAATGACGGCGTACAAGCCCTGTGCAATGCAAGGTTAGGCGGTGAAAGTAATATAAATACAGTCATGATAGATTGTAGCGTTTGCCCGCTACTTCGTTGTGGTAATCTTACCTGCGTCGTTACATGTGTAGTCTTCAGGACTGGAAATCGCCGATAGCAATCAGGAAGCACTTGTCGTATCTCAGGGTCAACTGTCGGCGAATCAGCCTGAAATTCCCTACTGTTATTGTCAGGGTAGGATTGCGGGAGTGGTGACACTGGGATATTGTCTTGAAAGAAAGACTGTTTTCACCTTTCTCACTCTTTATGTAGAAATCCTGTAAGATTCATTGGTGTGTAATTCTTTTAGCACTGCCTTCCCACTATTTTCTCTTGGAATGCTAAAGTTTGCTCCGGCTAGTTATTTAATATTTCGGTGCTCTATCGCCGTTCTTTAGATTCGCCCGAACTTGAAGTAGTCACTTAACTAACATGAGCTCGCTTATGAGTTTGGATATAATTATATCGAAGAATACCGTTAGCACATTATATAGATATTTTACCTACATCACTTTATAATTGCATAATTGCGCGGCAATTTACAAATTTCGTAACCTTGAGTCCTTTTCTGACCCGGAGTGCTACGTGTTACCTTAAATAAGAATCATTACAAACTGTCCCAAATCCACGCTCGCGTTCACATAAATCAGTCACTGCTCGCTTCCAAATTTTATACATGTCACTGCGTCTTCCTATCTTTTCATTGGTTCTAATGCTTATCCTCTACGTTTATTGGTCCCCTGGTAGAAAATTCAAAGCCTAACTGTAAGAAAAGTCCTTTGCCTCATGGCTTCTGTTTACTCTTAAAACTTGCCTCATCCCTACGAAGTACAAAAGAAAATATAATCTGAAACGAAGCTACTCTTATTCTTGCAGTTTTTCTTAGGCAATTACGCCTTTATTTATTTAACAATATTATTGAAACTTAAAACATATTTACAGCTTCAGAAGAGCTTTCGATTAATACAGTTTCGAATCATATTGCTTTAAAATTAGGGAAAATTATCAAATTGTAAGTCAATTAATTATCAATAATTTACCCCCATTGCATAATATATTTGATTCTTACTGCTATGAAAATGTAAATTTCATAATTATTTTATTTAAATACATATTAAGATAGTGTTAAATAGGTAACCATTTTGTATCGCACAGCAGCCAATGACAGATGACTAGTCCACGTGATACGTTGAGAGACACGGAGAAAAGTTATATGGAACAGACCTTAGATAACTGCCTCCGTAGTCGAATGGTCAGCGAGCTGACTTCGCAACCTAGGTGCCAGGTTCGATTCACGTCCGGAAGGTGGGAGTTTTTCTTTAATTAGTATGGATGTGTGGCTGTGAAAGTACGTATGAAAATAAGCTAAACGAAACAATCTACATTAATCTAACCTAAAAGGTTCAAAGAGTAAAAACACTATCAAATGTTTGAAAGCCCCCGACATGACCATAGCAATTAATGGGGGCTATAGAAATGGTAAATATATTGTTTACCATATATATGTTTTCTCATTGGTAAAGGAAGTCCTGTGAATGTAATACGTCAGATTTTTTCATTGAGTGTACATACATATGTACCACGGGATCCAAACCTGGAACACCCAACGCTGAGCAAGATTCCAGAGTGCATTTAACGATATTTTTCACGAGCAGGTTGTTCCTTTAACGTCCCTTGGGTTTGAACCAGGCCGCCTGTGTGCGCACATATTTATATTTCGGGATAAGAGGGCTTGAGGCTTGTAACGTAAATACAGCCAGGTTTATAACCGCGGATAACGGCACAGATTATGGAATGTGGCCATTAAGTTTACTTTGCTGCGGCATGTTGAAACAAAAAACTATCGCAGTCCATGCCTCTAATCCGTTGCTGGCTGCATTTCCATAAGCGTGATGAATATTTGCGAGAGAGTTTATGTAAGGTTGTTATGGCAACAGGGGGCAGCTTCTTTACTGCGATGGAATGTTTCTACTGTTATCGTTAAGGTAGCTTCATAAATTAAAGAGACTAGAAGGTATAAATAATCTGAAGAACGAATTCCCATTTCAGAAAACAAGTACTGAAAAATTTAAGGGAATAACAAGCAATATCTCGAAAATAGTGTACTCAACAACAAAAAATGTATATGACATAAATTGTGTATTTTAACGCGATCTACATTCTGTGTGTAGTAAATTTTTGTCTATCTCTTATGGTTTACCAGTTATGCAAAATGCGTTCATAGTGAAGAATACTTTTGGAGACATTCCTAGAAAATTCAAGATATGCATTTTATTCGTCATGAAAATATCTTAAACATATGATATTTTAATCAAAATCGCTAGAGCCATTTTTGAGAAAATTAAAATTTTCGAAAAATGTTCCATGTAAAGGGTATTCTGGGGTGGGGGGATATTCTTGAAAACCTTGGGGTCGCATCTCTGGAAGATACTGAACCTAAATACCAAGTTTGGTGTTTCTCCGACTGTTCTTTATTCTGTTCACACACACACACACACACACACACACACGGACATGTTTCTAAAAATGCTTTTTTTTTACTTTCTCTACTACGTATAGTAAGTAGGGGAAGTATTGCATTCCACCCAAAACTTCGATACCGAAATTTCACCGGAAATTCATGTTTTGAGACCTCCTGAATCAAAAAAAAGCATTTTTGGAAACATGTCCGTGTGTGTGTGTGTGTGTGTGTGTGTCTGTGTGTGTGTGTCTGTGTGTGTGTGTGTCTGTGAACAGCATAACTCAAAAACGAACAGTCGGATAAGCACCAAACTTGGTATTTAGATTCAGTATCTTCCAGAGATGCGACACGAAGGTTTTCAAGAAAATCCCCCCACCCCAGACTACCCTTTACATGGAAGATTTTTCGAAAATTTTAATTTTCTCAAAAATGGCTAACGATTTTGATGAAAATATCATATGTTTAAGATAATGTCATGAGAAATGAAATGTATATCTCGAATTTTCTGGGAATGTCTCCAAAAGTATTCTTCATTGTGAACGACTTTTGCATAACTGGTAAACCATAAGAGATAGACAAAATTTTACTACACAAAAAATGTAGATCGCGTTAAAATACACAACTTATGTCATATACATTTCTTTTGTTGAGTGAACCGTTTTCGAGATATTGCTTGTTATTTCCTTAAATTTTACAATACTTATACTTTTTCTCACATTCGTTATTCATTTTTTTTATGTCCTGGACATGCAAAGAGAATGGAATGCGTCACATAGCAACCAGCGTTAAAATATTTGACTATCGCTTAAAAGCTACCATATATTACCAATAAGATTGACATCTCGATATCTCGATTAACATGAACCATATGGAGAATAAGCGTTTGTAAAATTAGATTGTACAAGAGTAGAGAAAGTCATGTGAGTGTAACACATCAGATTTTTTTTTATTTATTCAGGGGGTCTCAAAACATGTATTTCCGGTGAAATCTCGGTATCGAATTTTTGGGTGGAATACAATACTTCCCCTACTTACTATACGTAGTAGAGAAAGTAATAATAAATCATAGAGTGCATTGAGGATCATTCTTGCCAACTTAAGTCGTGGTTGCAATAAGTGAATAATTTCGTCATAGCTAAGTCGGAATCTTGTATCACTGAGTAGGTACACAAGGCTCAAGTTAGCTTTGTTTACGCGGCGTGGTCATAAAGTTTTAATTATCACCTCGAAAAAATCAAAATGCGACCAGGAAACTTGGTGATGGTCTTACTCCTTCTCTACATATTCACCCTTCAATGCGACACATTTCTCCCAACGATGAATGACTTGGAGAGACCTTGATTGTAGATGTCTGCATTTTGGCTGTTCAGGAAACGTTCCTCTTCGAAAATCACCTCGTCGTCATTCTGGAAATGCCTGCCACGCAATGGTTTGTTCATCCGAGGAAAGAGGAAGAGGTCACTTGGTGCCATGTTAGGAGAATACGGGGAATGAGGCAAAATTTGATAGCCCAAAGAAGCAGTATGTATGACCGTGTCTTGTGCAGAGTGAGCTAGGGCGTTGTTGTGGAGCAAAAAGACCCTTTTGGACAGCTACCCGCAATGCTTCATCTTGGCAGCCTCCCGTATCCTCGTCAGGAGATTTCGGTTATGTGCTCCTGTGATGGTTTGCCCCTTACAAGCGAAATCCGTTAGCACCACACCATGGCAATCTCAAAAGAACACTCAGCATCAATTTTCCCATGATGGCTGGGTCGTTCTTCCTCATTCAGACGTGTTTGACCACAGTGAAAGCCTCTGCGCCACTAACCACTGCGCCACCGTTTCCGTACACTTCCACCAACTCAGAATGGATTGTTGCAGCGTTTTTCCCCTTCAAATGCTGAAAACGAATTACCGCTCGATAATCCACTTTATCTATAAGGTGCTCCATTTTGTTTTCGCTCCCCTAGCGGCGATAATTAAAACTTAATGACCACCCCTCGTACGTAATACCTGTAGGTCCAATTGACCGCAAGGCACACCGGGTCCCAAGTTCCGAGCATTAGGACCGGTTTCACAGTTTAATGCGGAGCTTTAGTAAGCTACGGACGCGGTTTAAGCCTTGCAGTAAATTCCCATTGTTTGTTTATGGCGATGCTGTTCCTAAAATAAGTTTTTATAGGTTATGGATCAACGTAAAGTTAAAATGATCTGAAACTCAGAGTCGAACATAGAAGTTTACATCTCAAGAAGTCAGCATTCTCCTAGAAATTGTGAAGCAGCATAACCATGTAATGGAGTGCAAGCAATCGTACAAACTACGGTGAAGTAAATAAAACCAAACTGGGGCGGGGGGATTGCTACACGAAGAGTGGGTGTAGAATGGTGTGAAACCATGCATGCTGTAGATTCTCAGGTGCCGGGAAATTGCCCAACTGCAATTGCATGCTTTCCCCTGCATATAACCTCAATGTTAAAAGAAGCATTGTTTCTGACGAGAGTGCTTTGTTACTGAAATATAAAGTAATGCGTTAGAGATGCATACCATAAAGGTATGAAGCATAAATTTAAAATTAAGTTTTATTTATCAGTCGGTTTTGTTTAATTGCTGGACTGTTTTCTTACTTAATTGAAATCTCCTGTAGAATTCTCGGTCATTCCATACGTGAAAATGGTTTGGACGTATTCTGAACATTCTAGATAGTTTCATGTTGAGCATATGGGTTAAAATAAGCTGCATTGCTTCGTCTCTAATACGAGGTGCGTTCAATAAGTGCTTAGAAAATCCAAGAAATGGCACTCCTAGCATCGAAAAAAGTTTGCATTTCGTAACGAAATTTTTTGCAGCGTACACGCAATCGTGTGATCGATTCGGAGGCAGGTTTAGCACTTTTTGGTCGCAGTCCTGACGAGTTTCTGCGTCGATACATAACTGTGGACGAAACATGGATACGCTACTAAATTCCAGACACAAAAGTACAGGTATACCAGGCAATGAGAAAGCAGATGAAGCAGCCAAGATTGGCAGCGAAATCCCATTTTTGAGTCCGGAGCCTGTACTGGGAGTGTCCTACAGACCAGTGAAACAGGCTATTAAGTGCTGGGCTCAAGTAGAACACACGAACTACTAGAACTCTATTGAGGGTTGCAGACATTCCAAGTTCATTACAGACCTGGATAACAGCAGGGCAATGTACTTGCGCGGTCATAGTAGAAGAAGGCTTGCATGGGCAACAGGATTCATTACAGGACACTGTGTCCTAAAGTTTAATCTATACAGAATGGGATTGTTTAACAACCCTATCTGTAGTAGATGCCTAGAAGGAGATGAGACTGCTACTCATCTGCTATGTAATTGCCCTGCTCTTGCGAAACAAAGAGCAAGTATTTTTGGCAATCTCTTTCCAAAGATAGATGAACTATCGAAAGCCTAAGTTAGCAGTCTGGTTAAGTTCATAACGAGCAACAGACTACTTAACTGATGAAAGGGGGGATGCGCAATTGATCTTTAAGGTCGCAGTGCTTGGGCATAAAACCCACCCCTTTTCAAACTAGAACTAGAACAGACCAAACAGTGGTTTTTAAAGGCAAATGCTCCGAAGAAGGCAAAGGTGGTGAAATCGGCCGACAAGGTGACGGCTTCGGTGTTTTTGGGATGCACTTGGAATCATCTACATCGATTGCTTGCAGAAAGGAAGAATGATAAATAGAGAGTATCGTGCACCATTATTGCACTGGTTGAGCAAAGAAGTCCAGAAAAAAAAATCCTCATCTGGCAAAGAGAAACATTCTCCTCCGCCAAGACAATGCACGGGCGCACACCTGCGCAGTTTCGATGGCGAAACTTCTGGAATTAAGGTTTGAATTCCTACAACACCATCGTATACATCAGATTTGACCCTAGTGACCTTTTTTATTTAAAAGCTTGAAAAAGTGGCTCGGCGGAAAACGATTCACGTCTAACATCTCTTAAACAGACACCTATTTTGAGGATCTTCCAAAATCCTACTTCTTGGATGGCTTAAAACAGTTGGAGAAACCCTGGGAAAAATTTATTGATCTAAAAGGAGATTATGATGAAAAAATCTGATGTGTTACACTCACATGACTTTCTCTACTCTTGTACAAACTACTTTTACAAACGCTTATTCTCCATATGCTTCATGTTAATCAAGATAAACATTTGCAGAGTCTATCTTATTGCTAATTTTCTTGTAGATGTAAGGGGAATGTATATTTACAAGGGCAATATGGAAATACAGTAGCCTTTAAAATACACATCTCTTAATAGCTGGTTGCTAGGTGCAGCACCATTCCCTTTCCCACAGATTAATACTCTTTGCATATCCAAGACAAAAAAATGAATAACGAATTCCCATTTGAGAAAAGTATTGAAAAATTTAAGGGAATAACAAGCAATATCTCGAAAATGGTTCACTCAACAAAAAAAATGTATATGACATAAATTGTGTATTTTAACGCGATCTACATTTTTTGTGTAGTAACATTTTGTCTATCTCTTATGGTTTACCAGTTATGCAAAAGTCGTTCACAATGAAGAATACTTTTGAAGACATTCCCAGAAAATTCAAGATATACATTTTATTTGTCATGAAAATATCTTAAACATATGATATTTTAATCAAAATCGTTAGAGCCATTTTTGAGAAAATTAAAATTTTCGAAAAATGTTCCATGTAAAGGGTAATCTGAGGTGGGGGGATTTTCTTGAAAACCTTCGTGTTGCATCTCTGGAAGATACTGAACCTAAATACCAAGTTTGGTGTTTATCCGACTGTTCGTTTCTGAGTTATGCTGTTCACAGACACACACACACACACGGAAATGTTTCCAAAAATGCTTTTTTTTGGATTCAGGGCATCTCAAAACATGTATTTCCGGTGAAATCTCGGTATCGAATTTTTTGGTGGAATACAATACTTCCCCTACTTACTATACGTAGTAGAGAAAGTAAAAATGCCGAATTGAGTGTCTTAGCATTATCTTAAGTTAATGTCAGGAAAAAGTTTAGTGCACCAACTTAAATAATTTGACGTGTAGGGTTAATATTTATATAGACAATGATTAATAACTGCTAAAGCATTTGCACTAGCTGCATGAAACTTTGTACTCAGTTATAAGATAACCGTTCTAAGCATGTGGTTAAATTTCAAAACAATAGGTTAAGAATTACGGATTTTGTAAATTTCACCATAAGGTTGCCTTAACCTACATTTATTTACTTTTACGAACTTCTATCATTTTTAACCATCTCTAGTTGTAGGTTTCTTTCTAAAACCGAAATCGGCACGTTACTAATGACTATAAAAAGAAAGCAGTGTTTTGCATTCATTAGTATGCAGTTTGGACACGCCTGGCTGGTTCATCTTACAGAAATATTATTGCAGTGTGAAAGAAAGACTGAGGTATTGGACACAAGTGCGATATAAATCTGAAACTTTGCACAGTTTTCCTTCCTTCCGCATTACGGAACTGCCGCGGTGTAAAAAGAAACGAGGCGACAGTTTTAACGAGCTTCGGATGCAATAAAATGGAGCAACCCTCCCCTCCCCCCGCTGTTCGCCAGTTACTGCTAAAAAGACGAGGTTTGTGGTTGTTCCAGAAACATTTGATAGACGTTCATAAGTGATCACCATGGAAACAGAACGTTTATTGCGAAAGGTGAACTGTTTCCATGGAAACCCGCCCTTATAGTGCAAGCGGAATCTGTAGATGTCCCTAACTAATCCCAAACTTTTTTTTTTAACATTCTTTTAGTAGTCTATAAAAATTATTTAAAATGCCAATACTAATAATCATTGTTTTGGAATATTAGAAAAATCAAAGATAATAGGTTTGTTCCAACACACGGTTCTGAACGGGTTCGGAACTAATCCCAACACATGCTAATGCACATGCGCCAGTCCGGTACGCTCACAGAACTAATTCGGAATTTTGTGTGGTTGGAACACTACTTGAACCGTTCGCGTTCTGTCACGGCCTTCTTCGTTGCACGGTCAATCAGAAGACGATCAAATATCTACGTTTACAGCGTTGATGAATGAAATCAAACTCAGCGTTTCTTTCATACTGATTCCAGTCCTAATATTCGAGCAAAAATAAATCGCTTTAGTTTATCGGCTTAAAGCCATTGATACTGAGTTATTGCGAATAACAATTGTAATATATAGATATTATATTTAAACCAGAACCCGGAAAAAGTAATTTAACACAATTCCAATTTAACATTAGGTTTCCTGCTACAGAAGCTTCTAAACACAATGTTTAATTTAAAACTCCAATACTCTGAGACAATGACACCCCACATAAATTCTATTCCGAACGTAATTCAAATAATACAAAACTACATGGTACCAATGTATGCTTATGATCAGGGTTAGGATTTTTAGTTGCAAATTTCAGATGAAAAAAGGAAGGGAAAAGGTGCTCAAATAAGGTGAAAAAGGCACAATAAGGTGCTGGTTTATTTAAGGGGATGCTCAACTGAAATTGCTCTTTTCTAAACTATCTATTCAATTGGGCTGAAATTTTTATTTCTTTATATATAATTGTTTTGTGAATTATAGCCCAGTCTTAATAATTCTCGGAACTGCGCGGTTGAGGTTACTGTCGTCTCTGCCTGCCCAGGCTTCGTCTCCACGTAAACAGATGACGTCTCTCACAGCAACAAACTCACATTCACGAACAGCAGGCTACTGATTCTGGTGGAATAGAATCACTCATTGTCAATTGCATTATTGCGGGCTACTTTATAGCAGTAAAGTGAGAGAAAGAGGTTTTCGTCGAACACACAATTATTTTCCATTGTTGCGGGTGTGCTTTCAATTCCCGCGCGGCGTTTACTGAAAGAGGTAGACTTACTATTCGCACGTACACAGCAAGCTGAGGAGACGTTAATTGAAAGTTAAAGAATAAATTGGAATGAAACTTAAAAGAAAAAAGGGGATTATGGGCATGGTTGGGGGGAAATGGTATAAAGGTGCCAAAAAGGGGTAAAGGTCCCAAAATAACGGAATAATGTTTAAATGGAAATAATCCTCTTCTTCGGAAGTCGATGCATCATTAAAAAGATCACTGTCACCTTCTAAATCACTCATTATTGTTATCTTTGAACGCTGTTTTGCTACCTGGCTTTGTTAGACGTTTGTTCTTTTCCTCAAGTATGTCGCCATACTACTCAACAGCGAGCAACTGCTTACCAAACACCTTTGCTATTCCGTATTGAGAAATAAACACGAATGGAGGAATGAATTACATATTAAACTTTATTTTCTACTGAATACAGAGAGTATGTCGCTTTTTCAATACTCTCTGTCGGGTTTGTTCCAAGCGATTAGAATCGATTCTGAATTAACTGAGTATGCGCTGTAGACCATACAATCTGCGCATGTCTGGAATTTTCAGTTCCTACTCTTAATCCCGAACCGATTTCACTCGTTCCGAACTAGTTCCCAAATACGTTGGAACAGCAAACTGGAAATTCAGAATTGGTTCTGAACTGATTCTCTGTCGTGTTGGAACGCCACTTAGCTACTGCGCACACTCAGATAATTCGGAATCGATTCTGAATCGTGTTGGAACAAACCTAATAATACACCTGCTTAACCGAACTTCGCTTAACCGAAAAGGTGCGCCTCCCCCCCAAAAAAACACCAGATGCAAAACTTCGGGCTGGCAACTTTGCTGGGACAATTTGCCAATGTTCATTTCCCCAATCCTAAATTCTAATACAAGTACTTGGTATCGTAACATTAATCCTCATCCCCTACCTCACATTCCAAGAAATATTGTACCATTATAACAAGGTTAAGAGCTTGCACACGCATTCAATGCGGAGGATCACTATCGATTTACTGTTGGTGTTGGTCAGTGTGGTTTGTTTTTAGGATGTCAGCAAAAAGAAAACGTGTTTAATCAGCATTGAACAAAATCCCGAAGCCGACAGCGAACGAAGGTTTCAAAGCATTAGAGGTAATAAAGACTACAAATTCATATTTAAATTTTAAATATGGAATTGCGGCAGTATCAATAACACAAAACTTTTTGATTTTAGGTTGCCTTACGGTTTGTAAAACAAAGCAGTGAATCAACACCAACATACAAGGATTGGGGCAAAAGTCATGGCAACTATTTATTTTCTTGAAGATAAGAGTCTGGTTGGAAAATGTGACATATACAGACGAAAGGACAAGGTGTTAGCTACATGTGTGGACAATGAATAGCACTGAATTATCGTAACACACTAATTTATTACGGTGGTAACAGGGCAATATGGCCTTCACGGTGCAAAAGAATGACAACACAGTACACATACAGTTGACACGACAAATCTGGGCCTAAAGACCCTCAAAGTAGTCCCCTGCTACTGTCACCACACGCTGGCAACGATATGGGGAGGCGCTGAATACCATCTGCCTCAGTATTTGCCGCACCATGTGTGAATCGGGTCATCTTTCGCGCACAGCATTAGCAATGTCTCTCGTGTTGCATACCGCCTACCACGTAGTGGTCCCTTAATCTTTTGAATGAGATCAGAGTCACAGGGCGAAATGTCGGGAGAGTACGGTGGGTGCTCCAATTCGTCCCATCCCCAACGTCGCAGTAGCTGCCCTACACACTCTGCTTTATGTGGTTTTGCATTGTCGTGCAGGATTATTACACTTTCCACAAGATCCGGACGTTCCTCCCGAACGCCACGTCTTACATGTCGCACCAGGAAGTCCCTGTATTACTGTGCGGTCACTGTTCTGCCATGTGGAACAAAGTGGCAAACAATGACACCCCTGACCTCATACGCGACGATATCCATCAATTTGACTGGGGAAGGATTCTGACGGAACTTCTGCCTCCTTGGTGATCCAGCATGTCGCCACTCCGCGGACTGACGTTTCAGTTCTGGTTCGTATGCCCTGGCACAAAATTCATCGATGGCGATTATTCGTGACAAGAATTGATCGCCGAGCTGTTGCCAGCGTGCATATTGCATAGCGCACCCACCTTTGAACTTGCGTCAGTGCAGGCGGTACCAACGCGATGGGATTTTGCGTAGTTGCAGCTCATTGCGTAAATCCTGTGGATATTTCTCGATGCCACTTGCCATCTCCAACTCCAGTAGCGTCCATCGTCTGTCTTCATCCAGGAGTTGCTCGATGACGGCAAGTGCCACGTCGGTCCGCACACTGACAGGTCGTCCCGAACGTTGCTCATCACTGGTTGACACACGTCCTTGCTGAAACTTTCCTGCTACTGTACGGTATGGTAGGGCATTATTCCCAAGGGCTTCCACTAATTCACTGTGACATTCCATCGCATTTCTCCCTCGGAGAATGACACTCACCAACTGACTGATTTCACAGCCCTCGCTGTCCTACTACCAGCTATCACAGAGCCATCTGTTGTTCTGCATACACACTATGCCTGCAGAACTTCCGCACGACACATATACGTTTGTGATCCGTTTACATATCTACAAGTAAACAAATAGTTGCCATGACTTTTGCCCCAACCCTCGTATATAATGCTTATCAAACGGTGGAGTGATACAGCTGCTCGCATGCACTGCGAGAGGAAAGTTCACAAAAAAATTACTGATTTTTATTAAATAGTATTAGTAAATACTGAAAGGTAAAAGTACGACGAATTGAGGGGCACAGCACCGCAAGTCGGCCGCAACGGCCCTTTTTGGTTTTATCGTGTCCCCTGGGAGGGAGGGATGAGGGGAGAGACCCGAACGGCAACCAGATCCTGGTGGTGACGGAGTCCCTAATGTTTGCAGACCTCACGCATCCAACGTCGCCCGAGCCCGCCCACAAGCGACCGAACTCCTTACTGTCCATTCCAAACTAGAGTTCTCTCTGATGTAAACAGAAGCACGTGCTTCTGCTTGTCACGAACCCAAGAACACACTCTTACGCCAACGTAAATGGTAACTTAATACATGTTTTGTATTATGAAATATTAGAGCAGGAAAGGTATAGAACTGCACATTTTATTGCGGTCATCATAAGAACTCATCGTTAAAGGTAATGGATGTATACTAGCTGTTAAAGAGATTACAAAACATTATTTTCGTCTGCTATTGCGCTAACGCCGAGAGCATCTTGCTTGTTAATACCAACGGTATGCATGACTGCCTCTCTGTTACATATACGAGAAATGCAGCAATGAATTCCCAGAACTGCTATCTGATTACCCAATAAACACTGTGCGTAACACAGGATATATGATAAGCGAACAGTCATTCATAATAAACTAACACACATATGCTCAGCTCAGGCTAAATCTTGTGATTTAGTCAGTTGGTATTTGAGTTCACATGGCACAGGAAGGTCCGTGTAGTGTGAATAAACTGTTCGAACACAAAAGAGAGAAACAGTTAGAAACAGTACTTCATATATTCAACTCACGATTCGAAAAAAAAACCAAACAAAAAAAAACCGACACTTGTATTATTGTATATTACGAAACTAATATCCCATTTTACAGGCGTTTCAGTGAGAAGTGTAACCAAAGCGAGCAGGGAATATAAACAGACATAATAGAACATAGAAGAGGATAAAATGTGGAAACTTGTTTTAAGTGCGACAGTGCTGTGGATAAGCTTGTCATTATTTTGGAGAGCTGTTCTGATTCCGATATGGTAGCTGAGTCATCTTCGGAGAATCCGGAACTGGGTGCTGCACTTTTGCCCGAGGATTGTGATTAACGTAAGTAAAATGTTCATTGCCGCATACTTATAAAATCGATTGTTACCTCTGGTTGCATTTTGAACTATGATTCTCACGCAGGGCGCGTTTTTATAGATTTAAACAGTGTTCAACAAGCACGTGAGAGGGGAACAAGCAGCCATTAGGGGCGGGGATTGCGAACTACTTTCGCGCGGATAATACAAAGAGTTTGTTTACAGTGAGAGGCACTCTGGTTTGGAATGGACAGTATACGTTATTTAACTACGCTAGAAACAGCCAGAGTCATAGCATCGAGGGAGTTCCAGTATATACCAGCTACCCAAGGCTAGTATTGAACTCGTATCCTCGAAAACAGAAAACCGCATCAGGATTACTTATAGTATCAAGACATTGATGAAAATGTAAAATGAATACACAAAGTGAAGTTGTAAATCTACGTAATATTCATTGTAATGATATAGGAAATCACCTCAACCAGCAAGCTTGACACAAACGGAAACTGAACTCGGACCTTATATGGACGTGGTTTCCGTATGCCTCTAGATTATCTTCATAATTCTATTTTTCAAGGGAAGACTGACAACTTGGGGTGATCAAACCTTGTAGATTATGTCAGTGAAGTAAGGAACACGTTTACACTGCAGTGCTGTATGGGGACAAATCCGTTGATACCTCACGTCGCGGTACTTGTGCTAGAAACGTGTTAGGCATTATAAACTGGGGGAGTTCGCAGATAACATCCGCCTCTTAAATGTTACATAGCTCACTGTGATAGTGTTCTGTTTCACTGCCTCTGATAACATAAGTGATTCGCTACATATGCCAGTACTTTATGTAGCACTAACGTCGATTACGACTATATTCCTCTTCTCCAATGTAAATCCAGTCTTCTGTTTAAATCAAAACATCAGCAACATGTATTCCAAAAACATGGGACTACTTGCAAGTGTCGGCTCTGAGGCGTCGGAGAACACGTCTCTCTTGCTCCCACTTAGAAAAAGAAGTGCAGGACAGGTGAAGGAATGGGAAAGACGATTTTAATGCATTCTGTAATACCAGAACATTTTTACTTAACAGATAAAATACACATTTTGAATTTAACCTGCAAATATTGTGTACTTTTGTGTAACTTGTAAACTTTAAGGGATCTTAAGATAAAAGATTACTGTAAAAAAATCTGCTTAAAAGCCACAATTAATTTCCCATAGCTCTTTTGGAGACATGAGCCATTTACGAGACATCCTCTACTGCTTGCCTATAGCAAATACAGGAAATATTGCATACCATCAAAAAATCCAATACCGAGATTTCACTGGAAATACACGTTTAGACACTCCAAGAATTAAAAATCTGATGTGTTACAGTCACATGACTTTCTCTACTCTTGTACAAACGCTTGTTCTCCATATGCCTCATGTTAATCGAGATGTTAATCTTATTGCTATTTTCTTGTAGATGCAAGGGGAATTGGTAGGCTTTAAGCGATAGTCAAATATTTTAAGAGCTGGTTCCTATGTGGGCATTCCATTCTCTTTGTATGTCCAGGGCATAAAAAATGAATAACGAATTTGAGAAACAGTATAACTATTGGAAAATTTAAGGGAATAACAAGCAATATCTCGAAAATGGTTCACCCAACCAAAAAAATGTATAAGACATAAATTGTGTATTTTAACGCGATCTAAAGTTTTTGTGTAGCAAAATGTTGTCTATCTCTTATGGTTTACCAGTTATGCAAAAGTCGTTCTGAATTAAGAACACTTTTGGGGACATTCCCAGAAAATTCGAGATATACATTTCATTTGACATGAAAATATCTTAAACATATGATATTTTAATCAAAATCGTTTAGAGCTATTTTTGAGAAAATTAAATTTTTCGAAAAATGTTCCATGTAAAGGATAATCTGTGGTGGGGGGATTTTCTTGAAAACCTTCGTGTCGCATCTCTGGAAGATACTGAACCTAAATACCAAGTTTGGTGTTCATCCGACTGTTCGTTTCCGAGTTATGCTGTCCACAGACACACACACACAGACACACACACGGACATGTTTCCAAAAATGCTTTTTTTTTGGATTCAGGGGATCTCAAAACATGTATTTCCGGTGAAATCTCGGTATCGAATTTTTGAGTGGAATACAATACTTCCTCTACTTACTATACGTAGTAGAGAAAGTAAAAATGTAGATCCCTTTAAAACATACAATATATTCCAAGTAGCTTTTACTGTGGTATAAGCCATTTTCGAGACATATTTTATTAATGGTTTCAATTCTTTAAAAGTCCTGTCGATTTTCAGCTGTTTCTCGCGATGTCATGAAAAGAGTATGGAATTTTAAGGTCGGCATATAGCGTCCAGTTGTTAAACATTTGACTATCGCTGTTCTCTTTGTATCTATAACGAAATGTGTAATGTAGCTGTTTCTGAACAGTTTTGTCTGTGTTATAATGAAGTAGATAGAAAAATAAGTTTTCATAAGAGTAGTTTGTGTACCGCGTAGTAAGCAATAGAGGGTAGAGAAAGTCATGTGAGTGTAACACATGAGATTTTTGTTATTGAGAAGCAATATCATACCTCTGAAATATTGAACCACAAAGTTTCATTCTCCAAACGGTTTTGAGTTGGAAATAAGTACATTTTGATCTAGTGTGGGAGAAATTAAGGTCCTGATTGGGAGAGGAGAGACCTTTCCTGGTTTATCCAACTTCAGCCATTCTCCTGTTGGAACGAACCTAAAATGGGAAGCCTTTACGGAGCACAGTGTTCCTATTGGATTTTTATCTTGTGATACGTGGTTATCTTTTAATTCAGTTTTAAACTCGCACCAGGGACAGAACAATTCGACAGCAGACACAATACAATTCCCCACAGAGAATAGGGACTGTGATAACTTCCCTGTTCTAATCACTATGCAAATTGCAAAACGTTCCATTAGGTTAGCCCCAACGTGATGAATCCAGCTATACGCTTGTCATGGTCTCATGGTCCGGTTTAACCCTCTGAATTTCCCGCTTTAAGGCAACTGGGAGAGACAAAAGGTAAGAAAAGAAACTTTACTTTCTCTTGCATTTACCTACAGTGAAGTATGAAGCTATATTTCCTCTGCCATAAAAATAGTACATAATGAAATATTATTTGTGAAAGAATTATCGTCAATTTATTTAATCAATTTCCGTGGTTTTAGTCACAGAATATCATAAACTATATCGCTGATAAGTCCTTTAAGAATACTGTGTGTGTTTTAATTTTTGTAAAGATTAGCAAGTAAACAGCGCCGCTATCGCCCTTTGTTTTACACAAAATTTCTGTAAAAGTAAGGGAGATTTTCCGTTGTGATTTCATTGTCCAGATTGAAACGCGTGGGCAGGCAAAGACGTTATTCTTTTGTATCCGCGGGGGTATCCCCGGAAGTAGAACCATACAGCGTCTTTGAACTAACGGAGCGAACATTTAGGTGTTCGAAAGTTTAAAACGTAGCCAATAGAAGAAGGATGAGGTCTAGTGTAAAACGAAGTAGCCAGTTATAATGCACTGTGTTCCTCTCAGGAGAATGTGTCTGTAAGGAATGTGTTGACATCAACAATTCTAGCGCTATCTGAGATTGATTACGGCTCTACTTTCAGCACATCAACAAGACTTAAGGCCTCTTAGAAAACGCACGCTGTTCTGCTAGTAATGCTGAAGACCAGTTGCTTTCTCGTCACAGATTTTGACACTGTTAGCAACTATTTCTCGGACTAGACTGTGTAGAGCTCTTCCTTTCTTACTGGGCATTGTAAATAGCTTTAAATCACTAGAAAACACTTGCACACTGCTGCAAGTGAAACACGCTGGAATACTAATGTCGCGCGATGTTTTTAATCTGGATAGTAGATCTAAGAGTATGACACAATCGTGGTACTATCCCCTCTCACTCCTCCGGAGAGCACAACACCTCGCAAATTCTCGTCTGAGGCCTACAGTAGATAGATTTGATTCTGAGGAAATTATCGCGAAGGCTGACACCGTAAGATTTGTATAGTAATATAGGGTATTTAAATTATATTCGAACCCAACTGCACTCTCTTTCTACTGCGCGAGACAGCCGGCAGTCGCCGCGAAAATTACGCCGGCAGAGGCGGACTAAAATCCTTACCTTATAATAGATGCTGGAAATGTTGACCTTCTGCTCTCAAACAGGCAGCATATCTCGTGTAAATATTCTCGCTCACTCTCCGAAGCTCGGCAGCAGGAATTCTTGTGATTTCTTCTACAATGTTTTCTCTAAGTTCCTGTAGTGTGCGAGGATTGAAACGATACACTTTGTCTTTTAAAGAACCCCTTAAACAAAAATCACAACTCCTTAGATCAGGAGAACGAGGGGGCCACAAATTAAAACAATTATTCTGTCATCAAACACCTCTCTTATTGCATGTAATGATTCGGCGGCCGTATGTGCTGTTGCAGAATCTTGCTGGAACCAACCATACGATTTCTCTTCTGTCAAGCGATTGCAAAATGGCGTAAGAATTAACATCTGATATCGCTCTGCATTTATTGTTTCATCAAAGAATATCCTATTATTCTTCTACCACTTATCCCACAGCACACTCCTATTTTCTGATCATAAGAGGCGTCTCGCAAGGTAGAGAGAGGTCGCGAGTGGGTTCGAATATAATTTAAGTACCCTATATTTACGAGATTCGGGAC
Source organism: Deroplatys truncata (assembly GCA_030765065.1). Lineage (NCBI taxonomy): Eukaryota > Metazoa > Arthropoda > Insecta > Mantodea > Mantidae > Deroplatys > Deroplatys truncata. The sequence goes on from CM060977.1 coordinate 23,623,405, forward strand.
TCACTCTTAATTTTGCTACTTGAAGATGCATGTGATGCGAGAGAAGAATAGAAGACGCTGTTAAGTTATTCGCCGAAGTTAATACGAAATAAAACAAAGCAAGTTTGTTATCCGCTTCTTATTGATAAGAACCTAGTGCGGCATGAGCGTATGTAGATCAGCGGCAATCAATAATATTCGTGAACGAACTAAACCAGAGGAATTACAGTAATGAAATTTGCGCATCTAAAGAACGGTCAAACACGCGGCGGAAAGTAATTAGTGCAGAAGTAAAATAAATACTAGCAAGACGTGTGCCTGGCATGAAACAAAGCGTAGGTGCTGAGGTGGGAGAGGAACCCAGAAAGTGAATCTTGCAGGAGCAAAGTTTCGGAATCTGTGTTAGAAAAGTGTAGTCGGTGTTATTTCTTGAAGTATTCCGACAATCGCCTGCAATCTCCAAAATTCCTCCCCAAGCCCACGCTTCTCCATTTACAGCATACGATACGCTTCCATGTCCAAGACTACGAGGTCAAGAGGTCACCTCCACAACCAGACGCTGAACCAACAACCGCTCATTGCAAAAACGCTACAAGTGTCATACTCCATTTTCTTAGAAATTGTACTTCTGATACGTAAGAGGCCTAACTTGTAATTTTATATGACATCTAGTGGCTTGTAAACTCTACAAGGTAAAATTATCTATTATCTATAATCCAAAAGTGCGATGGCGAGATTTCTCCGGAAATACGTTTTGAGGATCCCTGAATCCAAAAAGAAACCCGTATTACAAAAAGGCCCCATCTGTCTGCATGTCTATGAACTTCATAACTCGAATACATACAAAAGGTTGCACTCAAAAATGCTCTCCCCTCCTTTCCCCCATGCAATCTTATTCGTAATGTCCTATTAATAATTATATCATTACTGCGTTCTGTAGGTCGTACGTAATAGTAAAGAGCTTGCAGTAAAAGAGAGATGTTTCACAGTAGTGAAAATGAAGAATTGCCCATAGTTCTTAAGATATGCATTTTAGAACCCATGTTTACTGGATAGTTTTTTCCTGTTTTGGTCCACACTACCATCTCTCAAAATATGAAATACTTTAAACATTGTATTTAATATATAATTATATATGTATACTATATATACACATTTTTAGTATATACTATAATTACTGCTCACTTATAGGGATTCACGTCCATTATCCGCAGTAACCGTTTTATATCAGTTTCCGTTTTGTTATTATATGTTCCAAAACAGCATCTCGGTTTAATTGCCTTTTGCATGTTGTTGCAGCAGCTCAATCGTTTATTTCAGTCTGATTGGCGGAAGATTCCTAATAGACTTGCTGTTTATTGTAACTTGAAGCAGCGACAGTTCCAGTGTCTCATATCGTATACAAACTTGTAACTGGTGTATTGTATAAAAATGCTCAAAATGGCAGCTTTAATGCAAAATTATAGAACTGTAGGTATAACTTTACAGTTGCTTATTTTTTTGCTGCGTCTAGTTTCCTTGCTAGTCAGGTAAAGAACATTAAATGGATGCCACTCATATACTCCAGCAAATTGTAACAAATCAGAACAACACATTTCCACTTTCGGTCCACGTTACGGATAACACAGAATGGCTACTATGCAACTGAAGCCATATCTCAGCAAGTTATTCAGGTAGATAATACATGAAGGCTACTACGCAACTAAGGCCATCTGTCGTTCCTACATGCAACAGTCAGAATATAGCCTAGATGTGGAAATAATGTTAGACAAATCAAATTGCGCTATATGTGTGATAACTGGGTCTTTTTCCCTGAGTATGTCCAAAAGCAGAAGTTGAATATGAGCAGGGATAACATGTCCTGCAGCAAACATTTTAAAAGGAAAAGCGGGTAAGAATTATCTCAGTCTAAACGCCCCCCTTTTCTTGCACACCCTCAGTCTCGTGCTCTGTTTGCTTTCCTTGCTTCTTTCTGATGCCGAGCTAATCAGCGAGACAACATAATCCTGTTGGCTGTTGAAGAGCCAGGGCGGTTTTTTGTCGAGGCAAATTAAGTTGGTAGCACTGCCCTAGCCCGAGAAAGGAAGGGTTTGTGTAAATAACAGCTTCTTTTTTCCTCCCCCTTCTGCTGCTGCTGCTTGTGTTTCTTGATTCTTGTTGACACAGTACAATGCTATTTGTTTTAAATCTCTACCTTAAGTTACAAACAGAGCGCTGCATTGCAATATTTAACAAAACGTGTGCAAAGTACTCGTATAACTTACATGTACAGGGTGTATAAAAGCTTTAGGGGCGTTCGGCTGCCCTCAGGACGTAGATATTAACTGATTTTATTTTCTAAAAAAATCCTTATGTGTTATATTCACATTACTCTCTAGTCATTTTTCTACAAAATATTCTTACAAAGGCTTATTATTCTAGCTACTTCTTGTTAATCCACATAAACTTTCGATTCGCATTTACACATGTCTTTGTAGGATTCAGTAGGCTAAAGCGGTAATCATATTTTTACTTTCTCTACTACGTATAGTAAATAAAGGAAGTATTGTATTCCACCCAAAAACTCTATACCGAGATCTCATAGGAAATATATGTTTTGAGGCCCCCTGAATCCAGAAAAAAACATTTTTGGAAACATGTCCGTGTGTGTGTCTGTGAACAGCATAACTCAGAAACGAACAGTCGGATAAACATCAAACTTGGTATTTAGATTCAGTATCTTCCAGAGATGCGACACGAAGGTTTTCAAGAAAATCCCCCCACCCCAGATTACCCTTTACATGGAACATTTTTCGAAAATTTTAATTTTCCTAAAAATGACTAAGGATTTTGATTAAAATACCATATGTTTTAGATATTTTCATGAGAAATAAAATGTGTATCTTGAATTTTCTGGGAATGTCTCCAAAAGTATTTTTCATTGTGAACGACTTTTGGTAACTGGTAAAGCATAAGAGACATAAGAGATAGACAGCATTTTACTACACAAAAAATGTAGATCGCGTTAAAATACACAATTTATGTCATATACATTTTTTTTTGAGTGTACCATTTTCGAGATATTGCTTGTTATTCCCTTGAATTTTTCTTAACTCCACATAGCAACCAGCTCTTAAAATATTTGACTATCGCTTAAAGCCTACCAATTCCCCTTGCATGTACAAGAAAATTAGCAATAAGATTAACATCTCAATATCTCGATTAACATGAAGCATATGGAGAATAAGCGTTTGTAAAAATAGTTTTACAAGAGTATAGAAAGTCATGTGAGTGTAACACATCAGATTTTTAAAGAGCGTGTTGCTGTGTGATGTCTGCTTGAAATGCTTGAAATGCTAAGCTCTTTGCATGACATCCAAAAGAAATGAATATCCACTTCCTATTTGAGAAAAGTAGAAGTATTTGCAAATTCAAACCAATAACAAGGAATATCTTGGAAGTGGTTAACTACATTGGGTCGCTCCGAAAGTTTTGAGAATGGACGCAATAAAATAATAAAAATTTAGATCTGATCATTGCATCTTTTTTTTAAAAATATTCTCCTTTGCATTCTATACACCGTCTTATCCTTTCAAACCATTTTTCAAATGCTGAACGCCATTCTTCTTTGAGAGAGTGTGCAAATACATTCTTAGTAAACAGCTACTGCGGCTTCAGGTGACTCAAATCGTTGATCTCGAATTTTTTCTTTCATTTTGGGGAATAAAAAAAAAATGTATGGGGCCAGATCTGAGCTGTAGGGAGGGTGGGACGAAAATCTGACTCCTGCAGAAGTTGGATTGTTTCTTGTGCAGTTGGGCAGAGGCATTGTCATGGTGCAACAAAATTGCACGCAGGCCAGTCTTAGGATGCTTTTTTCTCAGTTCATTGAACACTTGTGGCAGACATTTTGTGGTGTAACATCTGGCAGTAACAGTCTTTTATCTCTCAAGCAGAATCGTCACAATGTGGCCACTTGCTGAGAAGAAGGAACAGACACGTCTCGTTCGCTTCACTTTTGTTTGGGGGATCTCCTCCTAGGAAGACCCAGACCGATGATTGTCATACTGGTAAATCCAACTTTCGTCACCTGTTACAATGTTGAATATCTTCCTCCATTGAAGTTTTCAATAATTTCCTGGCACCATTGCACACTGCTCATGTGAGGTGATTGGAGGATCCAGCGACTGCATAGCTTCCTGACGTCAAGTTTTTATTTCAGGATTGTTTTCACTGCTACCGTCCAATATTTAGGGATTCCTGAATCTGACCACATGTGCAACGATGATCTTCTCACAACATGCGCTCTGCTTTCACCACATTTTCATTCATTGTTGCTGCAGCCGGCCGTCCTGCTCGGTCTTCATCTTCAAGAGAATCCCTTCCTCTTGTAAACTCTGCAGGCCATCGATAAATGGATTGCAAATGCACGATGCAGTCTTTCAACACATTCTCTCTCCCCTAAACCGACTCACAGAAAATCATAGCATTGAAATGCTCTCGCTTGAGATCCATCCTAGCGTATGGCATAGCAACACCTGCTATACAGTGTTGCCAACACTTCCTCGCAAATAATGGCTAGATGGTATCTTTAAAAAGGCATTTTTTAACAAAAAAAGGCTAGATATAATTGGAGTCTAAAACTATCCTAATTTTGTTTGCTAAAGTTAAATCCCATTGAGACAAATTAAATTGAGTTTTATTTATGGACGCTCTTTAACTGCTATGGTCGTTAGCGTCCCATTCTATATTGGGCGTGAAAGACCGGTAATTTTGCTCACAGGCCTCTGTATCAGGCTTGAGGTTCTTTTACGTGCCATAAATCTACGACACGGGACCACTGGCTTTACTTCCCTTCCGAAAGAAGTAAATTTACGTATAGTAATAAAGCAATAAGTAAGGAATAAGTAAATCCATGTTAAGGATATTTATGCCCGAAAAAATCCATCGCCCTCCACCAGGTTTGAACCTGCGACCGCGGTAACCACTACACCACGGAGGGGCGACCCCATTAAGAGATTCTAAATATCATAATTTATTACATAATTCCATAATATTTAAATACTGTAAAAGAATAAATTATTTAGTTTAAAATTGTAATGGAATGAGGTATTTTTGCTAAGCACCAACACCGTACGTTAAATATATCTGATATTGAGATATGAAATTTACTGAAAATATTTAGGTAAAATATGTAAAATCGACCAATTCTGTGTGCCAAAAATCATAGACTTTGAGCGCAATTCTGCTATTTAGGCTTGATTCTGGCTAAGGTTTTGCTTAAATTGGCTAGATTTCAGGTATAAGCATTTTACGATTTTATATGGCTAAACGCTGGTGTAAAAATGCTAGATTTAGCCATAAAATGGCTAAGTTGGCAACACTGCTGCTATACATACACATACAGTGCTGACAATGTATATTGTTTGAGCACGTTCAGATTTGCACATGTTGGTATCTGAAGTTAGGAAAAGGTGCTTTGGCTTACCACTACTCGGTGTTGCCCATTCTCAAAACTTTGAGAGTGACCCTCGTATAGTGTATATATCTATGACATAAATTCTGTGCTTCAACGAGTTGTACGTCTTTTGTGTTGTAAGATATTATCTATATCTTACGGTTTACCAGTTATGCAAAAGTCGTTCAGAATGGAGTAGGACTTCCCACAAAATTCAAGATATGTTTTATTTTTTATGTGAACATGTTAAACATATAAATATGTATTTTAATCAATATTGTTATAGCCTTTTTTTTTGAGACAATTAAATTTTTTGACAAATTTTCTACATAAAGGGTAATCTGGGATAATAGAATCTCCTTGAAAATCTTCGTGTGGCATCCTAGGAATACCAAGTTTTAATACCAAGTTTGGTTTATAACAGTTTTCGTTTTGGAGTTACGTTGTTCATGCACCTTCCGTCCTTTTTCTAAAAATGCTTTTTATTATTATTATTATTATTATTATTATTATTATTATTATTATTATTCATGGAACCTCAAAACAAGTGTTTCCGGTGAAATCTGTGTAAGGAATTTTTGGGTGGAATGCAATACTTCCTCTGTTGAGGAAATCTCTTATACGAGGTTGGTAGTTTCTTCACCATTGAAAGGTCATAGGCTATAGGACACCTTATTTCAACTCCTAACTTACTAAAATACAATACTGCATATATCATTAGGGTGGTAAGTGATTTATAAGAGAATCGAGCGAAGATTTTGAAAATACGACACGAAGCCGAGATTCTGTTGTACGCTTACTCATGTATGTTACATGGTGTTTTTGGTGGAGGGTGCGCAATCGATTATAATTATGTTAATTATAATGTTATCCACATAGTTGCTCATTAACAGCTCGAAGTATCAGTTCATTCCCGACGATTACTTTCGCCTGGTATTAGGAAAACATTATGAAATTGTTAATCATGACGGAAATTGAATAGGTATAGCAAACAGGATGTGCTTCTGTGGCTCCTAATACATACAAATTAAGGTACAGTAGAGCATATACTATATTAAAAAAATCTGATGTGTTACACTCACATGACTTTCTCTACTCTTGTACAAACTATTTATACAAACGCTTATTCTCCATCTACTTCATGTTAATCGAGATAAACATTTGCAGAGTCTATCTTATTGCTAATTTTCTTGTAGATGTAAGGGGAATGTATATTTACAAGGGCAATTTGGAAATACAGTAGCCTTTAAGCACATACATATCTCATAATAGCTGGTTGCTAGGTGCAGCACTATTCCCTTTCCCACAGATTAATACTCTTTGCATATCCAAGACAAAAAAATGAATAACGAATTCCCATTTTAGAAAATAAGTATTGAAAAATTTAAGGGAATAACGAGCAATATCTCGAAAATGGTTCACTCAACAACAAAAATGTATATGACATAAATTGTGTATTTTAACGCGATCTACATTTTTTGTGTAGTAAAATTTTGTCTATCTCTTATGGTTTACCATTTATGCAAAAGTCGTTCACAATGAACAATACTTTTGGAGACATTCCCAGAAAATTCGAGATATACATTTCATTTGTCATGAAAATATCTTAAACATATGGTGTTTTAATCAAAATGGTTAGAGCCATTTTTGAGAAAATTAACATTTTCGAAAAATATTCCCTGTAAAGGGTAATCTGGGGTGGGGGGATTTTCTTGAAAACCTTCGTGTCGCGTCTCTGGAAGATACTGAACCTAAATACCAAGTTTGGTATTCATCCGATTGTTCATTTCTGAGTTATGCTGTTGACAGACACACACACACACGAACATATTTCCAAAAATGCTTTTTTTGGATTCAGGGGGTCTCAAAACATGTATTTCCGGTGAAATCTCGGTATCGAATTTCTGGGTGGAATGCAATACTTCCCCATCTTACTATACGTAGTAGAGAAAGTAAAACTTAGTGTTACTTTCACATTACTTTCTCTATCCTCTATTGCTTATTAGTGGTATACAAATTATTCTTACGAAAGTTTATTTTCCTATCTACTTTATTTTAATTGAGATAAACCTTTCCGGAAATAGCTACATTACACATTTCGTTATAGATACAAAGAGAACAGCGATAGTCAAATGTTTAACATCTGGACGCTATATACTGACCTTAAAATTCTATACTGTTTCCATGACATCGCGAGAAACAACTGAATGTTGACTTTAAAGAATGACATATTGAATAACTCAATCCATTAATAACGGATATCTCGGAAGTGGCTTATGCCACAAAAAAAATTGTTTGAAATAAATTGTGTGTTCTAGAGAGATCTACAATTTTTCTGTCTGGTACGTTCACCTGTTACGCAAGATTATATAAATTTCCTTCCGAATGAAGAGGACTTGCTAAGCTATTCCCAGAAAATTTAAGATGTACGTTTTATTTGTCGTGTAACTATCTTCAGGGATGGGGGATTTTCTTGGAAACCTTGTATCGCAAATTTTGAAGATATTGAACTTAAACACCAAGTTTAGTATTAATCCGACTTTTCGTAGTTAAGTTATGCTTTCTCAGACACACAAACACACACGAACATTTTAAGGCCTCAAAACATGTATTTCCGGTGAAATCTCAATATCGAATTTTCGTATCGATTGCAATAAGATTTCTCTATGTACTATGTAAAACATAGAAGGTGATTTGGCTAGTTTCGCCTGGTATGCTAATTTGAAACTTAACATGATGCGCGATTTAAACGCATATGAAGAAGAAAAGGGGGGTGGGGCTTAAACAAGTAAAGATAGAGGAAATACGAAAGTGATAAAACTGTAATTTAAAATATGACTGTATTCCATGCGTATAATAATAAAGCCTTTAAAAGCTTAGGACTGTGAAATGAGTAATACCTGTAGTCTACAAAAACAGCTAAGGAGGCGGGTAGGTTAGGTTGCCAACAACGAATGCAGGAAAACAGATTTCCCAGGCATGTCATGATGGATGGTAAGTTATGATTTGCCTAAAAAGAATTTACAAAGACCACTAGAATATGAACATGTTGGGAGTCACAAAAGTGCACACGAAGATAGCTTTGTCTCTTGGTAGAGAATGCCATGGTGTGGAGAATTAGTTGTTACTCCACAGAAAATGCCAAAAATAAGGACTAAAGCCGCGGATATTTCATTTCAAGCAGTAAGAAATCTTACTTGTGTTCAAATAATGCAGACGTGTACAGGATTTAGTATCAACATTTAAGTGAGGTCCTTATTCTAATTCTGCAAGTGTATACAACGAAGTTTCTCGATGGCGAAACCATTTAATCAGTGGCGGCTGCTTTATAACAGCACCTGAACACCCTAACCCTTGTCACCTTACGAATGTAATGGTTTTTACTTTCTCTACTACGTATAGTAAGTAGGGGAAGTATTGTATTCCACCCAAAAATTCGATACCGAGATTTCACCGGAAATACATGTTTTGAGATTCACTGAATTCAAAAAAAGCATTTTTGGAAACATGTCCGTGTGTGTGTCTGTCTGTGTTTTTGTCTATGTGTCTGTGAACAGCATAACTCAGAAACGAACAGTCGGATAAACACCAAAGTTGGTATTTAGGTTCAGTATCTTCCAGAGATGCGACACGAAGGTTTTCAAGAAAATCCCCCCACCCCAGACTACCCTTTACATGGAACATTTTTCGAAACTTTTAATTTTCTCAAAAATGGCCCTAACGATTTCCGTTAAAATATCATATGTTTAAGATAATGTCATGAGAAATGAAATGTATATCTCGAATTTTCTGGGAATGTCTCCAAAAGTATTCTTCATTGTGAACGACTTTTGCATAACTGGTAAACCATAAGAGATAGACAAAATTTTACTACACAAACAATGTAGATCGCGTTAAAATACACAATTTATGTCATATACATTTCTTTTGTTGAGTGAACCGTTTTCGAGATATTGCTTGTTATTTCCTTAAATTTTCCAATACTTATACTTTTTCTCAAATTCGTTATTCATTTTTTTTTATGTCCTGGACATGCAAAGAGAATGAAATGCGCCACATAGCAACCAGCGTTAAAATATTTGACTATCGCTTAAAACCTAGCATATTCCCTTTGTATCTACAAGAAAATTAGCAATAAGATTAACATCTCGATTAACATGAAGCATATGGAGAATAAGCGCTTGTAAAAATAGTTTGTAAAAGAGTAGAGAAACTCATGTGAGTGTAACACATCAGATTTTTACTTTCTCTACTACGTATAGTAAGTAGGGGAAGTATTGCATTCCACCCAAAAATTCGATACCGAGATTTCACCGGAAATACACGTTTTGAGACCTCCTGAATCCAAAAAAAGCATTTTTAGAAACATGTCCGTGTGTGTGTCTGTGTGTGTGTGTGTGTGTGTCTGTGTGTGTGTCTGTGAACAGCATAACTCAAAAACGAACAATCGGATAAGCACCAAACTTGGTATTTAGGTTCAGTATCTTCCAGAGATGCGACACGAAGGTTTTCAAGAAAATCCCCCCACCCCAGACTACCCTTTACATGGAAGATTTTTCGAAAATTTTAATTTTCTCAAAAATGGCTCTAACGATTTTGATGAAAATATCATATGTTTAGGGTAATGTCATGAGAAATGAAATGTATATCTCGAATTTTCTGGGAATGTCTCCAAAAGTATTCTTCATTGTGAACGACTTTTGCATAACTGGTAAACCATAAGAGATGGACAAAATTTTACTACACAAAAAATGTAGATCGCGTTAAAATACACAACTTATGTCATATACATTTCTTTTATTGAGTGAACCGTTTTCGAGATATTGCTTGTTATTTCCTTAAATTTTCCAATACTTATACTTTTTCTCAAATGCGTTATTCATTTTTTTATGTCCTGGACATGCAAAGAGAATGGAATGCGCCACATAGCAACCAGCGATAAAATATTTGACTATCGCTTAAAATCTACCATATTCCCCTTGCATCTACAAGAAAATTACCAATAAGATTGTCATCTCGATATCTCGATTAACATGAAGCATATGGAGAAAGTCATGTGAGTGTAACACATCAGATTTTTACTTTCTCTACTACGTATAGTAAGTAGGGGAAGTATTGCATTCCACCCAAAAATTCGATACCGAGATTTCACCGGAAATATATGTTTTGAGATCTCCTGAATCCAAAAAAATCATTTTTGGAAACATGTCCGTGTGTGTGTCTGTGTGTGTGTGTGTGTGTGTGTCTGTGTGTGTGTGTGTGTGTCTGTGTGTGTGTGTGTGTCTGTCTGTGAACAGCATAACTCAAAAACGAACAGTCGGATAAGCACCAAACTTGGTATTTAGGTTCAGTATCTTCCAGAGATGCGACACGAAGGTTTTCAAGAAAGTCCCCCCACCCCAGACTACCCTTTACATGGAAAATTTTTCGAAAATTTTAATTATCTCAAAAATGGCTCTAACGATTTTGATGAAAATATCATATGTTTAAGATAATGTCATGAGAAATGAAATGTATATCTCGAATTTTCTGGGAATGTCTCCAAAAGTATTCTTCATTGTGAACGCCTTTTGCATAACTGGTAAACCATAAGAGATAGACAAAATTTTACTACACAAAAAATGTAGATCGCGTTAAAATACACGACTTATGTCATATACATTTCTTTTGTTGAGTGAACCGTTTTCGAGATATTGCTTGTTATTTCCTTAAATTTTCCAATACTTATACTTTTTCTCAAATACGTTATTCATTTTTTTATGTCCTGACTTGCAAAGAGAATGGAATGCGCCACATAGCAACCAGCGTTAAAATATTTGACTATCGCTTAAAAGCTACCATATTCCCCTTGCATCTACAAGAAAATTACCAATAAGATTGACATCTGGATATCTCGATTAACATGAAGCATATGGACAATAGGCGTTTGTAAAATTAGATTGTACAAGAGTAGAGAAAGTCATGTGAGTGTAACACATCAGATTTTTTTTCTTTGAATGCCATTAATGCGGTGATTTAAAACTTACGGCGTTTAATCTACGGCGCTACTGCTTTAAACTCGATGAAACATGGCAACAGGGTCGTTGTGCACGTTTTAAAGAGATTTTGCGTATCGCAACTGGTATGACTTAATTATCTTATGGGTCAAATACAAGAGTTTCTCCCGCGCATTACAGTTTTACGTCAATGTCTCTCGATGGTAGCACACTACGGCAGAAGTACCACGCAAGGAGCGTGCTCGAGCACCGAAACTTCTCCCAGTTCCCCAGACCTTCCTCACTCTCAACTACAATTTAATTTACACATTACTTCGTACTTAACATAAGTAGTTAAGTATGTATATACAAGGGCCGCTTTTAAACGAAGAACCATTTTGTTATAGCACACGAAATATTTCATTTATGAACATATCTTTTATAGGAAATGAAAATATGAACCTTAATTTATTACTTTCTCTACTACTTATAGTAAGTAGGGGAAGTATTGTATTCCACCCAAAAATTCGATACCGAGATTTCACCGGAAATACATGTTTTGAGATTCACTGAATTCAAAAAAAGCATTTTTGGAAACATGTCCGTGTGTGTGTCTGTCTGTGTTTTTGTCTATGTGTTTGTGAACAGCATAACTCAGAAACGAACAGTCGGATAAACACCAAAGTTGGTATTTAGGTTCAGTATCTTCCAGAGATGCGACACGAAGGTTTTCAAGAAAATCCCCCCACCCCAGACTACCCTTTACATGGAACATTTTTCGAAACTTTTAATTTTCTCAAAAATGGCCCTAACGATTTCCGTTAAAATATCATATGTTTAAGATAATGTCATGAGAAATGAAATGTATATCTCGAATTTTCTGGGAATGTCTCCAAAAGTATTCTTCATTGTGAACGACTTTTGCATAACTGGTAAACCATAAGAGATAGACAAAATTTTACTACACGAACAATGTAGATCGCGTTAAAATACACAATTTATGTCATATACATTTCTTTTGTTGAGTGAACCGTTTTCGAGATATTGCTTGTTATTTCCTTAAATTTTCCAATACTTATACTTTTTCTCAAATTCGTTATTCATTTTTTTTATGTCCTGGACATGCAAAGAGAATGAAATGCGCCACATAGCAACCAGCGTTAAAATATTTGACTATCGCTTAAAACCTAGCATATTCCCTTTGTATCTACAAGAAAATTAGCAATAAGATTAACATCTCGATTAACATGAAGCATATGGAGAATAAGCGCTTGTAAAAATAGTTTGTACAAGAGTAGAGAAACTCATGTGAGTGTAACACATCAGATTTTTACTTTCTCTACTACGTATAGTAAGTAGGGGAAGTATTGCATTCCACCCAAAAATTCGATACCGAGATTTCACCGGAAATACACGTTTTGAGACCTCCTGAATCCAAAAAAAGCATTTTTAGAAACATGTCCGTGTGTGTGTCTGTGTGTGTGTGTGTGTGTGTGTGTCTGTGTGTGTGTGTGTGTGTGTCTGTGTGTGTGTCTGTGAACAGCATAACTCAAAAACGAACAATCGGATAAGCACCAAACTTTGTTTTAGGTTCAGTATCTTCCAGAGATGCGACACGAAGGTTTTCAAGAAAATCCCCCCACCCCAGACTACCCTTTACATGGAAGATTTTTCGAAAATTTTAATTTTCTCAAAAATGGCTCTAACGATTTTGATGAAAATATCATATGTTTAGGGTAATGTCATGAGAAATGAAATGTATATCTCGAATTTTCTGGGAATGTCTCCAAAAGTATTCTTCATTGTGAACGACTTTTGCATAACTGGTAAACCATAAGAGATGGACAAAATTTTACTACACAAAAAATGTAGATCGCGTTAAAATACACAACTTATGTCATATACATTTCTTTTATTGAGTGAACCGTTTTCGAGATATTGCTTGTTATTTCCTTAAATTTTCCAATACTTATACTTTTTCTCAAATGCGTTATTCATTTTTTTATGTCCTGGACATGCAAAGAGAATGGAATGCGCCACATAGCAACCAGCGATAAAATATTTGACTATCGCTTAAAATCTACCATATTCCCCTTGCATCTACAAGAAAATTACCAATAAGATTGTCATCTCGATATCTCGATTAACATGAAGCATATGGAGAAAGTCATGTGAGTGTAACACATCAGATTTTTTTTCTTTGAATGCCATTAATGCGGTGATTTAAAACTTACGGCGTTTAATCTACGGCGCTACTGCTTTAAACTCGATGAAACATGGCAACAGGGTCGTTGTGCACGTTTTAAAGAGATTTTGCGTATCGCAACTGGTATGACTTAATTATCTTATGGGTCAAATACAAGAGTTTCTCCCGCGCATTACAGTTTTACGTCAATGTCTCTCGATGGTAGCACACTACGGCAGAAGTACCACGCAAGGAGCGTGCTCGAGCACCGAAACTTCTCCCAGTTCCCCAGACCTTCCTCACTCTCAACTACAATTTAATTTACACATTACTTCGTACTTAACATAAGTAGTTAAGTATGTATATACAAGGGCCGCTTTTAAACGAAGAACCATTTTGTTATAGCACACGAAATATTTCATTTATGAACATATCTTTTATAGGAAATGAAAATATGAACCTTAATTTATTACTTTCTCTACTACTTATAGTAAGTAGGGAAAGTATTGTATTTCACTCAAAAATTCGATACCGAGATTTCACCGGAAATATATGTTTTGAGACCCTCTGAATCCAAAAAAAGCATTTTTGGAAAAATGTTCTGTGTGTGTGTCTGTGAACAGCATAACTCAGAAACGAACAGTCTGATAAACACCAAACTTGGTATTTAGGTTCAGTATCCTCCAGAGATGCAACACGAAGGTTTTCAAGAAAATCCCCCCACCCCAGATTACTCTTTACATGGAACATTTTTCGAAAATTTTAATTTTCTCAAAAATGGCTCTAACGATTTTGATTAAAATATCATATGTTTAAGATATTTTCATGACAAATAAAATGTATATCTCTAATTTTCTGGGAATGTCTCCAAAAGTATTCTTCATTGTGAACGACTTTTGCATAACTCGTAAGCCATAAGAGATAGACAAAATTTTACTACACAAAAATGTAGATCGCGTTAAAATATACAATTTATGTCATATACATTTTTTTTGTCGAGTGAACCATTTTCGAGATATTGCTTGTTATTCCCATAAATTTTCCAATACTTAGATATACTTTTTTACTTTCTCTACTACGTATAGTAAGTAGGGGAAGTATTGCATTCCACCCAAAAATTCGATACCGAGATTTCACCGGAAATACATGTTTTGAGACCTCCTGAATCCAAAAAAAGCATTTTTGCAAACATGTCCGTGTGTGTGTCTGTGTGTGTGTCTGTGTGTGTGTGTGTGTGTGTGTGTGTGTCTGTGAACAGCATAACTCAAAAACGAACAGTCAGATAAGCACCAAACTTGGTATTTAGGTTCAGTATCTTCCAGAGATGCGACACGAAGGTTTTCAAGAAAATTCCCCCACCCCAGACTACCCTTTACATGGAACATTTTTCGAAAATTTTAATTTTCCCAAAAATGGCTAACGATTTTGATTAAAATATCATATGTTTAAGATAATGTCATGAGAAATGAAATGTATATCTCGAATTTTCTGGGAATGTCTCCAAAAGTATTCTCCATTGTGAACGACTTTTGCATAACTGGTAAACCATAAGAGATAGACAAAGTTTTACTACACAAAAAATGTAGATCGGGTTAAAATACACAACTTATGTCATATACATTTCTTTTGTTGAGTGAACCGTTTTCGAGATATTGCTTGTTATTTCCTTAAATTTTCCAATACTTATACTTTTTCTCAAATTCGTTATTCATTTTTACTTTCTCTACTACGTATAGTAAGTAGGGGAAGTATTGCATTCCACCCAAAAATTCGATACCGAGATTTCACCGGAAATACATGTTTTGAGACCTCCTGAATCCAAAAAAAGCATTTTTGGAAACATGTCCGTGTGTGTGTCTGTGTGTGTGTGTGTGTGTCTGTGAACAGCATAACTCAAAAACGAACAGTCGGATAAAGACCAAACTTGGTATTTAGGTTCAGTATCTTCCAGAGATGCGACACGAAGGTTTTCAAGAAAATCCCCCCACCCCAGACTACCCTTTACATGGAACTTTTTCGAAACTTTTAATTTTCTCAAAAATGGCTCTAACGATTTTGATTAAAATATCATATGTTTAAGATAATGTCATGAGAAATGAAATGTATATCTCGAATTTTCTGGGAATGTCTCCAAAAGTATTCTTCATTGTGAACGACTTTTGCATAACTGGTAAACCATATGAGATAGATAAAATTTTACTACACAAAAAATGTAGATCTCGTTAAAATACACAACTTATGTCATATACATTTCTTTTGTTGAGTGAACCGTTTTCGAGATATTGCTTGTTATTCCCTTACATTTTCCAATACTTATACTTTTTCTCAAATTCGTTATTCATTTTTTTATGTCCTGGACTTGCAAAGAGAATGGAATGCGCCGTATAGCAACCAGCGATAAAATATTTGACCATCGCTTAAAAGCTACCATATTCCCCTTGCATCTACAAGAAAATTAGCAATAAGATTGACATCTGGATATCTCGATTAACATAAAGCATATGGAGAATAGGCGTTTGTAAAAAGAGATTGTACAAGAGTAGAGAAATTCATGTGAGTGTAACACATCAGATTTTTTTGACCTGGACATGCAAAGAGAATGGAATGCGCCACATAGCAACCAGCGTTAAAATATTTGACCATCGCTTAAAAGCTACCATATTCCCCTTGCATCTACATGAATATTACCAATAAGATTGACATCTCGATTAACATGAAGCATATGGAGAATAAGCGTTTATAAAATTAGATTGTACAAGAGTAGAGAAAGTCATGTGAGTGTAACACATCAGATTTTTCATATGGGAATTCGTTATTCATTTTTTTTTTGTCGTGGTAATGCAAAGAGAATGGAATGCTCCACATAGCAACAGCTCTTAAAATATTTGACTATCGCTTAAAGCCTAACAGTTCCCCTTGCATCTACAAGACAATTAGCAATAAGATTAACAGTTCGATTAACAGGAAGCATATGGAGAATAAGCGTTTGTAAAAATAGTTTGTACAAGAGTATAGAAAATCATGTGAGTGTAACACATAACATTTTTTCCTACATGATCACCATTAATGTCTAAACACTTGTTCAGTCGTGGCACCAGCTTTGGATACCGCCATCACAGAACCCTGCCGCCAGTCTATCCTGCACACTTTTTTTTTGTTGAAGTTTATCGGAGTTTCTGGATGACTTGTGTTATCTTATTTTGTCGGGCGCCTCTTGTTTATTATTTTTAAATTTGGGTTCTTTGTCCTCCGGCTAGGTATTGTAACTCAGTCGAGCACGTATCTCTAAGTAGGGTGTGTAAACGGAATGGAGTTGTTGTTAAAAGATAACACTGATGAAAAACATCTGGATCAAGACTTTGCTTAATTTATAATTGACATGTTTAATTTTTATACACGCCTGACTGAAACTGTGATATTTCTGAATGTAACTACATGTAACAAAATGTACTTTACATTTTTGTAACTAACTCTGCGACGTGCACCTCGTGAGAGATTCTTCAGAACTTTGCGACACTTCCTTATGGCTCGAGAATTGCCTAAACATTATAATATAGCTCCTATTGGTTACCAAATTGCGCCCACTTTAGCGTCTGTTTTGGTCAGCCAATCACTACTACTGACATATATGTTCTTGGGAAGATATTCCCTCCGTTTCTGAAAAAGACACGCTACCCTGATCTCAATTCCGCTTTCTCTTCTTGGTGACAAACAACTCACCCACTCGGTTTATTGTTACCCACTTCTATTGTTAGTTTCATTGAGGCCTTGCAAACTTATTTCCTAACAATCCTTATGGCTAACAAACATCTAAAATCCTGTACATACAATAATATTAATTTACACTACAACCACTCTGGCATTCACAGCATGTTGTGATATAAAATATTGCCTCAAGTTTGTCAGTAACAACTGCATCAATTACCTTGAAACTTGAGGAAAATGTAGATGAAGCTCGTCAATAGTGAATCTTCTCATCAACGTTTTGTGTCAACTCTTCACTGATGACAATAGGCCGTCCAGATCGATCTTCATCATGAACGTTCGTCGTTCCTTCATCGAACAGTCTTCACCACTTACGCACATTTTCATCATCCATCACACCTTCGCCATACACCGCAACAATTCATCCATAAATTTCACCAGAACGCACCTTTTCTGCGTTTTAAAACTGACTGAAGGAACACAGCTCACAGTCGGCGGGATTATTGACATGACCAAATAATGCAGCACAACTACTCAGCCAACACAGACTCGAGACTTACTGGCAGAGTAGTGGGGGACCGGCCGGGAGTGGCTGACCTTGAATCGGCGTTACCTGACATCCTGTGCGAACGCTATGCGCAACCATTATTACCTGTTATTGTTGTTGATGGGAGTGCCTGTAGTTGTATCAATTTGTTCATAACCATAACTATTATGCAATAGATGCTATTTCACATTTGCAGGGCTGTCTGAATCTAAAATTTTTTGAACACTTAAAATGTATACTCACAAGCCACTACTGATTTTAAGAATCCTCAAGCAAGAAAGTTTGCTGGATTTCCTGTATGTTGCACGACTATTTACCCGCCTTTTAAACAATTAACTATGGCTTCAGCCTGCTGTATCCCTCTTGCGCATACAAACAAAAGTTGCAACTATTTTTGCAAACGTTTATCTCGATTAATATGAATTAGATAGAAAAATCCTTTTTTGTAAGAACATTTTAAAGAAGTGTGAGGTTGAAAGGTATGCAAAAGTAATATTTTTATATTTGCGTACTTGTGCGATTTTCTTTTTACAGTTACCGTACACATTATCAGCTAGCGCACCAGCCGCCAGTGTACAGAGCACTTTTCTTAGCAAGAGCAGGGAACATTACATACTCGAGCAGTGACGTAGGAAAAAAAAAAAGAACAGCTGTTGCCAAGCAACGTCGACGTTGCCTCCTTGAACTGCTCTCCGTGAACTGAAATTATACGTGTACTAATTATTGCTGTGTGTTGCGTGAAATCTTTGCAGCTTTCTTCCGAGTCGATTCCTGTAATTTACGGTTTATTCGCCACTTTGGTTCATTTCGAAACCACAAGGGTTGACGCGGTGAAAAATTTGTTTCCATAGAGTAGCTAAGGAAAGGTTTAAGTGCTCTAAATGGCGAAGTTCTATACTTTTGTTACTTTGAACTACATTATGAACCTGCATCATTAATTTTGTATTTATTTTATATAAATAGAGCAGCCCCTCTTGGCTTTTTTGTGTTAATTACGGTCATTTTTCTGTTTCACTCCCTTCCCCTCTGTGCGTGTTCCTGTTTCAAAACAGAAAATAAAATATTTTCTTTGAGATGTAAATCATTTCGCATTGGTATCAAGAAAACAAAAAAAAAATCCAGGATTAAAATATACGTAGCAAAAGTAAACTGCCTTACGCACACGCCTAATATTTGTAATGAAAAATGCTATACGTTACATTCACGTGACTCTCTACCCAACCTTCTACAAAGAATTCTTACGAAGTCCTATATTTCTATCTACTTTTTGTTATTCGAGGTAGACGTTTACAGAAATGGTTTCTTTACGCAATTCGTTGTAGCTACAAATGGGATAGTCAGATTTTTAGAAAACGACTCGCTAGGTATATGCTGGCTTTGAAATTCTTTTATTTGCACGACTACGAGAAACAATTGAATGAAGCATTTGAAAATCAATGCCAATCAATAACAACATATATCTAGGAAATGGTTAACTCAAGAAAAGCCAATTTTTTCACGTAAAGGGTAGTTTCGGACTGGGTATTTTCTTGAGAATTTTCGTGTATCACCTTTGAAAGATGCTGAAATTCAAAACCAACTTCATTATTTATCCCAGTTTTTACGTTTTCTACCACGTACATAATGCGTAGAGAAGGTATCCACCTAAAAATCTGATACCGAAATTTCACCAGAAATATATGTTTTGAGGTCCCCTGAATAAAAGAAAAGCATTTTTAGAAAAAAGGTCCTCTTTGTGAACAGCATAACTCAAAGTGTCATGGATGATTTTTTTAAATTTTTTATTTTCTCAAAAATTGCCTCTAAGGATTTTGATTTAAACACCATATATTAAAGACATTTACATAGCAAATAATCTTGAATTTTCTGGGAATAGCCTGTGAAGTCCTCTTCATTCGGAAGGAATTTTATATAATCTTGCTGGTAAACGTTAAGGGATAGAAGAGAATTTTCTACAAATATAAATATAGATCTCTTTGAAACACAAGTTATTTCAAATAACTTTTTTTGTGCCATGCACCATTTCCGAAGTATCCGTTAATAATGCTTCGAAATGTTTAAAATTATGTATTTATAGTCACTAAAACATCTTAGGTCTTTAGCGAGTTTTACAAGGTAATACATAATACAATAAATAGCATGCTATACACTTCTCAGTAATTATGTTTGGGTACATTAAGAAAGACATTGATCGAAGTACATAGTAATACTGTGATGAGTGACAATACAATTGATCGGTGAGGCAGTAACTATATCAAATGATATTTAATGGTTAGTATAGCATATAGTGAATGATTTAGTGTATTTGGTATTCCAGTGTCACTGAGGAAGATCTTCAACTTGAAATAAACTGACGTGCTTTCGATTGCTTTATGGAGTTCGACGAGGGTTCCACATCTTTTCCTCTTGAGGTCCATGTCTTCTATTGTCAAGGTAGCAGAGCAGAAGGGACATTTCGGCGTTTCATCGTTAGTTATGAGATAAATATGAGATGCGAATCGTTGTTGCTATGATTTGATCTTGACCTTTCATATCATTGTAAGAAAAAGGTTCAATTTCATTATTTGTAGCTATGTGAAGTTTGCTGTCGGAATTAGAAAGCCATTGAAAATTTCGAATTTTTGCGTAGAGTTTCCTTCAGGTATGATATTAAATCCAGCATTTGATGAAATGGTGCGAAGTGTTCAATATTGTGTCATTCTTTAAAGTCCTGTCGACATTCAGTTGTTTCTCGCGATGTCATGGAAACAGTATGGAATTTTAAGGCCAGCATATAGCGTCCAGTTGTTAAACATTTGACTCGCTGTTCCCTTTGTAGCTATAACGAAATGTGTAATGTAGCTATTTCTGCAAATATTTATTTGCATTAAAATGTAGTAGATAGAAAAATAAGCTTGAGTAAGAATAATTTGTATAGTCAGTAATACAGGATAACGGGTAGAGAAAGTATGTGAATGTAACATAAGTTTTTTTTTTTTTTAAGTGTAGACGAATACTTTTTGAAGTCACTGTCTCTTCGACACCTGTCGAGGGCTCTCATGAAAACGGTGTTCAAATTACGTGACATATGCAAGCAGGTAGATATAACACAAGGCTTCCAAGTTAAGAATTTCGCAATAATTTGAAATAAAAGTTTGCATCTCCACGGAGCGGAATTACAGCTGTTTTTGTTCGGCGTCTTTTGATGTCTCACTCGCTTCCTAAACTCGATTCGCAAGAAACGGGAGAAAGTTTCCCTCCATACAAAGAGAATAGTATAAACGCAAGGGGAAGAAAGAGGAAAGGGCGCTCTGCATAAATTTACCTGCAGAGGGAATTGGAATTAAGTTGGCAACTGTAGTGCGCCTTATCTTCTTTTATTTCCTCCCCATTATCGACAGAAAGGGCTGCTAATGGCCTCCACACAAGAGGTTTTATAGTCTTCCACCTTGTACAACAAAATTTCCTCGACGTCGTTTTACAGATGCTCGGGGAGTCTGTTTAACGGAGGCGAAGGAGGATTAAAACAGCAAGAATACCGCCAAAGAACGCTATATCAATAAAAGTAAACCAAAGGTCGTTTGACCTCTGTTCTCAAGCTTTTTAGAACGTTAGTCGTCCTTTATGTCTTAGCATGAAGGCTGAGGTCAAGTAAGTTGCTTACGCGATCGTTTTATGGTGAGACCAGTATCGCACGTATGCGTGCTGTGAACACTGTCTACACTAGGGTTTTTGTTGCGTAACTCCCGCGTTACTTACGATAGTAACATGCACTATAAGCAGTACTAACTTATAAGTGGTGCCCATCTGCGTGAAGATATTCCTGGCATCTTCGGTTAAAATTTCCATTCACACGCATAATTTCACGTTCATAATTTCTGTTGTTATATTGTCCTTTAGTTCGCCAACGGTGTGGTGATTGCTCCTATAAACTTTATTTGTTAGCGTTCCCCACAAATAGATACGTTTTTCCTCCTTTAGCACATCCTGTTTTCGCTTCTTAGGTTTAGCGATCCCGTTATCCGAAACTGTTAACCAAACTCCAACAGTTTCTCTAGAAAATGTCTCCTGAAATTGTCTGCACATCTGTCTACATGATTCGGTCTTTACGTATGTATTGTACATAAAAATTCTTTGTTCAAGCGTGAATTTGTTAGCAGGCATTGCAGTGGGCTAATAACAAAACATTAACTCTTAGCAAATCGCACTCAACACACGTCTTGAATAAACTTTCACCTTTGAGATGAACAATGTGAACTCTGAAGGGGATATGTTATACATATATAGGAATTGTACATATGAAAGGGGAACCATACATATAAGAATTGTACAGTAATACTTTAATTCACTAACATGTTAAGATATTCAACATATAACATTTGTACAGAGCTGATTGTAAGAAACGAGCAAGCTAGCACAATTCCAAGAAAACATAAAGAGCTACCTTTCACCAAGCCAACAGGTAGGGAACCGGTAACGGTACGGAGAAATAGAAAGAGATAGAGAAAAGAAAGAGACGGAGATATGGAACTAGCTTCACAACACTACAAGATGGCGCTTAAGCGCACGGATCTGAAGCCACACATTCTCATACATGTTAGGTTGACGCGGTCTGGGGGCCAATGGGAAACGTCGTTACATTTTTAAACGCGGAGGTGAGCGTCACTAGGCTCCCGTATATAAGGGCAGGCAAGCCCTCAGAACTGACTCTCTCTCGCTAACTGATCTTCGAGAATTCACGTCGACACGAGGTGCTACACATACACGTGGGTGTACAAGGGTGGGAGTGCGTGTGCAGATAGCTAGGCTCCTGACTAATTTAAAGTAGTGGGATTATAATAATGGGAAAAACTAGCCGCCCATAATTATTCAAATTGTGAATAAACTTATTTTATTAAGGGAAAACTGCAGTGTATTTTTTAACTTGCCTCACCCACTATTTACTGAGAATTAATACTTAGATATAGTTAGGACTGGAATACGCAACAACCCAAGGATTGGCGATTTTGCGCTACAAATAGCGCACAGCACCGTTTCCCGCTACAGTTCTCTTTACAGTACGAACACAGCAGGACTAAAACACAGATGATAAAGATAACCTTGAACTTGTCATGCGCCGCCAGTTGCGCATAGGAAAAGCACCCAAGTCACTGCAGTATAGCTTGCTACGCATACAACCGGTCTGTGGCCTCGCATTAAAACGCCCGCACTGTATATCGGCATTCACAAAACATTGCTGTTAAGCAGTGATTTATAGCAAGTATGGGCGAGCCGCGTGTCACATCCGGCAGGGAGGGCCGTGGAAGGGTACTGTGACGTAACTTAGCTATTCCTGTATCGGAACAGTGCCGTAATGCGATTCTTAGTTTTGAAAAGTTAAAAATGTCTATTTGTTAAAATATAAGGCATGTATTCAATTACAGCACAAAATCAAATAAGCATTACTACTCATACAATAAAGGTTTGAAACTCAAAATATCTCATACTTCTTATCAAATCGAAGAAATAAATATAATAATGTTTTTAAATTTGCAGGAAAAATTCACAAAAGTAGTCAATACTTAGTTTTTACAGTAAATAAATATGTTGCTTTAATTGATGTTGACTTATTGACTGAAGCCAGGGTTACTATCACATGCCTTTTACTACGTATAGTAAGTAGGGGAAGTATTGCATTCCTCCCAAAAATTCGATGTCGAGATTTCACCGGAAATGTTTTGAGCCCCCCTAAACCGAAAATAAATATAGAACAAGGTGTGTGTATCTGAACAGCATAACTAAGAAATGAAAAGTTGCAAAACTAACAAACTTGATATTAAAGTTCAGAAGAATTGCAAGAAATTCTCCCACCCCAATGGGACATTTTTCGAAATTTTTTTGATTTTCTAAAAAAGTGGCCCTAACAATTTTGACTAAAACACTGTATATTATAGATATTTACATGAGAAATAAAATGTATAATCGGAATTTTCTGGGAATAGCCTGTGAAGCCCTCTTCATTCGTAAGGAACTGTATATAATTTCGTATAACTGGTGAACCTTAAGCAATGCACGAAAACATACTACCTTAAAAAAAATGCAGATCTCTTTAAAATACAATTTATTTCATAAAGATATCTTGTGGCATAAGCCATTTTGTGATATCCATTGTTAATGGTCGTATTGTTCAATACTTAGCCATACTTTTAAAGCCGTGTCGATTTTGAGTTTCTCGCGATGTCATGGAAACAGTATGGAATTTTAAGACCAGCATATGGCGTCCAGTTGTTAAACATCTGACTATCGCTGTTCTCTTTGTATCTATAACGAAATGTGTAATGTAGCTATTTCTGCAAAGGTTTATGTGAATTAAAATGAAGTAAATATAAAAACCAACTTTAGTAAGAATAGCTTTATACCCACTAATGAACGATAAAGGGTAGAGAAAGTCATGTGAATATAACACAAGAATGTTGCATCTTTTGCAGAAAATGAGTTAAACAATTAATTTATTGAAGCAGTGGTCCTCACTGTTATTACAGGGCCACTAGCTGTATTGAAAAACCATTTGTATGCTACGTAAACTAATTTGTTTGTATATACAAATGTGTTTGTTTTAACCTTCATATATATTTGCATTTTATAATTTGTTTTCGGATAGTGCTTTATACAGTTGCAACTTTAACAACATTTATATTGTTTACAATTTCAATTATGTATTTATATGTTTTTGTTGTTTAGTGTGCTTTGTTTACTGCAGCCTCCAATTCGGGGAAGCTGAGTTCGATAATAGATTCTGTGTGTGTATTAGGGGTTGATGGTACTTTGCAGCATCTTGTATGCTACAAAATAAGAAACAGCCCATTCTTCCCAAACTCTTCTTCTCTTAACTGGCACAGCAGTGTCCCACCACTAGGTTAGAAGACTGTTTGTCTGTTAGAAACAGCAAATGAGAAAGGGAGGTGGAGGTGAAGAATGCCCATACCTGATATATACATACTATAGCCCAGCCTTGTCGACGTGTTTTGTGGCTGCAAATGAGAGCATAAAAATACACTCTTACGTTACTAAGATCTTATTTAATTTATGTACAGTACAATAAACACAACGAAATACATGATATGTACTTTATGTACTAATTGTCTACTGCAACAGAAAATTGCACATTTACTTTTTCGCTGTCGTGTTTTTCCTGCATCATTGATCCACTGACCTGCAGCTTCTTAGTACTTCCATTTAAACCATTCGTAATCGAAATCGTGCACTTCTCTATACTTCGACTACCTTTTGTTTTTCATTCCATTTTATTTTTCTTCCCATTCTTTTAAAATGCTTTGTTTATTACTTTCTCAATTACGTATAGTAAGTAGGGAAAATAGCTATTGCATTCCACCCAAAAATTCGATACCGAGATTTCACCGAAAATACATGTTTTGAGGCTCGCTGAATCCAAAAGCATTTTTGGAAACATGTCCGTCTGTGTGTCTGTGAGCAGCATAACTCAAAAACGAAAAGTCGAATAAATACAAAACTTGGTATTTAAGTTAAGTATTTTCAAGAAAATACCCACACCCCAACTCCCTTTACACGGAACATTTTTCGAATATTTTGATTTTCTAAGGAATGCCCCTTAACGATTTTGATTAAAATACCATATATGAAAGATATTTACATGACAAATAAAATATATATCTTGAATTTTCTGGAAATAGCCTAGGAAGTCCTCTTCATCCGCAAGGAATTTTATATAATCTTGTATAGGTTATAAACATAAGCGATAGACGAAAACGGCCACTCAAAAAATGTAGATCTGTTTAAAACTCAAAATTTACTTAAAATAAGTTTTCTTGTGGCATAATCCGTTTCTAAGATATCCGTTATTAAAGGTTCGAATTGTTCATCACTTGTCATTTCATCGAGTTTCAGTTGTTTCTTGCGATTGCATGGGAACAGTAATAATTTTAAGGCCAATACACAGCTTCCAGTTCTTAAACATTTGACTGTCCCTGTTCTGTTTGTATGTACAACGAAATGTGTAATATAGCTTTTTTTGCAAAGGTTTATTTGGATTAAAATGTAGTAGATAGGAAAATAAGCTTTAGTAAGAATAGTTTTGTATCCATCAATAAAGATAGAGGGTAGGTAAAAGTCATGTGAATGTAAATATTACATGAGAGTTTTTTTTAACAAAGTTATTTATTCACTTGCGTCATGCCGCATTTGAAAACGTCCCTGCAGAAATTCGTTTCTCACTTTCAAAAATCACTTTTCTCATTTCTTCTGAAGTTAAAACAACTTTTGACTTGTCACATTTTATGATTCACTGACTGAATGAATTAGTAAACACGAGTGCAGTTGCTCCACAAAGGAAACGCACCCCACACACCCACAACTAATGGCCGTTATAAATCGGTCTTCACACTCCAGAATAGGGAAACTGTTATTCTTTGTCCTAAACTGTTTTACTCTTAGGTTGATCCGCGGCAAAACAAACCCACGTGGTCAGTGCACCGTGGTGCAACACGGTAGCAATGCGCCCAGGAAAGTAGTTCCATGCTAATCTCTGAATTTTAGAATGAATTTATCCTTAAATAGTATAATATTCTATACAAATACCTAAGGTTACATTTAACGCTGATTTATACCGTAAAACAGAGCTACAAGTCCCATGATGCAATGTGTATGAGTCACCTGACATCTGGGTAGGCGCAGAATATTGTTTACAGCCAGAAACGAGCAGTTGTGTTTAGTATCATGGAGGACGGTGAATTTGCTCTTGCGTTTTCGTCGAATTACGTAAAGCATTAGCCGCGCAAACCATTTAGCAGTGTTGAATCTTTATTATAAGTTAAATGAGAAATATCCAACACTTTTCGCGAAACAAATGGTGAAATTAACTTCTGAGTTCACTGGTGTTTCGAGTACAAGTATAAACAGTGCTTGTGCAGAAAAATCTGAAACGGGAAAAGTGGTTACACCCGGAAAAAAAATAAAGCATATGAAATACGCGATGCAAGAATGTAGTGATTTTGAGAAGAATGCAATTCGCGTACAGTGCATAATTTCTTTTTTAAACTGAGCCGCCAACAGTTAATAAAGAGCCGCTTCCAGAGAGCGAATAAGTTAGGTTATCGCATACCTGTTACTTTATTTTTCTCTCATTTATTTTAGAATTAACTATTATTATATTATGTGCACACGTTTATTTTGTTGCAACTATCAATTTGATCATCTTTAACCCTAAACAGAATATGCTAGTCACCGCACATGGTCTGAAAGTGTGACAGTATTTCAAGTGCTAATGGCGGAAGGATACATTATAGCGGTGCACTGGTCACCTGGGGTTTGTTTTGACGCGGATCAACCTAAGAGTGAATACAGAGTAGGAGACCATCAGCAGCCCTAATTTTAAGGAAGTGGCAACCACACGGTCACTTCATTTGAAGAAAAGGATCCGAGGAGGGAAGATCGTATGTTGTAAAATAACTTCCGAGAATCAAAGGCAAGCCTTTGTGACTTTCAGGTGGAAAAACATTTCGTAGTGGTTAAGACTGCCTGACCGTGGCGCGAGGTGACCATTTAAGGGAGAGGATATTAACACAGGTTCCACAGAAAAATGCCCGTTTATTGAGGTGACCATTTAGGAAGGTTTGAGGTACTATGCTTGTGTTTCAGATCCTATATAGAGTGTGAAAACAGCTCAACCGACAGACTTTCAGGGGTTACAAAAGAATGGTGTAGGAATAGCTTGATATAAGACACCTATGGTCGGTGACGACAAACTTTGAAATTACATAATCATTTTTCATTTGATTATTATTCGCACTGATAAATGAAAATAAATAAACACTTTATACGAATGAGGCACTGATTTCTACTCAATTTATCTTCCACAAGCGCTAAAATAGCTACAATTGCGGTGTTTCTAAAGTTATGAGCTTTACTTTTTCTGGGGAAAAGTGTTCCGTCAGGAAGGGCCAGTGCACCCTGATACCTCCACTTTGATATGGAGAATCATATATATCAAACAACAGTTATCTGTAGTAATAGCGCAGACATTAGCGTGCTCGGCTTTCAATTTGATAGTGCTCAAACCCCGTACAAGCGCTTAAACATCTTTTTTCCCAAACAGAAGAATGGGGCACGTTTGGAGTGAACCCAATTTTAATTACTCGCGTTTCTTTCAAAGTTCAAGTAAATGTTATTGGTATTGACATGGAATGTTTGAACATAGCATGGATACGATTACCTGCAAGTAGCACAACTCTATGGCGCACTGGCTCGTTATTGATTTTGGAAATCTGGTGGTTTCTACCTACGCCGCGTCCCGATAGGAGTTTCGGACAGTTCGATAAGCTAAAGGCACCTCTCTAAACCACGTCAAGGTGGAGTAAGCAATCAAGGCGACCACCACAATAGTAATTATCACTTATGTCTGAAGCTGAAGATTACATTTGGGTTGTATTATTATTGTGGCACACTTAATTTTTCCTTCCAGCAGGAAATATGTTTCACTATTGTGTTAAGAAATTATTTGTCTCACACAGAAGAGGAAATCGGTATTCATATCAGCCACGTCGTACGGTGCATTTCAACCAAAGGAATGAATGGAGTGCAGATAAAGACGACCCCCCAAGGGCAGATGAAACAAGCTACGTTTGGAACACAGTTCTCGAGAAGCGGCCGCTCTAAATGACTCTCTCTGTCTCGGCAAACAAATGGTTTCGGTACAGGAAGAGACATTTCCTTTTGTCTGCAGGTGAAGAAAGACTCGGCGGTTATGTAAATGCTTTCTTTGTGAAGGATAAGCCAAATGTCGCAGTGTTACGCATTTGAAATTATAATGTAATATTCCGTCGCTTGTTTTAAATACACGTCCCACAAGGTTGCTTCGGCAGTCTGGTGTTCGCGCCTGGATATTACAACTTGGCGAAAATCTCTCTTAAAGAATAATAAATATGGGAAACGGTGACTGTTTTAAAATGCAGCAAACGTGAAGCACAAAGAGTGACTCAGCACATTCTGCGATATTCTATTGTTTCTGTAGGGATTTCGCTTCAAGAATATGTCCTCAAAGTACAAAATGTATTCCTCAGCCTTCTTGCTCTGATTGGAGGAGCTACTACCTTTCCCTAACCTCATACAACATACATACGACGATTATCCAGGAAGTAACGACCATTTGGTTTTAATACGTACATTCAGTGTGTTGCATTTATATGACTTTCTCTGCTCAATCTTGTACAAACTATTCTTACAAACGCTTATTCTTCTACCTGTGTTATGTTAAGCGTCGATAGTTGTCCTCCGTGGTGTAGTGGTTACCATGCTGGCTTCTAGTTCCCGAGGGCGATGGATTTTTTCGGGCGTAAAAATCCTTAGCATGGCTTCCTTCGGAAGGGAAGTAAAGCCGGTGGTCCCGTGCCGTAAAACGAGCCCTATGGGCAAAATTACCGGCCTTTCACGCCCAATGTAGAATGGAACGCTAAGGACCACGCAGTTAAAGAGCGTCCATAAATAAAACTCAATTTAATTTAATTCTATCTGTGTTATGTTAAACCTACATAAACATTATTGCATAGCGGAATACAGTGGGCTTAAGCGATAGTCAAATCTTATAAGTGCTGGTCGGCATGTAATGCCTTTGAAATTCGGTTCTATTCACAGGCCAAGAGAGGGGGGGAAAGAATAACGACTCCCATTTGCGAAAAGTGTAACCACAGGATGATTTTAAATGTTGGACCCATTTTATAAAATTCGTATTTATTAAATTACAAATCCAACATGAACCATCTTTATACCAATAAACAGAGGAATTTTCAAAGTTTTGTTTAATACATTATAAATGTTGAATGCGTCCACCGTTTCCTGCACGGCAAACATCTACGCGATAGCCGAACTCGTCCCACACACGAGCGAGCGTATCTTCTGTTACTGAGTGCACGACAGCAGTGATACGGTTCCGTCCAGAGTTGTAGGTAGAGGCGGGACGTAAACAGCTTCCTTAACATAACCCCATAAGAAATAGTCACATGGGGTGAGATCAGGAGATCTCGGTGGCCAGAAGTGTAGAGCCAGGTCTTCATTTACCCTGCGACCTGAGGAAGGGATTCATTAAAAAAAACTCGTACATCGCTGTGCCAATGGGGCGGAGCTCCATCCTGTTGTAAAATGAGGTTCTGTGAATCTTCCATAATTTGAGGGAACAGCCATTGTTCCAACATGTCCAGGTACGTTATTCCAGTTACAGTTTTTTCTGCAAAGAAAAATGGTCCATAAACCTTTGTACGGGATAACGCCACAGAACACGTTTACCTTCTGTGAGTCTCTTCCGTGTTGCAATGTTGAATGTGTATTTTGCAAACCCCATATGCGAACATTGTGTCTGTTGACTTTTCCACTAAGGTGGGAAGTCGCTTCATCGCTAAAAATGATGCGCTGTAGAAACGCGTCATCCTCCATCATTCCTAGCGCATAACCACAAAATTCGAGACGCCTCTCTTTGTCTGTAGGTTTAAGAGCCTGCACAAGTTATAATCGGTAGGGCTTGTACAGCAAACGCCGTCTCAGAACTTTCCATACAGTTGGTTGGGGTATTCCAAGTACTCTGCTAGCTCTATGGTTAGACTTACGTGGACTGCGAACAAAACTATCTTCAATCCGTCTGACACACGTGGTCGGCCGCTGCATTTCCTTTACACACACTGTTTCTGTTTAAATTGCGTAAACCAACGTCTAATGCTTTTTCTAGTTGGTGGTTCAACACCAAATTTCCTACGAACTCAATAACGCAGAAAACCTTGTGCTCCACAGTAGCCATCTCACTACGTACTGACAGTGAAACGCAATGGCGGCCTATTGCGCGAGCACTCTACCGGCCGCTTCTAAAACCATCACCGCCCGCCGAAAAAAAACTTTGAAGCTTCCTGTTTTCATTGTTATACTGTTTGTTCATGTTGGATTTGTGCTCTAATAAATACGAATTTTATAAAATGGGTCCATCATTTAAAATAATTTTAAAATACAAACCAATAACAAGTAATATCTCGGAAATGATTAACGACATAACAAGCATTATTTGACATGCATTGTGTGCTTTAACGAGATTTCCATTTTTACTTTCTCTACTATGTATAGTAAGTGAGGGAAGTACTGCATTCCACCCAAAAATATGTATTGCGACTTCACCGGAAATACATGAAAAGTAAAAAAGCTTTTTGGAAATATGTCCATAGTATATGCGTGTTTGTGAACACCTTAACCCAAAAAACGAAAAGTTGCATAAATACCAAACTTAGTACTTAGGTTCAATGTCTTCCAAAGATGCGACACGAAGATTTTCAGCAAAATACCCCATTCAAAATTACCGTTTACATGGAATATTTTTCGATTTTTTTTATTTTTCTAAAATTCTTTAACGATTTTAATTAAAATATCATATATGAATGATATTTATTTAAGAAATAAAATGTGTATCTTGAATTTTCAAGGAATAGCGTTGGAAGTCGTCTTCATTCGCAAGGAATTTGATTAATCTCGTATACCTTACACACACAAAAAAAAATGTAAATCGCTTTAAAACATACAATTTATTTCAAATAGCCCATTTCTAAGATATCCATTATTAATGGCTCGAACCGTTCAATACTTAGCCATTCTCTTAAAGTCCTGTCAACATTCAGTTGTTTCTCGCGATGTCATGGAAACAGTATGAAATTTTAAGGTCAGCATATAGCGTCCAGTTGTTAAACATTTGACTATCGCTGTTCTCTTTGTATCTATAACGAAATGTGTAATGTAGGTATTTCTGCAAAAACTTGCTTGGATTAAATTGAGGTAGGTATAAAAATAAACCTTAGTAAGACCAGTTTGTATAGCCACTAGTAAACAAAAGAGGATGGAGAAAGTCATGTGGATGTATCACATCAGATTTTTTTTTGCATAGTAAAAATAGGTCTCTTATGGTTTACCAGTTATGCAAAAGTCATTCAGAATGAAGGGGAAAATTAAAGATATACATTTCATTTGTTATGAACATACCATAAATACATGGTATTTTATTAAAAATTGTTAAGTCATTTTTGAAAAATTTTCCATGTAAAGTGTAGTTTGGGTGGGGGATTTTCTTGAAAATCTTCGTGTCGCATCTTTGGAAAATGCTGATCTAAATACTGGTTTTGGTTTTTAACCGACTTTTCGTTTTTGAGTTATGTTGTTCACAGGCGCGGATGCGCTCTCTCTCCTCCTCTCTCTCTCTCTCTTTCTCTCTCTCTCTCTCTCTCTCACACACACACACAGATACATAGAGGGACGTTTTCCAAAAATCCCTTATTGGGCTCATGGGGACTCAAAATCTGTATTTTCGGTGAAATCTCAACATCGAATTTTTGGGTGGAATACAATACTTTCCCTACCTGCTATACGTATTAGAGAAAGTAAAAGATATTTTATTTAAAAAACACACATCACTAATAGAATTTATGTTTACTTTATTTCTCCATATAATCATCTCCGTTTTATAAATGTTTGTCATATCTGTTCACGAGGTTTAGAACTGCCTGTTGTAGTCGGCTGTCGACGGTCCACAATTTCACCAAGGAAAGAACTAGAAATGTTCTTTGTAAAGAAATCTAACTCGTCAAGTGTTGCACGTCTGTCTTGTACGATTTTGTTGTCAGTTGATTCTTCAAATGTGACGAGTGACGGACGTCCGGGTCGAGTTTCGTCAGACACATTTGTTACTATATTGTTGAACATTTCACACCACTTTCTCACATTTGTTTTGTTCGTTACTGTATTGTCATACACTTCCTTTAGTGGAATGAAAATTTCTGCAGGTTTCAACTTATAAGCATTAAAAAGTCCACCAGCTCTCACATTACAGTCAGCAGAACTTTGTATCATACAGTTCATTTTGAACAATCACAGAATGCACAATGACAACTTGTTTCGTCTGAAACTCGCACAACACTGAGAAAAGATGTCGAGGAAACCAATTTGACCTTAGAAGCCCGGTTGCGAATTGCGCAGCTGGAATGCGCAAATGGTCGTTACTTCCTGGTAGTTTTAGAAACACTCAACTGTTTTGGTAACAAATAAAATGTTTATCTTCCTAAGACCAGTTTCTCAACCCATGTTAAAATGATTTAACATTAAAGTTAGCGCAAATTCTGTTTCAGCGAATTATAATTGTATAATTGTTTTATACTTGCTGTTAAGCTAACACCGCTGTACCCTTGTTTTCGGGCGTCTAAGAAACGTTAGATTTGGAAAATGGCTGCCGCAAAACAAAGCTGCTAACGCGGAGTTGGTGTATTTGTAGGTTCTGAATGCGACTGTTAGCCGAACAAAAGCCATGCGTCATAATGAATTTAAAAACCTGCAAAAGAAGGAATTTTTTTAAGCAATACATCCAAATTGGTCGTGAAGAGGGTTGTACAGTGAATACGAGAGATTAGAATACTACCAACAGAAAGTCCTCTTTAACCTATGCTACTCGTACAAGTCATTTTATGGTACCGGCACTTGTCATTTAATGGTTGACGCAGTATTTTATATCACAACAATGTAAATGCCAGAGTGATTGTAGTGTAAATTAGCATTATTGTATGACAATGATTTGAGATGTTTGTTAATTATAAGCATTGTTAGGAAATAAGTTTACACGACCTCACTGAAACTGACAATAGGAGCGGGTAACAATGAGCGAGGGGGTGAGTTGTTTATCAATTATAAGAGACAAACAAATGACGTCAGATTAGCGCGCTTTTCTGTAGAAATGGAGGGAATTTCTGCCCTAGAGCATATGTTTTAGTAATTTTGATTGGATATAAAAATAGACGCTAATGTAGGCGCGTTTTATTAACCAATAGCAGCTCTGTTATAATGTTTAGGCATATTGGGGCGAGGGAGTATAAATTCCGTGCCAGAGACGGGTAACGCGCAGTTTGACAGAATAATTCACAAGGCAAACGTCGTTCAGTCCAACAGAATCATACAAAGGTTATACGTCGCTCAGTTCATCAGAATTATTCACGCGTTATACGTCGTGCAGTTTTACAGAATCTCTTGCGTTGTAAAGTTAGTTATAAATGTGAAATACGCGAATTAAAAATGTGCAGCAAATAAGTGATTATAGTAACATAAAAATATAACAGTTTCAGTCGGGCGTGTATCAAGAGTCGATATGTGAAATTAATTGTGACGGTAATAAAAGTGTAAAAAAACAAATTCTTATATAAGTGTTATCTTTCAGTAACAACTCCTTTCCGTTTACACACCCTGTTCAAGGGATACGCTCGACTGAGTAGTAATAATAGCTAGCCGGAGGACAAATAACCCAAAATTCAAACTATTAATACAATAACAGTCGCCCAGCAATAGATAACACGAAGTGACCGCGACAAATTGGCTTCCATACGTGGTGCAGATAAACATGAAGCATCTTCCAACTACCAACAAATATTCTACTTCATGGTACTGTTGGTTTTTCCAAAACTAGCGTTTTTGCGTTTATCAGAAGATTTCCGAAGCAATTGCTTTAAGAAGGTAAAAGTATTTGGGTGGGAGAATCTGCTTGATCATCAATTAATGATAACACACTTTGGTTTGCTTTAGTTTCAGTATAGTGTCCATCACCAGTTTTAAAGCCCTTCTAAACGCTCTTTTCACCTCGTATTTTTGGTGCTGTGTTTCATGTTAAATTAAAACTGCCGTAGTTGCTTACTAGACCTGGGAGAAGAGCGTGCACTGCAATTAAATTCCTCGCGGGTTTTCTCTAAGGCTGCTTCCTTCTCCTTTAATTTAAGTCGTCGGTCTCAATAATTATCTTTCTATACTTAGTAACGAGTTCTATAATTAACTCCTCCTCTAACGGTAAAACATTAGTTCTTCTGCACCTAGATTTTTCAGCGATTTTAATCTGCCAGGAAAAGCACATTGCAATCGTCTATAATACTGAAACGGGGGGCGCTCCGATGCGTAGACAAAAGCGCATCGGAGCCGTGTAGTTCGGTCACTGATTTTTAAAAGCTTTTTTTGGTTTCGCTCATTGAGATAGGCCGCTTTAACTTCTTTTCTTCGATAGGTAATTGCAGTTGAACAATTTTCATCAGTTCTAAGTTTTTCGCAGGCATACTGCGACTTTGTCCCACTTCACTCGCTGGGGAATCGAACACAAGACATCTCTATTCTCCTGCGATAGAAGCATTCACTGTACGTCCAACTGTCGTGACAACCGCGCTTGATATCGTATCAGAAACGCACTCAAACTCACTAACCGGCTAACTCGCGAGTTATATAGCCAATGGAATTCTCCACGGAACATTCTGGAATGTTCTGGAGCAGGGAGAATAGCCATAGCCGCTGCGTCACGCTAAACTTTTAGGCACCGAACTTTGTCCATTAATGTTTAGCTCAATTATACGTTTTTCAGGTACACATTTTCTCATCAATACATCCCATTTTTCTGGTCTCCTTGTGCGAAATATATTAATTTACGTATTTATACGTTAGGTTAAGATATATTATGCAGTCTTTCTGTATTCTGTATCCTTGCTGCACCAAGTAGTAGGCATGTTGGGTG
This sequence comes from Deroplatys truncata, assembly GCA_030765065.1. Classification (NCBI taxonomy): domain Eukaryota; kingdom Metazoa; phylum Arthropoda; class Insecta; order Mantodea; family Mantidae; genus Deroplatys; species Deroplatys truncata. The sequence goes on from CM060977.1 coordinate 23,658,775, forward strand.
AGGCATCAACATTTTCGGAACGTATTATTGCTGTGCACGTGTTAACAATACGGTCGGGAAAGCTCATTCTTCCCCAAGTTGTGTCTGATGATACTGATGGTGTCAGTGATGAAGTGGGCTTAAATAATGAAAGTGTTTCCATTGTGCTCTAGAGTTAACACAGTGATTTCTATCATCGCCAAATCTAAATGAGACAACATTTCTGTGGTTACTGCATGTAATTGACGAGTGCATGCTGCAGAAAAATCAAAGTTACAAAGAAATTTGGACGATTAGTTTATGCACTGGTACTCGGAATTCTTTTTAAATTTAATTTATGAATATATGCATATAGTTTTTTTTTCGCTCAAGCGGCCATTCCTTTCAAAATAACAAAAGTTTATTGCTGTGCATGTATTGAACACAGTCAAATCGTGTCTTGTAACTAATTATAAGAAACAGTATTGATAGTGATGATGTATTCGTTGTGGCAATTTACTTGGTCGACTTTTTTCAGTTCTCATCACGCGACTCTGATGTTGGTTTTCGGGAAGCGTCCCTCCCCATCTTCAGCGTGGTATCGACTGCCACGCTGAAGATGGGATGGACTCTTCCCGAAAACGCTCTGTGACCAACATCAATGCCGAGTGATAATTGAAAAATTGTGATGTGTTGCACTCACATGACTTTCTCCACTCTTGTACAAACTATGTTTACAAACGCTTATTTTTCATCTACTCCATGTTAATCGGGATAATCTTATTGCTAATTTTCTTGTAGGTGCAAGGTGAATATGGTAGGCTTTAAGCTACAGTCAAATATTTTAAGAGGTGGTTGCTATGTGGCAACATTTGAGAAAAAGTATAACTATTGGAAAATTCAAACAAATAACAAGGAATATCTCGGAAATGGTTGTTTTAACGAGATCTACATTTTTTTGTGTAGTAAAGGTTGTCTATCTCTTACGGTTTACCAGTTATGCGAAAGTCATTCAGAATGAAGAGGACTTTTGGGGACATTCCCAAAGAATTCAAGTTATACATTTCATTTGCTGAATCAAAATCGTTAGAGCCACTTTTGAGAAAATTAAAAGGTTAGTCTGGGGTGGGAAGATTTTGTTGAAAACCTTGTGTCGCATCCTGGAATACACTAAACTCAAACACCAAGTTTCGTATTTATCTGACTTCTTGTATTTGGGTTATGCTGTTCACAGACGCGCGCGCGCGGACCTTTTTCTGAAAATGCTTTTTTTTTTTCGATTCAGGTGGGCCTCAAAACATGTATTTCCGGTGAAATCTCGGTATCGAATTTTTGGGTGGAATACAATACTCCCCCTACTTACTATAGTTAGTAGAGAAAGTAAAACGTCGATCAAGTAAATTACTACAAACTTGTCTTGTGCTTGACATACTGCTGTATGTAAAAGCAGTTACGCTACAATTTAGCGGTTACTATTATAGTTTTGGATGGCTAAGAAGAAAATCATTTGCATGCAAGCAAACCTAATGCATTTTTAGGAAAGAGAAATATTTCTTCTTATGAAGATAAGGGATAGAGCTTAAAGCAAAGTTAATTTGTTATAATGGAGAATTGTGTGCCTGAGAGATTACTGTGTGCCTTGCTAGCGGGAAGTGCAGACTGCGTGTCCGCCTTGTACTTTAAAGGGGTGTAATTTAAAAACACTGCATTTAGGGCTATTTCGCTCAATAGTTTGGCGCTATTCCACTCACCTGTTTTTTGTATTAATTTTTGTAATTGTTTATATTTTTACACAATACAATAAATGCCTATATGTTTATGTAGTCCAGATGGTACGAACTTATAAGAGCATATGCCTAGGTAAAAAAATGAAGATATGAAGACATGGATCGCGTTGTGCTTCAAGGAGATTCAGCCGAAGAGGAGTAGCAGGCGTTTTCAATGTGCCTTTTTCCACACTTAAACACCGTGTAAATGTATGAAATGAAGTTATTTAGTTACGTAATATATTTTACCTAAATTTTTTATTTAGCTTCTTGTTTGGCTGCGTCAGTAATGTTTGTAGAGTCATATATTTCTAGGCAAGGTGCGGTACGACAATAATTGTAGAGTGAGATTATTTAATATTTTCACTTAGCTAACGCGTAGACATATTTTACGATTCACACGTAATATTTCTGTAGAGAACACATGTTCCATCTGGTCACTACCAAGGTTTGTCAGCAACTGAACATTATTTCAACCGTTATAACTGTAGACTTCGGTGTTTCAAGTCTCTGATTGGCTAATTCTAGTCCAATAGAATATCTGAATTTTACTTAAACTTTTTCCTTGCTATTAATTGGCTAATTTTAAACTGTCACAGAACTTACATTATCGTTGCTCTAATCATGACTAGTAGCTTTCAAACTCTCAAACTCATTATTGCTACAAGGTTACCTTATTATTACCTCATTGTTTGCAACTTAAAACTTATTATTCTCACAGCTCTTGCATTATTAAAGTATATAATGTATTGACATAACATTATTAAACATGTTTACAATAATAATAAGCATATGCAATGACTGTTACATACATTTAAAAATAATTATTACATATATATTGTTTCAATGCGGTCTCTTATTGAATTTACTTATTATAAAATACAATTGAAATTATTCAGGTATTAAAATACTGCCTCAAATATAAAAGAAATGCAAGGGAAGACGAAGCTACATTTCGACCAGTTGGCACTCCACCGTTTTTACCGTGAATGAGGAGAAAGAGCTGGCTGAAATACTTCAATATTTAGCTGTCGTGGTTTTGCTGCACACCAGAGCAAATCGCAACAGCAGCATTTACGTGTGCTAAGAAAAAGGATATTGATTCACCGTGGGATGAACAAGAACTTATGATAGTAAAAGAGTGGTTTACAAAATTTTTGAAACAAATGCGGTCATTCGCCATATTGCAGTGGAAAATGAGGAAGAAAATATTCCTCTGCGGGTTTTGAAGCTCACCACCACACTCATGACCAAGTCCGTGTAAAAAGGATGAAATGTTAGATGTGTGGAACACGGTACCATACAGTGAGTGTTGGTGCTGAACAAAAAAGAATATGTTTACCTGTGGCAAGGGTTTGTGATTTTTATCAGAAAAAAAACTTTGACGAGATAGCCCCCGCGGTGAGCGTCCCGCCATTTTGTGTTTTTCTTCTTTATGCATGTTTTAATTCAATGTTTTTCTGTGGTTTATTTCTGTGAAAATAGAATTTAAATGTTGCCGAAGTACACTCTATAATAAACATAAAAGAAGCTGAAGTTTTAATATTACATCATTTGCGTTTCCTTCAGTCTTAATTTTGATCCAAACTCGAAATGAGCGAAATAGCCCCGCTCTACTCTAAGTATTCTAATATGTTTATTATTTGTGTTTCATTTATTGGTTTCTTGTATTAATCAATTTCAGTAATAGTATAATAATTTCAGTTCCATTAGAAAATTAACTTTTACGTTTTCTCGTTCATACATCAACTGTCTTCCTATGAAAACGTATAACTGAGATTGTAGTGTGCTTATTTGGCAGTAATTTAACGTAATAAAATATTAAACATAGCTGTCTTACGGATAATATGCAACTGTATACCTCATTACGTAACGAGCTATTTTGACATATATGTATCTTTTAGGTCAGGCCATTAGTAAATGAGAGTACTTCCGTGCCCAGAACTTTATTTACATTCTTAAACCGTTAAAGCGAATCATATTAATATGGGACCGGCCGAACTAACCTGCGCTATTACTCCCCACATTAAAACATTTACTGCCTGCTGTACCCATTTGCTAGTTAGAAGGCGATGCACGAGGTCAGATTAATATACTATAGGGTGATTTATGAAGAACTGACACACTTCTTTCTTTAATTATTCTGTTCGAAATTCACTCAATGCCCTAATTTTAGCACCAAATTAATAGAATGTTCTGGAGTTTCGATTGCCTGTTACTAGATGCGCAGATGTTATGTTTTATTCGTAATCGTTAGTTTTATTGTATTTTGTTCTAGTCAACGTGAAAATGGAGTACACATTAAATATATGACTCTTCCTTGTAAAGCAATTACGAATTCAATTATAGCTACTCAAAGGGCATACCAGAGAGAATTTGGTGTTCGGAATCCTCCCCAAAGAAACAATGCTGCGACTGGTAAACAAATTGGAAACAACTGGATCTCTGATGAGTGAAAAAGGCAAAACTCGTTCATCTAGGCTTCTCACGGTAGTTGTAAGAACACGACTGGATCAGTCGCCCAAATTTGTACCAGGAGACAGGGTACAGCTACTCAATGTGTCAGAGAGCTGTGAAAATTGCAGGTCTAAAGCCGTATAGGATTACGGTTGTCCATCAGTTCCAGGAAGCAGATAAGGATAGACGACTGAATTATTGTCGTTGTTTTCAGGCGTTCATTGTGCAAAATCCTGCCATATTGCTCACCACATGGTTCACAGAGGAAGCATGGTTCCATTTATCCGGCTATGCACCTATGCACCCGGTTAAAATCGGAGTTTGGTGTGCAATATTCCCACAGAGAATAGTGGGACCAATTTTTTTTAAAACAATGTGAACACTGCAGAGTACCGACGGATTTTCGTGGAGTCTGCTGCGCAACTAGACGATGTAGAGCTAAGTCAAGGATCTTCTGAATTCATAAGCTCCGTCATTTAATGCTTATGTGGGTTATAAAGGGTCTTTCAACAAGAGTGTCCTACCTTTAACATGTGATAGCTGCCGTTGTTATTGAGTTACAGCAGTCATTTATTTCTTGTGGTTACAGTTGTTATTGACAAATAGCCATGGAACGTTACAGCATTCAGCAACGCGTAGAAATTGTGAAAACGTCTTATCAAAATGGATCATCTGTTCGCCAAACCTTCCGTGTATTGTGTGAAGTTTACGGTGTGCACAATCGTCCCTGCGAGAGAACGATTCGGCGTTTGATCGATAAATTTGAAAGAAGTGGTTCTGTCAGCGGCAAAAAGAACGCCTGTACGTAATCGACGTAAGCGCTCGAACGAAAACATAGAGAGAGAGAGAGTGTTTGCGAGAACGGAAACAAATCAATTGCTCGTCGAGCGCAAGAATTGGGGCTTTCACCGACCACAACTTGGCGAATTCTGCATCTGGACTTGAAGTTTCACGCTTACAAGGTGGTGTTAACTCAAGAACTAAAGCCCGACGACCATAGGTTGCGCCGTGTATTCGCTGAATGGGCTATGGAGCAATTGGAAGCGACCCGGATTTTTGTCGAAAAATCTTCAGCGACGAAGCCCACTTTTGGATGGATGGTTGTGTTAACAAACAAAGTTGCCGCTATTGGAGCAATCACAATCCAATACAGATTCAAGAACGACCACTTCATCCCCAAAAGGTTATGTGTGGTGTGGATTTTGCTATGGTGGAATCATTGGTCCATATTTTTTACGAAAATGAAGATGGAGAAGCTCTATCAATGGAGAAAGATACCTGGCTTTTATAAGGGATTATTTTTGCCCGCAATTGGATGGTATGGATCTCGGAAACATCTGGTGCCAGCAAGATGGTTGCACATGTCATACTGCTCTCGAAACAATCGATCTTTTGAAGGAGAAGTTCAGAGGTTTCATCATTTCCCGTGGTGGTGATGATGTTAACTGGCCCCCCGAGGTCATGTGATTTAACGCCGTTGGATTACTTCTTGTGGAGTTATGTTAAATCTCGAGCTTATGTCAACAAGCCAATAACATAAATGATCTTATGAATAACATCACGCGTGTTATTCGTGAAGTTGGACCTAATTTACGTTCTTCTGTCATTGAAAATCGGGTCAAGCGTATACGCGCAACCCAACAAGTTGCGGCGGTCGCTTAACTGATGTTCTCTTCCACACGTAATGACATTATGTTCCAAAATAAAAAACAACTAAACGTCTATCATTTATAGAACGTGTTTTATTTAAGTTCAAAGATAGGACACTCTTGTTGAAAGACGCTATACTAGTTTAAGAATAATGTTTTAGATTAATGTAAGCAAAAGGCTGCCAATGTATGTATGGGCTAACTCTACAACGAACTGCGATATATTGAAGTATGACAATTTGTATTGTGAACAGATAATGCGAGCGCTTAATCTTGTAAAAAGACACAATGAAAAGTAAAACCTAATCAAACCAAGTCGAATGATTAAATATGTGTAAATGCAAAGGGTAATTCTCATATGATTGGACTTGAAACCAAAGTTGTCAAATGAGGAATATCGCACTAGTGCGATAATCTAGAGGTTTTAGCTCATGTGCACTGTGTTAGAAGTTCTACTTTTAGACCATGCTTTCTAAAAACTACATTTAAACACTAGTTAGCCAAACTTTCTGTACATTTCTTTTATGCGGCGTACCCGTCACTGAACCGTGAGGCAGTATTTTTAACACTTGAATAATTTCAATTAAATTATATAAAAACATATATGTATATATATATTTCAATAACAGCCCGCCTTGAAGCAATATGTATGTAATAATTTGTAAAAACAATGTGTGTAACAATCATTGCATATGCTTATATTATTGTAAATATGCTCAATAATGTTATGTGAATACATTACGTAATTTAATAATGTAAGAGCTGTGAGAATAATAAGTTTAAAGTTGCTAACAATGATGTAACAATGAGTTTTGAAGTTTGAATACCTACTACTAGTCATTATTAGAGCAACGATAACATAAATTTTGTGACAGTTTAAAAATAGCCAATCAACATCCAGAAAAAGGTTTAGTAAAATGCAGGTATTCTATTGGACTAGGATTAGCCAATCAGAGACTTGAAATACAGAAAGTTAAAATTTTATACGGTTGAAATATGTTCAGTTGCCTGCAGACCTTGATAGTGGCCGGATGGAAGATGTGTTCTCTAAAGAAATATTATGTAACGAAAATTAAAAATACGCGTTAACAAAGTGCAAGTATTAAATTAAAAGAATCGCGCGGCTCTTGATATCAGTGTAGTGCTATTTAATTTGTGTCAAGGCTTAATAAAAAGAAGTGAATTAAAACTTAAAATCTGTGTAAGACCACATTCTTGTCGCACCACGCCCTGATGAAGAGAAACGTGTCTCTAAAACAATACTGACGCAGCCGAGGCAAGCATAAACATAAATACAGAAGCAGTTTAATAACAAAGTTAATATTATTTTTTTACTTTCTCTACTACGTATAGTAAGTAGGGGAAGTATTGCATTCCACCCAAAAATTCGATACCGAGATTTCACCGGAAATACATGTTTTGAGACCTCCTGAATCCAAAAAAAGCATTTTTGGAAACATGTCCGTGTGTGTGTCTGTCTGTGTGTCTGTGTGTCTGTCTGTGTGTCTGTGTGTCTGTGAACAGCATAACTCAAAAACGAACAGTCGGATAAGCACCAAACTTGGTATTTAGGTTCAGTATCTTCCAGAGATGCGACACGAAGGTTTTCAAGAAAATTCCCCCACTCCAGACTACCCTTTACATGGAAGATTTTTCGAAAATTTTAATTTTCTCAAAAATGGCTCTAACGATTTTGATGAAAATATCATATGTTTAAGATAATGTCATGAGAAATGAAATGTATATCTCGAATTTTCTGGGAATGTCTCCAAACGTATTCTTCATTGTGAGCGACTTTTGCATAATGGTAAACCATAAGAGATAGACAAAATTTTACTGCACAAAAAATGTAGATCGCGTTAAAATACACAACTTATGTCATATACATTTCTTTTGTTGAGTGAACCGTTTTCGAGATATTGCTTGTTATTTCCTTAAATTTTCCAATACTTATACTTTTTCTCAAATTCGTTATTCATTTTTTTTATGTCCTGGACATGCAAAGAGAATGGAATGCGCCACATAGCAACCAGCGTTAAAATATTTGACTATCGCTTAAAAGCTACCATATTTCCCTTGCATCTACAAGAAAATTACCAATAAGATTGACATCTCGATATCTCGATTAACATGAAGCATATGGAGAATAGGCGTTTGTAAAAATAGTGTGTACAAGAGTAGAGAAAGTCATGTGAGTGCAACACATCAGATTTTTTTAACTTGGAGCGTAACAACAAAAATACATCTTCAAATTAATGCCCAAAGCGTGGTGCAAACTTCAAAAACAAACACTTTTTCAAATTGGCTTCCCAAGTGTGAGGCTAATAAATTACGTAAACAATACCACTTCTTCAACCGTAAAATGAATGCGAGGTATCTCTCATTTTTGCCATTGGAATAGCGCATCACATTGCAAAGCTTTTAAAGCAGCTAACATACGAAGTCATTACAAAGAATTTGTTTTTCACTTTGCAAATTTACTTCCAAGGCCGCCGGCAGTAAATGTTGACCCAGAATGTGGCAGTAAACACGACAAGTGACAATCAGAAGCCGCAAGATGGCGCTAATTCTGTTTGCTGCTATGTACACGTCGGAGCAGTCCAACTTTCTCCACAGTTAGTTTCCAATTACGTCAAATACAAGGCAAACATTTGGAGTTTCCCTGTGGAACCCAAGTTCTTCACTGTGATTATGCGATTTCTCCCACGCCGAGGGAAACGTCTGTCATAACAGGAAACTCGTCTCCCCGAGGTATGCAAATTTACTACATAGCGATTTGGTAGTTACGTCACAGCGAAACGTGTCTGAAACTTAAGTCAGTCAGAAGATGAGAAACAAAATATATCTGGGATAGATACTGTTTAAAATGTGTGTGTGTGTTTTTGTTTTTTGCATTCACGTGAGCCTTTCTTCAATAAAGTATTCCTACAAAAGCTTATGTTTCTACCTACTTCATGGTGATCGACATAAACGTTTGCAGAAATGGTTTCACCGCGCGCTTCGTTGTAGGTGTAATACCATAATTATTGAAGGACAGTTGACATAAACCAGTCGCCACGAGAAACACTATAGTTCCTATCACACAAGTATAAGGAAGAGAGACAAGTTGGTATACTCTTATGCCTTTTATTGCTGTTTTAATTTTTATAAACGCTCTAGATTTCATTAACTGTTTTCAACAGTTCCCCGGAGAGAAGGAGAGGCAGTTAATTGCGATGGAATGGTAGACAAGAGTGAGGGATACAGATGGAGAGATTGGGAAGGGGGAAATGCGGGAGGTGGAGGGATAATGGAATAAAGTTATAATTATTTATAATAGTAAGATTGCATTTACATATTACACATTCCCATCATCACCAGTTAGAGATCAGCTGTCCGTTACAACTACAGCAGAAATGACGTATTGGGGTGAGTTATAACAAATACGAGGGGAGTCCCAGAAGTACCCGACCTGGTGTATAGATAGCGGTTGTTGTTTCAAAAAATGACTTGTAGAAAATACCACCCTTATAAAGCTTAAATTTGAAGTTTGATGATGCTACATTGTTTAGGCAGCCATTAATAGTGAACTCTCTCAGCGAATTTGTAAACAGATAAAACTGGTCTTCGTTATGTGATACAATACTTTCATTTGAAAGCTCTTAGTCCAACTAATATTAAAGCTGAGCTAGATTCTACTCTGGGGGAATCTGCTCCTTAGTTTACAACAGTAAGATATTGGGTGACAGAGTTTAAGTGAGGCCATACGAGCTGCCAAGATGAACATCACAGCGGTCGACCAAATGAGGTGACGACGCCAAAGATTCTAAAGAAAATCCAAAATGGTACTGGATGACCGTCGACTGAAAGTGCACGAACTAGCAGATGTCGTAGGCATTTCAAAAAGTGCTGTACATCGCATACTAACTGAAAATTTAGACATGAGAAAGCTGTGCGCAAGATGGGTGCCGCGTTTACTCACAATGGAACAAAAACAGCGTCGTGAAGATGTTTCAGTCCAGTGTTTTGCTGCACTAAAGCCGAGTTTTTGCGGTCCATCACATCATACCTGAGACGAAGGAACAGTCAAAACAATGGATTGATAGGAGAGAATCGGCTCCAAAGAAGGCGAAGACAGTTCCATTTGCAGGCAAGGCCATGGCGTCAGTTTTTTCGGAATAGTTTTCATTGATTATCTTCAAAAAGGAAAAGCGCCCAATGGCGAGTATTATTCAAACTTATTGCAGCATTTGAATGATGAAATCAAGCAGAAAACGGCCGCATTTAGCCAAAAAGAAAGTTTTGTTTCATCAAGATAATACACCAGTTCACACATCCATTATCGCCATGGCCAAAATCAATGAGTTAAAGCTCGAATTGCTTCGTCATGCACCCTATTCGCCAGATTTAGCCCACTCTGATTGTTTTCTATTACCAAAGTTGAAGAAGTAGTTTGGTGCTAAAAGATTTGCCAACAATGAAGAGGTGGAGTTTGAAGTTGATGGCTATTTTGCAGACCTCGATTTTTCTCCCTATAAACAGGATATCGAAGCTATTGAACACCGCTGGGAAAAGTGTATCGAGCTGAAAGAAGACTATGAAGAGAAATAAATGTTTTTTTCCCAAAATGTTTGTTTTCTTTGTTAGGTTGAATAAATATATTTATTAGCCCCACGTATGGACACCAATTTGAGAAAGATGGTTTTCGTTATTTGCCCCACGCTTTGGGCGTCAATTTGAAGTAGTTTGTATTAAAGGAGTTGTGTTATATTTCAACTGTTGGGGAGCCGAACTTGAAGTAGTTACAACCGCACATATGGTACCCGGTAGCCTTTGCCCCAATTTTTAAAAATATTAGCTTTGTAATTTTGACTGTTTCTTTAAGTATTAAATATTTAGGTTTACCTCGGCTGCGTCAGTATTTTGTTAGAGACACGTTTCTCTTAGCAGGGTTGTGGTGTGACTAAGAATGTAGGCTTACAAAGATTATAATTTTACTTTACTCCTTTTATTAATGCTTGTACGATTTAAATAACACTTCACTGATATAGAGAGCTGTGCGATTGTTTTTATTAATTAATTACACTTTTTTAACACGTAAACTTATTTTTCGTCTCACAGGAATACATATTATATTTCTTGAGGACACTTTTTGCGTCTGGTTAGTAACGCTGTCTGCAGGCAACTGAACTCTAAATTTGCAAACTTTTCTCCTTTTCAGTTTCTGATTGGCTAATCCTACTCCAATAGAATACCTTCATTTGACTAAAGCGTTTTCTGGTTTTTGATTGGCTATTTTATATACTGTCACTGAAATTTACATTATTGTTACTCCAATAATGACTAGTAGCATTATTAAACATTCTTACTTATTATTGCCTCAAGGTTACCTCATTGTTAGCAACGTTTAACTTATTATTCTCACAGCTCCTACATTATTAAATTATGTAATATATTCACATAACATTATTACACATGGATACAATGATATAAGCATATACAATGACTGCAATATACACTTTTTATATGTTGTTACATACACATATTGCTTTAAGGCGGGCTGTTATTGAATTTATATTTTATATAATTAGACTGAAATCATTTAAGTGTTAAAAAATACTGCCTCAAAGTCGGGTATTTCTGGGACAGCCCTTGTAACAGTGTCATCTGCAACAAGAAAAAGTGTATATCAGGAATTTAACATGTGTAATGAGAATTTATGTACACCCTGTATAGTCGGTGAGGAGTATCTTATACTAATGATGGCGCAAGTGTCACTCAGTACTAAGAGAAGCCGCATGAGGCATGCTCAGCGTTATTTGCAATTGTTCCGGAGTTTTCGTTTGTGACGGAACTGTTATTGAAATTCTCGTCAGCGCCTTATGTATGTAGTTATGGCAACGAGGTCAAGAGCTCCTAGCATTAATTTACCCAGGCGGCAGTGAAATTCACAAGTTTTTTGTTTGTCTTATACCGAGAAGCCTCCTTTTGAAGTCTTGACGCCGTTTGCATTTAAATAAGGTCGGCTGCCGTTAACATTCACAATGTCGCGTCGACAACCCGCAAACAAAAAAATATTCCTCGACTTCTTACTTGCTTCGACTTTCGTGTATCGAATGGAAAATTTAATTACTTAGGATTTTAATTGGAGAAGCAATTCTATATCTGAAAATTCCACACTGGAATATTCTTAAGTATAGGCAAGGCATATCTTTGAACTTTCTGCACGTAATAATATGTTTGATCTGAATACATATTTCATGGGCATCGCCTCAGTTATCTTTTGGGTCACCTATTCAAAATCACCATAGCAAAATCTTTCGTGGTTTGCTCTGCGTTTATTTTCCGTGCTAGACTTGTTTCACAAGGTTAAGTCAAAAAGTAAGGTTCCTCAATTTTTAGCAGATGAAAACCTTAAGGCGCATTAACATAAATAATCACTTTATTATCTACCTGCAGAAGACAGAGGAAATACGTATTACGTCTAACATATGAATGAAGTTAGATGAATACATATGAATGAATTCAAGTTCCCTTGAATAAAAAACTAAAAATAAAATAAAGATAATAACGTGTTACATTCATATTGCTTTCTCTACTATGTATAGTAAGCAGGGAAAGTACTGCATTCCACCCAAAAATTCGATATCGATATTTCACGGAAGTACATATTTTGAGGCCCACTGAATTAAAAAAAGAAAAAAAAGGAAAAGTCGGATAAATACCAAACTTGGTACTTAGGTTCAGTATCTTTCAAAGATGCGACACGAAGACTACCCTTTGCATGGAGCATTTTTCGAAAATTTTAATTTTCTCAAAAATGGCTCAAACGATTTTGACTAAAATATCGTATGTGTAAGATACTTTCATGGCAATTGAAACGTATATCTTGAATGTTCAGGGAATGTCCCCAAAGTTGTCTTTATTCTGAATGAATTTTGCATAACTGGGAAACCGTAAAAGAGAGACAGAATTTTACTACCAAAAAATCTTTATCTCGTTAAAACACACAATTTATCATATTTTTTTTTCTAGTGAACCATTTCTGAGATATTCCTTGTTATTTGTTTGAATTTTCCAATATTTTTACTTTTTTTCAAATGGGAATTCGTTTTTTTTGGGGGGCGGGGTCTCCTGGACATGCAAAGAGAATGGAATGCAACAGCTGTTAAAATATTTGACTATCGCTTAAAGTCTACCATATTCCCCTTGCATCTACAAGAAAATTAGCAATAAAATTAACATCTCGATTAACATGAAGCATATGGAGAATAAGCTTGTGTAAAAATAGTTTGTACAAGAGTAGAGAAAGTCATGTGAGTGTAACACATTAAAAATTTTTTCTACCTACTACATTTTAATCCAAGTATATATTTTCAGAGATAGCTTACATAACGCATTTCATTATAGATACACAGGGAATGGCGACACCCGAATGTTTAAGGATTGGGCGCTATATACTGGCATTAAAATTCCATACTTTTTCCATGACATCGCGAGGAACAATTGAATATCGAAGGACTTAAAGAGAATGACCAAGTAATTGACAATTCGGACCATTAATAACGGATAGAAAAAAAATCTGATGTGTTACACCCACATGAGTTTCTCTACTCTTGTACAAACTACTTTTACAAACGCTTGTTCTCCATATGCTTTATGTTAATCGAGATATCGAGATGCTAATCTTATTGCTAATTTTCTTGTAGATGCAAGGGGAATATGATAGGCTTTAAGCGATACTCAAATATTTTAAACGCTGGTTGCTATGTGGCGCATTCCATTCTCTTTGCATGTCCAGAACATAAAAAAAAATGAATAACGAATTCGAGAAAAAGTATAAGTATTGGAAAATTTAAGGGAATAACAAGCAATATCTCGAAAATGGTTCACTCAACAAAAAAAAATGTATATGACATAAATTGTGTATTTTAACGCGATCTACATTTTTTGTGTTATAATATTTTGTCTATCTCTTATGGTTTACCAGTTATGCAAAAGTCGTTCACAATGAAGAATACTTTTGGAGACTTTCCCAGAAAATTCAAGATATACATTTCATTTGTCATGAAAATATCTTAAACATATTATATTTTAATCAAAATCGTTAGCCATTTTTGAGAAAATTAAAATTTTCGAAAAATGTTCCATGTAAAGGGTAGTCTGGGGTGGGGGGATTTTCTTGAAAACCTTCGTGTCGCATCTCTGGAAGATACTGAAAGTAAATACCAAGTTTGGTGTTTATCCGACTGTTCGTTTCTGAGTTATGCTGTTCACAGACACACACACACACACACGGACATGTTTCCAAAAATGCTTTTTTTTATTCAGGGGAACTCAAAACATGTATTTCTGGTGAAATCTCGGTATCAAATTTTTGGGTGGAATACAATACTTCCCCTACTTACTATACGTAGTAGAGAAAGTAAAAACTACTTGAAATAAACACTGTGTTTTAAAGAAATCTACTTTTTTTTGTGTGTAGTACATTTTCGTCTATCACTTAACGTTTACCAGTTACACAAGATTACACAAAATTCCTTCCGAATGACGGAAATACAAAGTATGTATTTTATGTTCCTTTAAAAATCTTTTAACATATGGTATTTTAATCTAAATCGTTTGAGCAATTTTGAGAAAATGGAACCATTCAAGAAGTTTTCTATGTTATGGGTAGTTTAGGGTAGGAGGAATTTTCTTGAAAATCTTCGGGTCGCATCCGTAGAGAATTCTGAACTTAAATATCAAATTTGGTATTTATCTGGGTTTGCGTTTTTAAGTTATGCTGTTTACAGAAACACACATACACGGACTTGATTCTAAACTTGGGGGAGGGATTTACCAGGCCTCAAAACATGTATTTCCGGTGAAATCTTGGAATCGAATTTTTTGGTGGAATACAAAACTTCCTGTGTTTACTGTAAGTACCTACTTATAGAGAAGGTAAAAACAAATTTGGGGGGTGAGAGTTAGTACGAGTACAGCATAACTAATAAACGAAAACATCAAGTTGATATTGAAGTCAGCATTATTAAAAAATGCGACCCAAAGATTTTCATGAAAATCCCCCACTCCAAATGGTAAGTCTACTTTTGTTTGTTGCAATTTCGTGCAAAAAGTATGGAATTTCAAAGCCAATATATAACGACCTTCATTTTAAAGATTTGCCTATAGCTTCAGCCTTCTGTGTCCCCCTCTTGTACTTGCAACAAATAGTGAAAGCATTTCTGCAAAAAAAGTTACCGATGCAGAGATCGCATTGTCTTGGCACGTGTCCCCTGCGTACAGGTGGTGGGTAAAACAATATACTGTAGTAAGCATGATGTTCCGCTTCGCAAACAGAGTAAGAAATATATCAGACAATGATATAAGTGTCTCATTCGTATGCACCTATCACCTCTTGCGATGTCGAAAGAAGTTAACATTATACGAGGGCAGTCCCAGAAGTACCCGACCTGACGTATATATTATATATATATATATATATATATATATAGTGGTTGTTGTTTCAAACAAATGACTGCTAGAAAGTACCACCCTTATAAACCTTAAGTCTGACGATGCTACGTCGTTTAGTAATCGTTTTGCAGCCATTAATAGTGAATTCTCTCGGTGAATTTGTAAACATAGATAAAACTGGTCATCGTTATGTGATACAATACTTTCATTTGAAAGGTCTTAGCCCAACTAATATTAAAGCTGAGCTAGATTCTACTCTGGGGGAGTCTGCTCCTTCGTTTACAACAGTAAAATATTGTGACGTATGCACAGATAATAGGATACACGACTCTCTGGGCACCGAGATCCGAGACGGCAGTTTGTCTGTGAGTAGGGGTAAGTCAGGGGAACTAAGTCTTAGGGAAGGGATAGCGTCAGTAACGCTTGAAGAGTTAGCGTTGGTTGGGGAGTCAGCAAGTAAGATCCGAGTAGGTAAGACGTAGAACTGTTTTCTTCGTGCTCCGGCACGATGGCCTCGTCAACAGACAATGGGAAAAGAATGTAAGTAATGTAATTAGTCTTTATCTCATTAAACCTTTAGCCATCCACTCTTGACGAGTTTTAATTATGGTAGCGTAGAATCCTTCCTCTCCCTTAAAGCCAGGTATTATTCTGATTAGTAATATTTTCTGTATTTAACTTAGCTGCGTTCCCCGTCGTAGCCTCGCCATGTGAAGTTCTTGTTTAATTTGCCCGTACCTCTTGCAAGCGAGTAGCTCCCATCATTTCTGAGAAGTATTTTAAAGAGAGGCTACGACAGTGAACGCAGCTAAGTTAAATACAGAAAATATTACTAATCAGAATAATACCTGGCTTTAAGGAAGAGGAAGGATTCTACGCTACCATAATTAAAACTTGTCAAGAGTGGATGGCTAAAGGTTTAATGAGATAAAGACTAATTACATTACTTACATTCTTTTCCCATTGTCTGTTGACGAGGCCATCGTGCCGGAGCACGAAGAAAACAGTTCTACGTCTTACCTACTCGGATCTTACTTGCTGACTCCCCAACCAACGCTAACTCTTCAAGCGTTACTGACGCTATCCCTTCCCTAAGACTTAGTTCCCCTGACTTACCCCTACTCACACACAAACTACCGTCTCGGATCTCGGTGCCCAGAGAGTCGTGTATCCTATTATCTGTATACTTTCATTTGAAAGGTCTTAGCCCAACTAATATTAAAGCTGAGCTAGATTCTACTCTGGGGGAGTCTGCTCCTTCGTTTACAACGGTAAAATATTGGATGGCAGAGTTTAAGCGAGGCCGTACGAGCTCCAAGACGAACATCGCAGTGGTCGACCAAATGAGGTGACCACGCCAGAATTTGTGAAGAAAAACCACAAAATGGTATTAGATGACCGTCGACTAAAAGTGCGCGAGCTAGCAGACATCGTTGGCATTTCAAAAAGTGCTGTACATCGCATACTAACTAAAAATTTAGACATGAAAATGCTATGTGCACGATGGGTGAGACGAAGGAACAGTTAAAACAGGGGTTTGAAAGGGGAGAATCGGCTCTAAAGAAGGCGAATACAGTTCCATCTGCAGGCAAGGTCATGGTGTTAGTCTTTTGGGATGCGCGTAGGATAATTTTCATTGATTATCTTTAAAAACTAAAGGCAATCAATGGTGAGTATTGTGCAAACATATTGCAGTGTTTAAATTATGAGATCAAGCAAAAACGGCCGCATTTAGCGAAAACGAAAATTCTGTTTCATCAAGACAATACACCAGATCACACATACATAATCGCCATTGCCAAAAATCAATGAGTTAAAGTTCAAATTGCTTCCTCATGCACCATATTCACCCGATTTAGCCCCCTCTGATTATTTTCTGTTTCCAAAGTTGAAGAAATGGCTTGGTGGTAAAAGATTTGCCAACAATGAAGAGCTAGAGTCTGTAGTTGATGGCTATTTTGCAGAACTTGACGGCTCTCACTATAAGCAGGGTATCAAAGCTATTGAACATCGCTGGGAAAAGTAAGAAGATTACGTAGAGAAATAAAGATGCTTTTTCCCAAAATTTTTGTTTGGTTTCCTTGTTGGGTCGGGTACTTCTGGGACAGCCCTCGTAGATTTTGTTTAAGTGAGAGACAGAGAAGTTTCACTTTCGACAATTTCCACATGTTCTTTTGATACAACCTGTACGACCACTGTGGTATGCGCCCGTTATTTACATCTGGACTCACCCTCTCTCCAACATAAACAGACAACAGTACAAGATAAGTTAACCTCATAAAAACGGCCAGGCTCGTCCGCCGTTTATTTATCACCATTTACATAAAGTAGACATAGATGTAGATGCTCTTGTCAGATTAATGGGTGGAGAAAGTCGTGCATTTGTACGTTAATTACCCCCCCTCGCCCAATGAACTTATCCGTTTGCTGAGTATAGAAAGTAGTGTCATATTCATTGAGTCGTTCCGTCATTACTGGAAAATCGTCGGTTCCACAGATGTTTCTTGAGTTACACAAACAGACGAAAGCGCGATGGTGCGAAGTACGGGCTGAGTGGTGGATAGGGAAAACCTTGCTTGTACCAGGTGCGCATACTAGTCCCTTACCTGGTATTGCACGGATGTATTCTCTAAGTTAGAGGTTGAAAATGAGAATGGGGTGAGTCTCGAAAATCAGCATTTCTCCAGATGGATCAAATTGTACACATTTCTGCGTAAGGGGGATAGTTGTAAGGGGTTGTAAGGTATCTTATAGGTACCTAGTTTTTGAGAAGTCATATAGCTAAAGTGCGCTAATTTTTACCCTTATTGCCCAAGCGTATTGTCTGTAATGGGTCGAAAATATGGTTCGGGTAGCTTTTGATAGTTGTAGGGAGCTTATTAATTTTCCCAGTTCTATTGTATAATTGTACAATATTTTCATCAAATGGGTTAAACAGTTCAGATTTCTTAGGAGCCTTCATATGGATGAGTGGCCATATTACAGGGAATTACTTGCCGTGCTTTGTGCTGTTTCAAACCGGTTCTGTTCCCCCTCCACTTTCTTACCTCTCCGTGTGCCGGCTAATCAGTTGACACGAACACTTTGTGCTATACAGGAAATGATTCCTTGTAAGACCACGTGTTTCAGTGTGTTAGTGGTGTTATAACGCCAAAGAATTCGCAAACTTTAGCACACAGAATCTTCATGTATGATTCCTATGTGACAAACTCTTGTACAGAATTGAGATGGCGATATATAGACAGATTTATGACTCGATTTAGGGAAACCTGATCTATTATTGATAAGAAACCGAAAGTAAATCGCGTGTTCATACAAAGGAAAAACTGATGACATCGGCTAA
This sequence comes from Deroplatys truncata, assembly GCA_030765065.1. Taxonomy (NCBI): domain Eukaryota; kingdom Metazoa; phylum Arthropoda; class Insecta; order Mantodea; family Mantidae; genus Deroplatys; species Deroplatys truncata. The sequence continues at coordinate 23,677,386 of CM060977.1, forward strand.
AACGAAGTCCAAAGAAATCTCTGAGAAAGCTTGTACACGAATGAGGAATTTCTGAAACATCGGCTTTGAACGCCACTAAACCTTTAAAATTAAGATCCTATAAGATACCGGGCGATAATGCGATTAGAGTTAATTTCTACAGTTGGATATTGGATAATGTTAATGATCTCTCCATTGATTCCCATAGTTTTATTTACATTGCCATGAAGAATTAATAAGTGTTAATAGAAATTTTGTTAAAAGCTATGAGAGATGTGTGGATACCATTTCCAAGGTATCTGGTTATTGTGATTATAATTTGCATGAGAAATCTATGAGCTTGAATTTAAAGGGTTATGGATATTCGACTCCTTCGGAAAACAGTGCGCTTCCCGGTGTCAAGGAATTCCCGTTAGTCCGGCCTCTTGTCCAAACGAAGAGTCTGTTCATAACGCGCTGAAAATATAAGTGTAGGTTTTGAGAGCAGCTAGGTAACCTATAATTTTCATTGTTTCCTATAACATGTGTGTTACCGTTTGTCTAAATGGGACAAGCATTATTAGGTGTTAAAAATATGGACTGAAAGAGAGAGCAACGGATGCTTTTTTACTTTCTCTACTACGTACAGTAAGTAGGGGAAGTATTGTCCACCCAAAAATTCGATACCGAGATTTCACCGGAAAGTGTCTGTCTATCTATCTGTCTGTCTGTGAACAGCATAACTCGGAAACGAACAGTCGGATAAACACCAAACTTGGTATTTAGGTTCAGTATCTTCCAGAGATGCGACACGAAGGTTTTCAAGAAAATCCCCCGACCCAGATTACCCTTTACACGGAACATTTTTCGAAAATTTTAATTTTTTCAAAAATGGCTAACGATTTTGATTAAAATATCATATGTTTAAGATATTTTCATGACAAATAAAATGTATATCTTGAATTTTCTGGGAATGTCTCCAAAAGTATTCTTCTTTGTGAACGACTTTTGGTAAACTGGTAAACCATAAGAGATAGACAAAATTTTACTACACAAAAGATGTAGATCGCGTTAAAACACACAATTTATGTCATATACATTTTTGTTGTTGAGTGAACCATTTTCGAGATATTGCTTGTTATTCCCTTAAATTTTTCAATACTTATTTTCTCAAATGGGAATTCGTTATTCATTTTTTTTGTCTTCGATATGCAAAGAGTATTAATCTGTAGCAAAGAGAATGGTGCTGCACCTAGCAACCAGCTATTAAGAGCTATGTCTATGCTTAAAGGCTACTGTATTGCTATATTGCCCTTGCAAATACAGAACAAGGGGAACATAGTACGCCTTAAGCGATAGTCAAATATTTTTAGAACTGGTCGCTATGTGTAAAATGTAATTCTCTTTGCATGTCAAAAGATCGTTTCTGCAAATGTTTATCTCGATTAACATGAAATAGATGGAGAATAAGAGATTGTAAAAATAGTGTGTACAAGAGTAGAGAAAGTCATGTGAGTGTAACACATCAGATTTTTTTTAATTTATAAGATTAGCTATTATTATTATTACCGGTTTCTAAAACCCAAGTATTTAATGCTTTATTCAAATTACGAGCCCAAGTACCCGTTGATTACAAAGATCACCAAATCCATTGGGGCATGTGATATGTACAGGATAAAAATCCGCACCTCATCTAGTAACTTAAATTTAAAGGATTTACAGCTTTATCATTTAGCCTTGGACTGGAAGTCATATACGCAATAAAGTACCCTCTGATAGTCTTGTTGAACTAAACGGGGATTGAAACTGTTTGAAATGAATGTGTCCGTGTGGAAGAAAATGGCTTTTCAGTGATGAAATATTTATCAAATTTGGTTATATGTATATATAAATAAGCGCAGTCAGAGTTGTGTTACGTTTATTTAGCAGTCAAATCCGCAAGTTTAACGGCCTCATACGAGGAGACTGGGTTCCGATCCACGTGGGTTGCAGGTCCTGAAGGAATGGCATAATTGCGGGCTAATGTTTCCCTTGGTATCATAATTATCATAGGGGTGCGGTAAGGGCATATTTCAGTCCTTGGGAAGGACTCAGGAGTGAATGTAACTACCCATAATTTTGGGTAGAGGAGGCAGCTGGAACGAGATAGCGAATAATTTTGAATTCCTTGCCTCTGCTCTTTTCGTGGACAGGGCTGTGAGGTGAATATGGAATGCATTATCAAAAGAGGGGAAGGCGGGGGTGGGTTCCCCTGATATATGATGCTGGGAGTTTCAAGTCCCCGGCCGCCAGGTCACGTGATTTACTTCTGGCCTTTAGTGAAAGTTGATTTTAGTGCGCTTTGTGGAGAGCAGAGGGAAAAACTCCTCTCTGAAATTGGAGAATGTAATTACGTAAAACCACCACGTTTCTTTGGAATATCGTCGTTGCTTGGGTTATTGACTCCTGGACGAATTGTTTAGTGAACATGTAGATGACTGAACTGAGCAATACACAAGTTTGCTTTTTCGTTAGTGATTTGTGATTGAAAACCAGTAAAGGCTCTCGTGTTTAATCCGGGACTTTGATTTGAGAAACAACTCTTTGAACTGGAGTTTATTTTCTTCTTGTTTTAATTTCTCTACTACGTATAGTAAGTAGGGGAAGTATTGATTTCCACCCAAAAATTCGATACCGAGATTTCATTGGAAATGTGTATTTTGAGGCCCCCCGAATCCCAGAAACGAAAAGTGTGATAAACACAAAATTTGGTATTTAAATTCAGTATCTTCCAAAGATGCGGCACGAAGATTTTCAAGAAATCGCAGGGGGTTGGTCGAGGGACCGAGGGCGCCGCAAATCTGTACTAATAATTCTGTCCTCAAACACACTTTCAATTGTTCTCATTGGCCGTATAAGCTGTTGCAGAGTTGTTGAAAAAAAGGCAAAATCACGCTCCCTGGGTGTTAATTCACTAAAAACATTGGGGTCAAAATTGTATTCACATATGTACGGGCTTCAACTGTTGACTCGAAAAAAATCGGCGACTGATGGATAGTGTCCTAAAGAGGTGCCAAAAATGTATGGACAACCACAGCGGCCAGTTTCAGCATCTCCTTTCATAAAGTTGGTAAGTAAAGCCTTAAAAAATAGTTTTAAAAATGTGTGCTTTCATCCACGCCTTTCTATGATAGCGCCAAGGACGCGGACAGGAAAAGCACCGCGCAGGCGGTTCGTAGTATTTTGTCTCTCCCTGTGTAGTGGAACCATTTCTGCAACCGTTTATATCGGTTAACTGAAGTGGACAAAATACTCTTTTCTAAGAATGTGTAATAATATCTGTGTAGAATTTCAGACGCTGAAAATGCTGGCTAATGTATACCAGTGTTGTCCGTATATGGGAACACCCCGGCAGCTATCGACAGTTACCCCAGCTCCTACGGGAAATGAGATGACCACATCTTGGGGAATGTGCCTAGGTCGGGTCTCGAGCGAGTTAGCCGCACTCTAGACCAAGTTAATTAAACTAAGGACGATAAATGGTCCACTTTATAGCATGCTCTGGTACTTGCCTCGCCAGATGTTACATATTTAACTATTTTAATGTCCTACAGGAACTAGCTTCACAACACTTCTGCTTCTTTCCCTTATTGTGCCTGTCTTTGAAGAAAATCTACGAGCGTAAACCAAAAAGTAAGTTCTCCAAACTTTTGTAGGGGAAAGAGTACAGATTCTAAAAAGAATAAACACTACTTTATTGCTGCGCTGCTTTTCGGGATACCAACATAAACATCCGTAGCTTACTCTAGAAATTGACCTCTCATTATTGAACCATTTTATTGCTTCGTGGTCGCTGGTAAATCGTCTGCCCTGTACGGGCTGTATGGTGGATCAGGAACAAGATGCCACATGTGCAGTCAGTGTGCCGGTGATATCCTTATCTTATCTTATCGTAGACTTCGTACAAATCTTAAACATCTTAAACCAGGAATGGGCATTCTTGACCCGCATGCCTCCGCGTATCAAGCGTTCTTCACCCCTCCCCTTCTCGTTTGCTGTTTGCAACACACAAGGTGTGAAGAATTCAGTGGTGGAACACTGCTTAACACAATTACAAGATGCATTCCACAAGAATTGGTAGGGCATTTAGGGAAAAATGGGCTCTTTCATATTTTGTAGCATACCAAGATGCTGCAACGTGTGTGTGTGTGTGTGTGTGTGTGTGTGTGTGTGTGTGTGTGTGTGCGCGCGCGCGCGTGTGTATATGTGTATATAATACATTGGGTGTTTAAAGAGATCTAAATTTTTTGTATAGTACGTTTTCGTCTGTCACTTAACGTTTACTAGTTCTACAAGATTATACAAAATTCCTTCCGAATGAAGAGGACTTCACAGGATATTTCCTCAATATACACATTTTTTTTGGCATGTAAATGTCTTTAACATATGGTATTTTATTCAAAAAATGTCCTCCGTGGACTAGTGGTACCGTGCTATCCTCTAGATCCCAAGGTCGCGGGTTCAAACCCGGCGGAAGGCGATGGATTTTTTTCGGGCGTAAAAATTCTTAGCATGGCTTCCTTCGGAAGGGAAGTAAAGCCGGTGGTCCCGTGTCGTATATTTACGGCACGTAAAATAACCTCAAGCCTGATAAAGAGGCCTCTGAGCAAAATAACCGGTCTTTCACGCCCAGTATAGAATGGAACGCTAAGGACCATAGTAGTTAAAGAGCGTCCATAAATAAAACTCAATTTAAATTTAATTTATTCAAAATCCTTAGAGCCATGTTTTAGAGTAAAAAATTTCGAAAAATTGTCCCATATAACGGGAAGTTTGGGGTGGGAGATTTTCTTGAAAATATTCGCGTCGCATCTTTGGAACTTGAACACCAAGTTTAGTAATTATCCGAGATTTCGTTTTTGAGTTATGCTGTTCACAGACGCATACACACGGATATTTTTCATAAAATGTCTCTTTTTTTATTCAGGGGCATGCTTCTATTTCCCGTGAAATTTGGTATCGAATTTTTGTGTGGAATGCAATACCTTCAGGTACGTGGCAGTGCAAGTAAAAAAGCATGGGGTGGTACTCCTGGCTCTAATTAGTAAATCAACGACTTCAATTGAACCAAGACACTTGTTTACTATAAAAACTGTAAGTACTGATTATTCCGTTTGATAACAAGTGTGAAATATTTTCAGTTTCAAACCTTTAGTATATGAATAATAACGAATAAAGTACTGATTTTGTTGACTTTTGATGCACAGTTGCATTTTAATAAATACACATTTCTAGCTTTTCAAAATTAAGTATTTCATTACGTTACTGTTGGGATAGAGGGTAGCTACATTACGTCAAAGTACCTCTCCCTCCTGGATGTGACACGCGCTCGCCCATACGTGTCTTAAACCTTTAAATATTATATATCAGTCTTCGAATACAGTTTATTATAATCGAAGAATAAATTGTGTGTAACAGTAATAATTTTATTGGAAATGAATAAGAAAGTATGCAGTATTTTTGCTTAACTAAAAATCAGTAGTAATCTTTCAAAACCAAAACTATGCTTGATAAGGAAATTCTCTTCAAATCTCTTCATCCACTTTTACGTAGAATGTGTACTGAAAATCTTAAAGAAATTGAACAAAAACTGCATCATTAAAATGAAGAAGGTTATTTTTACGTTGTTATTTGCCCCACGCTTTGGGAGCCACTTTGAAGAAGGTTTGTTGCTGCTACGTATAGAAAGCCGATTTGAAGATGTATTATATTTCGACTGTTGTGGAGCCGAACTTAGAGTAGTTGCAACCGCACGTATGGTAAAAAGTTTCCGGTACCCTTCGCCCCAAATGTACTTTCCGGTGGCCTTTGCCCCAAGTTTAAAAATATTAACTTTATAATTTTGACTGTTTCTTTAAATAATATATATTTATGCTTGCCTCGGCTGCGTCAGTATTTATATTTTTTTAGAGACATGAATGTCTTAGCAGGGAGATGGTGCGACTGAAGAATGTAGACTTACACAGATTATAATGTTTACTTCACTACATTTATTAATGCTTAACACTATTTAAATAACACTTCACTGTTATAGAGAAAGAGAGCTGTGAGATTTTTTTTATTAATTACTTGCACTTTTTAACACGTAAGCTATTTTTGTCTCTCACAAAATACGTATTAAATTTCTCGTGGACGTGTCTCGCGTCCAGTTAAGAGCACTGTCTACAAGCAACGCGTCCAGTTATGAGCGCTGTCTACAAGCAACTGACGATTTTTACCGCCTAAATTTGTAAATGTTGCTATATTTCAAGTCTCTGATTGGCTAATCCTAGTCCAATAGAATACTTTCATTTAACTTTAGCTTTCTTTGTGGTTGTTGATTGGCTATTTTATAAACTCACAAACATTACATTATTGCTTCCAAGAATTACAAGTAGTATTGTTAAACTTTCAAATTGATTATTGCCTCAAGGTTACCTCATTGTTAGCAACTTTTAACCTATTATTCTCACAGCTCCTACATTATTAAATTACGTAATACATACAGATAACATTATTACATGCATACAATAATATAAACATATACAATGACTGTAATATACACGTTTTATATATTGTTATACACACATTGCTTTAAGGCGGGCTGTTATTATATGTTTTATTATATAATTTGACTAAAATCATTTAAGTGTTAAAAATACTGCCTCAAAAATACTGTTTTTTGTATTCAGGGAGCTCAAAACGTGTATCGACATTTTTTATTGGAATCCAGTACTTTTTCTACTATAGGTGAGCAGTAGACAAAGTGAAAATATATAGAACAATTTATGTATAATTAAGGCACATCACTACATTTCGAATACAATAGCTTTAGTAGGCCAGACTGCAGTACTTCATTCAGACATCTAGAAACTGAATCAAACTCGTCCATCACTGAAGAAGTGGATACGCTTTTCTTAGTAACCTCGCCCTCTCTGCAGCAGACCGGCGACCTTAGTGTTGTTTACATCGAGTCACCATCGCTGCCAGTTTTCTGTATCCTTGTTTCTCTTATGCTCCCAAAATGTGGTAAAACTGATGGTATTTTGTGTTAAAATTTGTGGTAATTTGAGCCTTTTTCACTGTTTAAGAAGCAAGTTAGTCTCTGTTGCTAGAGTGCACGTGTTTGCTCCCCAGATAAATAAAGCGCGTGTGTGTATTTGATACATTGCCCCATTTCTACGAACCAAGACGGAAGTTTCTGGGGATGAACGTCATTGTAAACCGTTTCCGGGGGAGGTAGTCCTGAAGAAAGACGGCCCGCGCCTACTACCGGAAAACGGAAGTAGGAGAGATGAGTTTTCGTGCTCTCTTTCTGCAGCAGTAGCGGAAATATCCTTAAGCCTATCCGCTTGTAACTGATTCAATTTAGTCTGTCCCCTGTAAGGTGTGATATCCCATGAGGGGAAGTTGAAAGGAAAGTAATAACAAGTTGTGGATAGAATTCCTGCTCAACTCCCATCCCTAGGGAACACGCGCCTACTTTTCTGTCTGCTCGGGCGTTTAGGCTCGGCTCCACTACTTGACTTGATTACTTCATCACGTTAAAATGTTGTAGAAGCTCCGGCCAAAATCACGATTTCACAAGTAATCGCAATTTCTTAACGCCTTTCCTTTTTTTCGGCTTGTCATAAATCTATTTTTGACCCTTATCGTAATCTCTTAATAAGTGTAATATGCCAAAATTTAACATTTTCTACTTTTACTGAAAAGCAATTCTGCTATTCTTTCCGATTATGAATATATATAGTTTATTGGGCATTTAAAACTCTTAACTATTAAAAAAAATCTGATGTGTTACACTCACATGACTTTGTCTACTCTTGTACAAACTAATTTTACAAACGCTTATTCTCCATCTACTTCATGTTACTCGAGATGTTAATCTTATTGCTAATTTGCTTGTAGGGCAAGGGGAATTGCTAGGCTTTAAGCGATAGTCAAATGTTTTAAGAGCTGGTTGCTATGTGGAGTAATCCATTCTCTTTGTATGCCCAACATAAAGAAAATGAATAACGAATTCCCATTTGAGAAAAAGTATAAGTATTGGAAAATTTAAGGGAATAACAAGCAATATCTCGAAAATGGTTCACTCAACAAAAAAAAAATGTATATGACATAAATTGTGTATTTTAACGCGATCTACATTTTTGTGTAGTAAAATTTTGTCTATCTCTTATGGTTTACCAGTTATGCAAAAGTCGTTCACAATGAAGAATACTTTTGGAGACATTTCTAGAAAATTCAAGATATACATTTCATTTGTCATGAAAATATCTTAAACATATGATATTTTAATCAAAATCGTTAGAGCCATTTTTGAGAAAATTAAAATTTTCGAAAAATGTTCCATGTAAAGGGTAATCTGGGGTTGGGGGGTTTCTTGAAAACCTTCCTGTCGCATCTCTGGAAGATACTGAACCTAAATACCAAGTTTGGTGTTTATCCGACTGTTCGTTTGAGTTATGCTGTTCACCGACACACACAGGGACATGTTTCTAAAAATGCCTTTTTTGGATACCGGGGGTCTCAGAACATATATTTGCGGTGAAATCTCGGTATCGAATTTTTGGGTGGAATACAATACTTCCACTACTTACTATACGTAGTAGAGAAAGTAATAAATATATGTACTGTCCGTCGGTTTAAACTTTGCTGTTCCACGCCGCTTTTCCTGAAACTCTTTAAAATCTCAACACGTGTTTTCTGCTTAAGACCATCACAGGCTTCACATAAGGAGTCCCAGGTAAAAAGACAGAACTGCAATTCAGGAAATCAAAAAAAAAAAAAAAAAAAAAAAAAAATTAAGCTGAGTTTTATTTATGGACGCTCTTTAACTACTATGGTTGTTAGCGACCGATTCTATATTGGGCGTGAATGACTGAGAGGCCTCTTTATCGGGCTTGAGGTTCTTTTACGTGCCGTAAATCTACGAAACGGGTCCACTGGCTTTACTTCCCTTCCGAAGGAAGCCATGCTAAGAATTTTTACCCGAAAAAATCCATGCCCTCCGCCAGGGTTTGAACCCGCGACCTCGGGAGGAGGCAACATAGGATATGTCTAATGATAACTCCCTTGTAACACACTGTTAGTAGAGGTGGAGGTAAGGCAATGGGGACCACCTGCCGCCTGCGATCTGCACAGATCTAATTCGGTTATCACAGTAGGCTACATGCCGTAGGCAGACAGGCCACAGAGACGTGCGGAAGTCTCTTAACATTAACCCGTCCCACTGCTGGGGCCACTGAGAGAGGGCAATGAACGACCCACCAACCAACAGCCCTCTGATGTCTACGGGGAATATTGCATGGAGCATCCATCCGCGCCATCTATCCGGCACCGCCATACGGTACGAAGTGTAGAAGCACACCTGAAAGATGATAAGGAAATGATGGAAAGGAAATCCTGGTAGAGAAGAAGCCACCCCCGCATTCGTTTGCCGACCCCGGTGGAAACCACGAAAACCCATGGATCAGAATGGGCGGTCGCCGGGTACCGAACCCGGCACCTTCCAAATGTTAAACGTTGCCGCGGCGCTACCTTACTCGGTGCACTGTTAGTCATACGTTTGAACTTAAATTTCAACTGTAGTTATCCCAAAATTACATTTTTCCCAACACATGTTCCTTTTTCTCAGAAAGTATAAACGCTTGAAGTCTGAATTTGGCACACTTGTATGAGATAATCTATTATTATAGTACTGAAATACATAATACATTTTTAAACATTGAGTATTTTCTTTAGCAAATTTATATGTAAATTTTGATTAAATTTCTTCACAGAGAAAGAAAGTGTTTCTACCAGAAATACTATTGACAGCTTAATGTCCTTAGTTCAATGTTATGGGTTAGTAACACACACAGCTCTCGAGAAAAAGGAACCTAAAATTATCAAATTTTTGCCCTTTATCTAACAAACCTTTTTGAGAATTTTTTCAGGAAACTAAAAGAAGTATAATTTTAAAAATTTAAAGAGAGATACAGGAATATATTCTGACAATACCGTAATTATTTTACGTTGATTCGTCAATTACTCATTTTGATTATATTTTCGTTTAGATAACGCTTGATTTCAGGTATTTAAGTAATCTACTTCCATAATTTTCTCCGCTTATTTCAGAAAGCTAGGGAAGATTAAATTGATGTAACAGTTTCATATTGGTGTTTTTCCAATTAATACACATAGGTCCCCTTTTTGTGTTTAGGATATATTGCAGATATAGGTATCTACAGTTACTAGGTATATACCTTATTGATTTATACAATGTTTACTAAATTGCACATCTTTCAACATGTTAGAGGTTCATCCTCTCGGACCCAGTTTATCAGAATGTGCCATCCAATATTCAAACTCTACAGCTGTCCCTTCAAAGACTCAATAAGGTGATAATCAAATGGTGCTGCGTTTGGTAGTATAAAAAATGTCATCTAGTATCTCACCGTGACTCTCCTCCGGGAATTGGTCTCCTCCTTTGTTGTATGTGCGCTGTCTTTGCTAGTGTTTTCCAAATAGGACATTTTAAACCATAGAAGAACATTTTTTCTTTCTGAGATTCTATAAAACACTTCTCAAACTTGTATTGGAATACGGGTTTGTTTTAAATAATGCGATTGGATCTTGAGGCAGTATTTTTAACACTTAAATGATTGCAGTCTATATAACATATAAATTCAATAACAGCCCACCTTAAAGCAATATGTGTATGTAACAAGATATAAAAAGTGTATATTACAGTCATATGAGTTTGTATCATTGTATACAGGTGTAATAATGTTATGTGAATGTATTACGTAATTTAATAATGTAGGAGCTGTGAGAATAATAGGTAAAAGTTTGTAACAATGAGGTAACCTTGAGGCAAAAATGAGTAAGAAAGTTTAATGCTACTTGTGATTCTTGGAGCAACAATAATGTAATTTTTGTGACAGCTTATAAACTAGCCAATCAACAACCAGAAAAAGCTTTAGTTAAATGAAGGTATTCTATTGGGCTAGTATTAGGCCAATCAGAGACTTGAAATACAGAAATTTACAAATTTAGGTGGTAGAAATCAAGTCAGTTGCTTGTAGACAGCGCTCATAACTGGACGCGTTGGTTGTAGACAGTGTTCCTAACCGGACGCGAGATGCGTCCTCGAAAAATTTAATACGTATTTTGTGTGAGAAAATAGTTTACGTGTTTAAAAAGTGCAAGTATTTAATAAAAGAATCTTACAGCTTTCTATATCAGTGAAGTGTTATTTAATTCGTGTCAAGAATTAATAAAAGGAGTGAATAAAAAATTAATATATGTGTAAGCCTACATTCTTCAGTCGCACCACGCCTTGTAAAGAAATCCATGTCTCTAACAATAATACTGACGCTGCCGAGACAAACATAAATATATCATATTTAAAGAAACAGTCAAATTACAAAGTTAATATTTTTAAATTTGTTACGAAGGCTACCGGATACCATACGTGTGGTTGCAACTACTTCAATTTCGGCTTCCCAACATTTGAACTACAATATAACAACCTACTTCAAATTATCTCCCAAAGCGTGGGACAAATAACAATACAACAAAATAACTTTCTTCAATCTGACTGTTACTGCCGGATCTGACTCGAAGCAGGTATGGGGTTGAATGAGCTTTGAGTAGCCTAGTTCACGCACCTACGGATATTAGTGGCATTTGCAAATTTAGTCTAAGGTTTTTTGGCATTTTATGTAGTTATCATGGTGTATACTACTGTGTGTTTATTGTGTTTTGCTTGAACGGAGTAAATTTGGACTGTCAACTTGAATTTATACAGACATTCCCTGGCATTACTGTTCCTAATAAATCTACGATTTATAGGTTGTTATAATAGTATATCATGCAATAAGACTATAATAGTAGTAATTAAGACACGAGTTTCATAATTTTATACGATCGCCCTAATTACCATTATAGTCTTGTTGCATACAACTGTTTTTGGTCGACTACACTATAATTTCAAAACTTTTGAAGTTTTACACAAACGTTTTACCTTATTGTGTGTAATTAAATCCTGATCGGATGGTAGCACCTTGAGCGTGTTTGCGAATAGTGCAACAAATGGCAGCACACTCTGAGTACACGCCGTATTTATTCCTTTATTTTGCAGGTAACGTGAAAGCAACACATTCAATCAAAGGAAATTAAATCAATTTATTAGACAATTAATTTTATTTTAAATATACATATATCATTGTTTATCTAGGGGTGTGTCCCAGTGGATCCGCCGCCGAGTAAGATCATAATGACTCGCTGAAGTAGTATGAATGTCGTAACAGTTGAGTTACGTCACATGTAATAATCAGCGTATTATAGTGTGGTGGACCAAAAATATTTAAACAGACTGGGCCTGGTTAGACTAAAAGAAACATAAGACAGCTGACAGTGTTAACCTGTAAAAAGTTGCTGCCTTCCATTACAGTGTGCTTTAGATAACAGACTGGATGAATTCTTTCTGAGTGACTTTGTATCCGCAAATGTATATATTTGTGTCCTGCTGTGCTTACAGTAATATGTTCACACGAGGAAAGAGAAGCTCTCTCCCGTTTTCCTGAACCTGCAAAAAGAGCAGTCTTAGTATTTTTCATCTTTCAATGCTTATGAACCCACGTTCTTTTGTTGCAGGTAAGCGTCCATGGACCTTCAGTGCAGCCTGGTGTCCGTAAGACGTAAGTTGCACAGATTTGTTACGTTTATAACGAAGTGAATGCAATAGTTTCAACAACAAATAAAGTGAGTTTGATATCTAAATGTTTTTATTATAATTATTTTCAAGCTTTGCTGGCGATAAGATACTTATTACCAAGGCTGGGAATTTAGGACCTAGTGTGCCTAAGCGAGCGATATTCAATGTCAACAAACACAGAGATGCTGTTGTTTTAGCTTTGTTTACGTTAAACGTATGTTGACCTTACGTATTACACTGCAAAGCAAAAACGACACCGAAAGAAATAAATTATTGAAAGTTTTTTCGCATTTACATTAGCAAAAATTGGTTTATTTTTCGGAACAATTCCAATCCTTCCAGCTCTATATATAGGTTCCAAAATATCAGTCAAGAGAGTCCACGAGTATTTACGCATAACCGCCGTGTTACTTGCCAGGCATCGGATTTTTTCGCGTCAAGCCGTGATTCTTCGTCTCATTACGAATGTTTCCAAGCGGTTAAATTATATTCCTTCCCCCTATCTCTCTCTCACCCCTTCTCTCTTGCATCTTACATTCAGCCATGCACGCGTGAATCCGTATGCACTGTTAACAACGCATCTAAATTAATAATTGCTGACAACTCACGTAAAAGGAATTTACGTTCATCATAATTGTAGTGACAGTCTTGTATCAGTTTCTACAGCGCTAATGAGTAATATATATTCCAAAGCGTCATTTCGGGTAATTGTGTTTCATATGTACGCGCGATAATTAAAACTGATTGGCCGAAACATTTCTAGTGGGCGCTGACCACTTTTGTAACCTGGAAGCAGGGACAGTTCCAAGGTTATGTACATGTAACAGTTTTATTGTAACACACCGTAATCTCTACGATCAGAATGTTACTTTTGGAACCTGTTACAATAATTCTCGCGCTAGTGCAATGCTATGGGGCTGTGATTTTGAAATCGGATTAATAGACCTAGGAACCTGTGTTATTTTTGTCGCAACTCTAATTCAGCACCTATACAAGCGATATACGAGAAATAAAACGGAGGCAATCAAATGGGGCTATAATATTTTCAATTGCGATGCGGAATATAAACAATATCGTGCTCTTGGGTAGCCTCCATGATGCAGGTGTAGTCAGTTCCCTAGTGACCCTAATAAACAATTCGCTAAGGTATCCTGATAACGGACCTCAAAGCATAAAATTGAGAGTTTTTGCTTACTAAGCGATAATACAATTTTAAGGACCCATTTCACTGCCCCATCCTTTAAAATGCTGCTTTAAAGTTAAGCTTAATTCAGATTTAGGAATTCTTAAACAATTGGCTTCAAGTTATCTGCACTGAAGCCATTGTAAATACAAACAACACAGGCCAACGGTCACTGACATAAAACCAAAGACTGTACGAGGGACGCGGAGTGGTTTGTTATCTACGATGTCCCTGCCTATAGTCCAGTAACAGTTGTCTGGCTTAGAAACCCTTATCCTGCTAATTATACATCCGATTTAGTAACGTTAAAGTTTGGAGTAGTCAAGACAGTCTTCAAGAAAATCTCCCCCCCCCCCCAAACCACCTTTCACATGAAATAGGTAGAAATTGAATTGAATTTTATATATGACCGCTCTTTAACTGCTGTGGTCCTTAGCGTCCCATTCTACACTGGGCGTGTAAGACCGGTAATTTTGCTCAGAGGCCTCTTTACCAGGCTTGAGGTTCTTTTACGTGCCGTAAATCTACGACACGGGACCACCGGCTTTACTTCCCTTCCGAAGGAAGCCATGCTAAGGATTTTTACGCTCGAAAAAAATTCATCGTCCTCCGCAGGTTTTGTACCCGATTAAAATAGATATAGGTAGTAGAACTGAGCGGGGACAGCTTGTGCATCGCGACCTACATAGATCTGTTGTACCTACCACTCCCCAGGAGGAAGGGGTGAAGTGAAGCCGCACACAGGAGCCTACAGGCCACATAGATGCGCACGTTTCCAAATCCACTGCTGGAGCTGTCGAGAGAGGGCGGTGAACAACTCACCAGTCAAGCAGCCCTCTTATGTCCACGGGGAATATTCTTTCCGGTGCGCAGACATCCGGGCCATCTGTCCGGCACCGCCATACACCACGAAACCGAGAAGGAAATGAAAGAAAATTGTGATAGAGAAGAAACCGCCCCAGCATTCGCGGTCGATCGAACCCTAGACTTCTCGAACGCGGGCCACCCCGGTCGGTTTTTCATGGTATATTCGCCATTTTTATTTTCTCAAGAAATTGATGTAAGGATTTGGATTAAAAGGCCATATGTCTTAGATATTTGCATGAATAATAAAATGTATGCCATGAATTTTCTGGGAATATCCTGTAAAGTCCTCTCTTGATTCAAAATAAACTTTGTTAACTAGGTAACTATACTAAGAAGTCAAAAACTTACTATTTCAGGTAAATGTATACCCCACAATATATATATATATACAAATCCGTGTCAGACATTTTTACTTTCTCTACTACGTGCAGTAATTAGGGGAACTATTGTATTCCGCCCAAAAATTCAATACGGAGATTTCACCGGAAATATACCTTTTGAGACCCCCTGAATCCAAAAAAATCTGATGTTACACTCACATGACTTTCTCTACTCTTGTACAAACTATTTTTACAAACGCTTATTCTCCATACGCTTCATGTTAATCTTATTGCTAATTTTCTTGTAGGTGCAAGGGGAATATGGTAGGTTTTAAGCGATAGTCAAATATTTTAAGAGATGGTTGCTATGTGGCGCATTCCATTCTCTTTGCATTACCAGGACATAAAAAATGAATAACGAATTTGAAAAAAAGTATAAGTATTGGAAAATTTAAGGGAATAACAAGCAATATCTCGAAAACGGTTCACTCAACAAAAGAAATGTATATGACATAAGTTGTGTATTTTAACGCGATCTACATTTTTGTGTAGTAATATTTTGTCTATGTCTTATGGTTTACCAGTTATGCAAAAGTCGTTCTGAATGAAGAACACTTTTGGAGACATTCCCAGAAAATTCGAGATATACATTTCATTTGTCATGAAAACATCTTAAAAATATGATATTTCAAACAAAATCGTTAGAGCCATTTTTGAGAAAATTAAAATTTTCGAAAAATGTTCTATGTAAAGGGTATCCTGGGGTGGGGGGATTTTCTTGAAAACCTTCGTGTTGCATCCCTGGAAGATACTGAACCTAAATACCAAGTTTGGTGTTTATCCGACTGTTCGTTTCTGAGTTACGCTGTTCACAGACACACACACACACACACACACACACACACACACGGACATGTTTTCAAAAATGCTTTTTTTGGATTCAGGGAGTCTCAAAACATGTATTTCCGGTGAAATCTCGGTATCGAATTTTTGGGTGGAATACAATACTTCCCCTACTTACTGTACGTAGTAGAGAAAGTAAAAAAAGCATTTTTGGTAACATGTCCGTGTGTGTGTCTGTGAACAGCATAACTCAGAAACGAACACTCTGATAAACACCAAACTTGGTATTTAGGTTCAGTATCTTCCAGAGATGCGACAAGAACGTTTTCAAGAAAATCCCCCACCCCAGATTACCCTTTACATGGAACATTTTACGAAAATTTTAATTTTCTCAAAAACGGCTGTAACGATTTTGATTAAAATATCGTATATTTAAGATACCTTTTTGACAAATAAAATGTATATCTTGAATTTTCTGGGAATGTCTCCAAAATTATTCTTCATTGTGAACGACTTTTGCATAACTGGTAAACCATAAGAGATAGACAAAAGTTTACTACACAAAAAATGTAGATCGCGTTAAAATACACAGTTTATGTCATATACATTTTGCGACATTATGCGGCGGTTATTAATGTATTTGTGTTTACTTGTGTTTTGCCCCACGTTTGGGAGCCAAATATGCGGCGGTATTTATGTTTGTTTATTTATTGGTTTAGTTAGCCCCATGTTGTGGTAGCCAATTTGCGATGGTATTAGTGTTTGTTTGAAAGAATACTACTGTTTAATTGCCGCACGTATAAAAGACAATTTGTCGCGGTCACTTCGTGTTATCATTTACTGAGCGCCTGTTATTTTATTTAATTTTGGGTTCACTGTCCTCCGGCTAGCTATGATATTTTTGGTCGAGCACTTATCTTATACAAGGTGTGTAAACGGAAAGGAGTCTTTTATCCAAAGATAACACTGATAAAATAATTTGTTTTATACTTTTATTGTCGTAACATATTATGCACTTTCACATATTAATCTTGACACTCGCCAAACTGAGACTGTTATAATAACTTATTTACTGCTCATTCTTAATTCGCGTACTTCAACTTTTTGTGTAATTAACTTTACAACACTTGAGATTTTTCATAACTCTGCTACGCGTAACCTGCGAATCGATAAACTTTGCGATGTATTCAGCGACGTGTAATGCACGAATGTTTCTGATGGACTGAACGAATTTGACTCTGACCTAGCCCTTTTTATACTCCTACACCCCGATATGCCTAAAGATTATAACCGAGCTGCTATTGGTTAATAAAACGCGCCAACATTAGCGTCTATTTTTATATCCATTGAAAATTACGAAAACATATGCTCTAAGGAAAATGTTCCAGCAAATTCTAAGAAAAACGCGCCAATATTACGTCATTTGCTCGTCTCTAATAATGATAAACAGTTCACCCCCTCGCTACATTATTGCACGTTATTATTGTCAGTTTCAGTAAGGCCGTATAAACCTACTTCTCGATAATAATTACAATCAATAAACATCTCAAATCAATGTCACACAATAATGCATATTCACACTATAATCACTCTTGACATTTACATAATTTGTGATACAAATTACTGCATCAATTTTTGTTGTTGAGTGAATCATTTTCGAGATATTTCTTGTTATTCCCTTAAATTTTCCAATACTTTTTCTCAAATGGGAATTTGTTATTCATTTTTATGTCCTGGACATGCAATAAGATTAACATCTCGATTAACATGAAGCATATGGAGAATAAGCGTTTGTAAAAATAGTTTGTACAAGAGTAGAGAAAGTCATGTGGGTGTAACACATCAGATTTTTTTTTTTCACAGCGCTTTCGAAATATTTCATGCAGTGTGATGTTTCAAATGTAAGTGGGTATTCATAGAAGATGCTTGAAGGTTTGCATCTCTCTCTTTCTTTGCAGGAACTCGTTACCATGGCTTCCGAATTCCTGAGTGCTTCCGATAAAATTTTAAGCATTTTTGCATGCTGTATGTATTTATGTAGTTATTGTTTAACTTGTCATTTCTAAACAAATTTATCGTGAAAAACGTAACGTGAATACAATAATCACTTTATTTGTGAAAGCTACAATATATAATATATGCTTGCGAATTTGTAATGCGTAGAGAAAGTTGTGTAGTGAACCCCTTCTTATTATTTATTTACTTTCATTTGGCTAAAGTGTGAGCAGCACTGCTATCATTCTTAGACCCTTGAATAAAACAAAGAGTTGGAAAAAGATCCTTGCATGGCTATCGTTCTGTGAGCAGCATAATTCAGAAAGAAAAATGGAACTAATATCCTATAAAAATTTCTGAACTACAGTAAGAAATTTAGACATCGTTAAAATGAAAACGGTGAGATTAACCATCTCAGAAATGCTAACGGTCGTTCTTTTGTTTCTCCTAAACGCATTCAAAGAATGCTGCAACAACAAAAAGCCTTATTGCATTACTATACAGTTGAAAAGATTCGTTGCGAACATTTTATCTTGCATTTTAGTTGTAGGTATAAGAATAAATTGTGAACGGAGAAGGCCATTTGACTCTTAGGCGTGAGGTTTTTTGTATTTGCTCCCTGGGCTAGAAGAAATGAACTGATCAATTGAATATCATGAACCTTCAATAGCAACGTAAATAAATTGCAGTAAACTGAGGCGTACGAATCTCTCTATTTTCAGCTGATATTGGCGTGTGAAGTTTATGCCTCTTCCGCTTGGAGGCGCCACAAGTTCACGGCGACGCCCTTTTAACTCATTGATCGACACTCCCGCTAGATGGCATTCTCTGTTTAATGAACCAAGGGCTTATGTTTTAAACGGCGAGCTCATCAATCAGCCCCCTACCGCAGAAATGGGGTTTTAATGAACTTAGAACTGCGACATTTAATGCTTCATGCAAGGTATATCCATCATTTTGTTTTGCAGGCGGAGGAATCAAACACCAGTATCTCTATACATTTGCCTTCACTTTGATCCTTTTATAAGTTAACGATTTATTACGTATCCTTTTATAAATTAATTGCATATTCGCCTGCATGGTTACTAACAGCTGAGTTCAACAAGAGAAGAAAGGGTAGGGGGAGAAAGAAAGCAGTTTATCAAAACCTTTGTTCATACCCTTAAAATCTCGTGGCCGTAATTTGGAAAAAAATAGACTAAGAGAAACCTTCACAGAAAGCACTAAATCTCACTGTTTTCAATCAATTAATTGAATTTTAAAAGCTTTACCTGATCAACAGGATGGACCATTTAAGTTGAACTGTGCAAATCCCCAAAACTAAGCGTTGTAGAAAGAAATGTCTTGAATAAAAGTTGTTTGATATTATGGGGGAAAGTAAATGCCATTAGTCCTGTTTTATTTGAAGAACGTGGTGATGGTCGTTTTAGGGTCATTTAAATTAGCCCTAAATGTAGGTTCCCATGTAAAAGAATTAAAAAATAATTTTTAAAAATTAAGCAAAGAAAAAAATCTGATGTGTTACACTCACACGACTTTCTCTACTCTTGTGCAAACTATTTTTACAAACACTTATTCTCCATCTACTTCATGTTAATCGAGATAAACATTTGCAGACTCTATCTTATTGCTAATTTTCTTGTAGATGTAAGGGGAATATATATTTGCAACGGCAATATAGAAATACAGTAGCCTTTAAGGACATACATATCTCTTAATAGCTGGTTGCTAGGTGCAGCACCATTCCCTTTGCCACAGATTCCAAGACAAAAAAAATCTGATGTGCTACACTCACATGACTTTCTCTACTCTTGTACAAACTATTTTTACAAACGTTTATTCTCCATATGCTTCATGTTAATCGAGATGTTAATCTTATTGCTAATTTTCTTGTAGATGCAAGGGGAACATGGTAGGTTATAAGCGATAGTCAAATCTTTTAAGCGCTGGTTGCTATGTGGCGCATTCTATTCTGTTTGCATATCCAGGACATAAAAAATAGAATAACGAATTTGAGAAAAAGTAAGTATTGGAAAATTTAAGGAAATAACAAGCAATATCTCGAAAATGGTTCACTCAACAAAAAATATGCATATGACACAAACTGTATTTTAACGAGATCTACATTTTTGGTGTAGTAAAATTTTGTCTATCTCTTATGGTTTACCAGTTATGCAAAAGTCGTTCACAATAAAGAATACTTTTGGAGACATTCCCAGGAAATTCAAGATATACATTTTATTTGTCATAAAAATATCTTACACATATGATATTTTAATCAAAATCGTTAGAGCCATTTTTGAGAAAATTAAAATTTTCGAAAAATCTTCCATGTAAAGGGTACTCTGGGGTGGGGGGATTTTCTTGAAAACCTTCGTGTCGCATCCTTGGAAGATACTGAACCTAAATACCAAGTTTGGTGTTTATCCGACTGTTCGTTTCTGAGTTATGCTGTTCACAGAAAGACACACAGGCACACACACACACGGACAGATATGTTTCCAAAAATGCGTTTTTTGTATTCAGGGGATCTCAAAACATGTATTTCCGGTGAAATCTCGATATCGAATTTTTGGGTGGAATACAATACTTCCCCTACTTACTATACGTAGTAGAGAAAGTAAAAAGCATTTTTGGAAACATGTCCGTGTGTGTGTGTCTGTGAACAGCATAACTCAGAAACGAACAGTCGGATAAACACCAAACTTGGTATTTAGGTTCAGTATCTTCCAGAGATGCGACACGAAGGTTTTCAAGAAAATCTCACCACCCCAGATTACCCTTTACATGGAACATTTTTCAAAAATTTTTATTTTCTCAAAAATGGCTCTAACGATTTTGATTAAAATATCATATGTTTAAGATACTTTCATGACAAATGAAATGTATGTCTTGAATTTTCTGGGAATGTCTCCAAAGGTATTCTTCATTGTGAACGACTTTTGCATAACTGGTAAACCATAAGAGATAGACAAAATTTTACTACACAAAAAATGTAGATCGCGTTAAAATACACAATTTATGACATACATTTGTTTTGTTGAGTGAACCATTTTCGAGATATTGCTTGTTATTCCCTTAAATTTTTCAATAATTTTCTCAAATGTGAATTCGTTATTCAATTTCTTGTCTTGGATATGCAAAGAGTATTAATCTGTGGCAAAGAGAATGGTGTTGCACCTAGCAACCAGCTATTAAGAGATATGTATATGCTTAAAGGTTACTGTATTTCTATATATGGCCTTTGCAAATACAAAACAAGGGGAACATAGTACGCCTTAAGCGAGTCAAATATTTTTAGAACTGGTCGCTGTGTGTAAAATGTAATTCTCTTTGCATGTCAAAAGATCGTTTCTGCAAATGTTTGTCTCGATTAATATGAAATAGATGGAGGATAAGAGTTTGTAAAAATAGTTTGTACAAGAGTAGAGAAAGTCATGTGAGTGTAACACAGAATTTTTTTTTTTTTGTTACTATAAACATTAAATTTTTACCACTTCAGTGTTTTTTTTTTCCTAACAGCTGTTGGCGAACAACTAAGTGGGTAACATTACAAATAACATAATTTTATTATCATCCCCCAAAAATAGTGTGTAAATACACATGTCTTAAGTGTATAACAGAATCTCGGAAATACTTTTCCTCGACTATCTTACAAACTATTTAACACCGTTGCAATACCCTGTTTTAGAAATAGAGCCAGACCTATTAAAAACCTGAAAAAGTATATCTTGAGTATTTCAAACAATTTGAATGAAAATTTCATGTGGAAGATTTTCATTGATGAAGGAAACGGCAGTAAACCTAAATTTAGTTGTAAATTTCCTATCACACTGAAGGACATTTACTTTCGATGGAGCTAGAAAATATGAATAGATTATGAATCTATAGGTTTATAGATGTTTCTTAATGAAAATGTCACGTTTTAAGATCTTATCATAACTTCAGTTTGTGGGGAGGCGACTTCCCTTAATTGAAAACTAGTTCGGTTTGGAAGAGATAACGTCACGAAATTCAACAATCGTTAAATTAGGACTGTACTAATATAAAGAGAATGTAATGTGTGTGTGTGTGTGTTTGTTTGTTTGTTTGTTTGTGGGTTTTTTTTTTTCAGAGTCATCTATAAAAGCGTTCAACGATTTTTATAATTCGTTTGGTATTGGGCATTTGCTTTCCAACATTCTTATAGAAGCGTTTATTGTAGTCTTTGCTTCATGGAGTAAGGATGTTAGGGAGACCTTTGGACCGTTAAGTGTACTTTAAGAAGATGGTTTGCATTGTAACTTGTTTGCAACTCGCTTTGGGCGTCAATTTGAAGTAGGTCGTATTGAAGGAGTTGTATTATATTTCATCTGTTGTGGAGCCGAACTTGTAGTTGCAACCGCACGTATAGGAAGCAGTTTCCGGTAGCCTTCGCCCCAAATGTACTTTCAGGTGGCCTTTGCCCCAAGTTTTAACTTTGTAATTTAACTGTTTTTTTTAAATATTATGTATTTATGTTTGCCTCGAGTGCGTGTATTTATTTTAGAGACATGGATGCCTTGGCAGGGTTGTGGTGCGACTTGGCTTACACAGCTTATAATTTTACTTCACTCCTTTTTATTAATTATTGACACGATTTAAATAACACTTCAGTGATATAGGGAGAGGGAGAGAGAGAGAGAGAGAGAGAGAGAGAGAGAGCTGTGAGATGTTTTTATTAAATACTTGCACTTTTGAATACGTAAACTATTTTTGTCTCACACAAAATACGTATTAAATCTCTCGAGGACGCATCTCGCATCCGGTTACAATCACTGTCTGAAGGCAACTGAACTGATTTCAACCGCCTAAACTTGTAAATTTCTGTATTTCAAGTCTCTGATTGGCTATTCCTAATCCAATATAATACCTTCATTTAACTAAAGCTTTTTCTGGTAGTTGATTGGCTATTTTTATAAACTGTCACTAAAATTACATTATTGCTTCCAAGAAACACGAATAACATTTAAACTTTCTAATTCATTATTGCCTCAAGGTTACTTCATTGTTAGCAACTTTTAACTTATTATTCTCACAGCTCCTACATTATTAAATTACGTAATATATTCACATAACATTATTACACATGGATACAATAATACAAACATATAAAATGACTGTTACATACACTTTTTATATATTGTTACATACACATATTGCTTTAAGGCGGGCTGTTACTGAATTTATATATTATATAATTAGACTGAAATTGTTTAAGTATTAAAAATACTGCCTCAACTTGCAGATCAAGCTTTTAGCTTCTATACGTTTACGCATATTTTTCTTAAATTTTGCATCTGACATTATACTTGCAAAGAAAAATACTGTCCATTAAACTCCATTAGTTTTAAAATTATTAATTAATTTAGCAATATAAAATACATATTGGAAACATGTTTACTTTCTCTACCACTTGCCTATAGTAAATAGAGGAAGTAGTTCATTCCAACCAAAGTTTAAACATCGAGATTTAACCTGATATGTACGTTTTGAGGTCCTCTGAGTAGAATGACGGAAAAATTGAAAAGTTCGGTAAATACCAATCCTATATTAAAGTTCAGCATCTTGCAAGGATGCGACACAGAGATTTTCAAGAAAATCCCACTCCTCGAGCTAACCTCCATGTGAAAAATGTCCTTATTTTTATTTTTTCAAAAATGGCCTAAAAATGGCCACAACGGTTTTGATTAAAATACACTACGTGATCAAACGTATCCGAGCACCTGGCTGAAAATGACGTACATGTTCGTGGCGCCCTCCATCGGTAATGCTGGAAGTCAATATGGTGTTGGCCCACCCTTAGCCTTGATGACAGCGTTCACTCTCGCAGGCACACTTTCAATCAGGTGCTGGAAGGTTTCTTTGGGAATGCCAGCCCATTCTTTACGGAGAGTGGAACTGAGGAGAGGTATCGATGTAGGTCGGTGAGGCCTGGCACGAAGTCGGCGTTCCAAAACATCCCAAAGGTGTTCTATAGGATCCAAGTCAGGACTCTGAGCAGACCAGTCCATTACAGGGATGTTATCGTCGTGTAACCACTCCGCCGTGGTGCTCGATCGTGTTGAAAGATGCAATCGCCATCCCCGAATTGCTCTTCAACAGTGGGAAGCAAGAAGGTGCTTAAAATATCAATGTAGGTCTGCGCTGTGATCTTACCACGCAAAACAACAAGGGATGCAAGCCCCATCCAGGAAAAACACGACCACACCACAACACCACCACCTCCGAATTTCACTGTTGGCACTACACAGGCTGGCAGATGACGTTCACCGGGCATTCGCCACACCCACTCCCTGCCATCGAATCGCCACATTGTGTACCGTGATTCGTCTCTCCACACAACTTTTTGTCACTGTTCAATCGTGTAATGTTGACGCTCCTTACACCAAGCGAGGCGCCGTTTGGCATTTTCCTGCGTGATGTGTGGCTTATGAGCAGCCGCTCGACCATGGAATCCAAGGTTTCTCATCTCACGCCTAACTGGCTTAGTACTTGGAGTGGATCCTGATGCAGTTTGGAATTCCTGTGTGATGGTCTGGATAGATATCTGCCTATTACTCTTTACGACCCTCTTCAAATGTCGGCGGTCTCTGACAGTCAACAGACGACAGTCGAGGTCGGCCTGTACGCTTTTGTGCTGTACATGTCCCTTCACGTTTCCACTTCACTATCACATCAGAAACAGTGGACCTAGGGATGTTTAGGAGTGTGGAAATCTCGCGTACAGACTTCTGACACAAGTGACACCCAATCACCTGACCACGTTCGAAGTGCGTGAGTCACTTAGTGTACATGCTTAAGATATTTACCTATAACTTGATTTTTCTATGAATAACCTGTGAAGTTCTGAATGAATTTTGTATAATTGGTATATGTTATTCACATCTTATGGCCTTTGTTGTTTTCTTAAGCATTTCCGAAATATAAGTTTCTATTGGATTTCAAAAGTCCAATGCTTTATTTTACAGTTTAACTGGTGATTCATCATTGTTTTGTTTACTGCATTATATAAGCAAAGAGAAGGAAAGCGTATAGCGATTGCTTTGTAAATATTTGACTATCGCTTCCGCCCCTTGTATCTCTGTTTTACCTATAACGAAATGGGTAATCAAACAATTTTTGTAAAGAATTATCTGCATTAACACGAATTAGATGATAAAATACTATTTCCAGAGAGTAATTTGTAGAAGAGAGATAAAATAAATGATATTGGGTAGAGAAAGTAACACACCGATATTTGCCATAGTGTGTATTGCTAGCTGGTATAACAGAAACATGCTAGAAAATTCGGTACAGGTTCATAAAGTGGTTTCAGATTTATGTGAGAAATCATTTCATAAAATGTGGTTTTGGAGGAGCAACAAAAGCATTACTCGAATACTAGAGGAGATTCTGATATTATTTTACTGAAATAATCAGAATGCTTTAAGCATTTAAAAATATTTTTTGAGAAGTAAACATTTTTCTCGTTTTTAAAAAAATGCCACTCCCTCAAGTAGACTTAATATTTGGATTATAAATTAATAGCCACCGCATGGGCTGGTTTCATTCCAGGAAGTTGCCTTGGTCGAGCTCAGCAAAACTCCGGAGCGAATGGAAAAATCTGCATAAAACAAAACTGCAGAAATAAATTTGACATTTAATATCTGAAGTAAGAGCTAACGCTTTCCTGACATATATGTAGTGGAAAGGTCCCTATATTGAACCACTTACGCCTAAATAGTAAATAATAATTATAATTTCAAATCAAATTTTTCAGAAACACTAGCGTTAAAGAGACAAATCCTTGCGCTGTAAATATTCTCAACACAATTTAAAATTAATACAATTATCAAGATATTTTTATTAATACAAAACACACATATTTTATTGTACATTCAAAACAAATGTGCTATCAGCAACAAAAGTAGAGTCCCAAATTGTGATAAGAATAGCAATTTCCTTGAACATTTTGAATTTTTATATATTGACAATCACTTGGTTTTGGAATAGGTATTATTTGCAAATATAGAGTTTTTACTAATTGTTACTCTCATACAAGAGAGTCCAAATATACACAGTGTTCACAATAAAACACTTCCTTCTTGGCAGTAACTTTTGCATACTTTTGGTGAAGCCATATCCTACAACTCACACACTGGATCATGTCCATCATTTCAGACAATTCACATATTCATGTCAGCCACTGTTTTTAACATGATTTTTTTTAACTTAGTATATTATATGGATATTTATTCACACGATATACTATTCTCAGTTGAACAATCCTAGAACTTGAATAGGTTCCCTAAATTGGACCAGTTCAATATAGGGTTCAAACAGTGGTTCAATTTACGAGCCACGCCATTTGGAAGCTTTAGCATCTATGTGAAAAGGAGAGACGCTGCTTGAAAAAACGTGTGCAGGAATATTGTTGCTAAATAAACACTTCATAACATGTAATATATATATATAGATCATCTCAAACTTACCTAATTGGTCGTACAAGCTTAGCTAGACAAGTCAAATATTACTTCTGAATCACCAAAAACACAAAACACTTTATACAACTGAAACCACAGCTCAGAAAGCAAAGGCAACAACTCCAAGCATTCATAGCTGTACACGCCACGCTTCTCCTAGGATTATGGTGCCATCTGTCGAATAGTTTGGAAAATATCGGAGCGGTTCAATTTAAGAGACGGTTCAAATTAGGAACCTTCCCCTACTCTAGATAGATGTTCTCGAGATTCAAGCCTGGTGAATTGTTGGCGGAACACACGTTTCAGCATCCTGAACATGGGAGAGATGCACGCTCCTGAAACGTCAGTTGTCACGGAGGGAACACGGGGTTTAACCCAGCCCCTGCATGTTCTTGCCTACGCTCTAGGAAGCTTCTATTAGCATTGTTTCGCCGTAAAGTCCAACCACTCCCAACACACAAAGTTGGAAGGAGAAAGGAGGAGAATGACACCGAGTGTCACAAAATGGCATCACTAATGTGGAATATTTTCTATTGAAGTGTAAAATAAACTGAGAGAGACTAGATTACTAATCCGCTTACCTCTCCATGTAGATTTTTAAGTTGGAACCACACTTTTAGCCCATCATGGGACAGTACAACATCGTCCATTCATTCAACGCTGTGGAGAAGTCTTAAAAGGCATTTTAGTTGGTCATAGAAGGGTGCGTATTAATTTCACTGCCAGGATAGCTGTAAGAGTATTTTTCTATATACCTTAAAGGTTTTTTCGCCACTTCCGCTCAAGTTCCTGGACAAATGCGCCCGAATGTTGTGAAAATTGTACACGCCGACTTTGTGGGCGGCACGGCGGCCGAGCAATCGATATATTGCTAATAACTGGGGCAGTGGACGACTGTATCTAATATTGAACCTCTATTTGAACAGCGAAAGTCCATTAAAAGCCCCCTCACGTGTATTTGTGGCGATGTCACGAAGTTCTTGGGCCTGTCAGAACAATGGAAATCAGGCGACAACACTGATTTCTGTCTCTCTCTGTTCTCGAGAATGTTTCGGGGATACTTTTCGCGGTCCGTTTGCTTGCTCTGACACCTATCATACGGAAATACATGTTTTGAGATCCCTTAAATGCAAAAAGAGGGCATTTTAGGAAAGGTTCCTCGTGTGTGTTTGAGAACAGCTTAACTCAAAAAATCTGATGTGTTACACTCGCATGACTTTCTCTACTCTTGTACAAACTATTTTTACAAACGCTTATTCTCCATCTACTTCATGTTAATCGAGATAAACATTTGCAGACTCTATCTTATTGCTGATTTTCTTGTAGATGTAAGGGGAATATATATTTACAAGGGCAATATAGAAATACAGTAGCCTTTAAGCACATACATATCTCTTAATAGTTGGTTGCTAGGTGCAGCACCATTCCCTTTTCCACAGATTAATACTCTTTGCATATCCAAGACAAAAAAATGAATAACGAATTCCCATTTGAGAAAATAAGTATTGAAAAATTTAAGGGAATAACAAGCAATATCTTGAAAATGGTTCACTCAACAACAAAAATGTATATGGCATAAATTGTGTACTTCAACGCGATCTACATCTTTTGTGTAGTAAAATTTTGTCTATCTCTTTTGGTTTACCAGTTTACCAAAAGTCGTTCACAATGAAGATTACTTTTGGAGACATTCCCAGAAAATTCAAGATAAAGATTTCATTTGTCATGAAAATAGCTTAAACATATGATATTTTAATCAAAATCGTTAGAGCCATTTTGGAGAAAATTAAAATTTTCGAAAAATGTTCCATGTAAAGGGTAATCTGGGGTGGGGGGATTTTCTTGAAAACCTTCATGTCGCATCTCTGGAAGATATTGAACCTAAATACCAAGTTTGGTGTTTATCCGACTCTTCGTTTCTGAGTTATGCTGTTCACAGACACACACAGACAGACACACACAAGGACATGTTTCCAAAAATTGCTTTTTTTGGATTCAGGCGGTGTCAAAGCATATATTTCTTGTGAAATCTCGATATCTAATTTTTGGGTGGAATACAATACTTCCCCTGCTTACTATGCGTAGTAGAGAAAGTAAAAATGGCAAGTCTGATAAATAATAAGTTCAGCATCTTAAGACTCCGACAGGAAGAGCGTCATAAAAGATTACACTCCCTAAACTACCTTTTGCGTGGAAAAGTTTTCGTTATGTTTTAATTTTCTTAAAAATGGTTCTTAATTCTTTTTTAAATACCATATAAGATGTTTGCCTGATTGAACAACCTGTGAAGTTGTCTGTTCTAAGTGACTTTTGTGTAGATTTGTATAACTCGTAAACCATTGGAGGTTACCTCGCGAAGAATATAAAACTCGTTAAAAACACCCCATTTATATGGAGAAAAATGCTGTAGGCCTGAATTTTCCAGTACATAATACATTTTTCAAGTGTTAAGTCACCATTCATTTGTGAGAGAAAAACAAGGTTGTACAGAGGGAGAGAAATAAATAATACTGGGTTGGAAAAAAAAGTTGTATTTATGGACATAACATTTAACATTTGAACATTGTTTCTGCATGTTGTATGTAACTAAGCTTTTATTGCTGAATTTGAAAACGGCTCCAAACAAAACATACACGCGATTTTTAATGGGTAGAAAGTCATGTAACTTTAAGAATGTTATAAAGCCAATGCTGAGCTTAGAAAAATGTCCATGTTATTATCGGAATTCGAACTGTGTACGATCGGCGTTACCTTTTGAGCCACCGAAGCATTAGCCAAACTTTCTTCCTAGAGCACGGAAAAAAGAAACACGATGTAAACAGAAAAAAAATCCTTTTTTCTGTGTAGGAAATGCAAAAAGAGAGATAAAGTTTGTTTTTAAGATGGGGTTCGTTCCTAGTTGCTTTTTAGAGAAGAAAATTCCTTTTTGCAGGTTCCCTCCTCGGAGGGGAGGAATAAATTCTCTTCACCCTCTCTCCCCGAGTTGTTTCCTTCTTTAAGGAAATTCTTCCCTCCACTATAACAGAGTAGCCTTGGGGTGTTTTAAAGTGAAGCCGGCGGTACTTAACCTGTCCATCCAACGTCTTCTGTTTTATGTATACACTAACGCCGCGCCTCGGCTTCAAAACTTCACAAACAAAACACACAAGCGAGCTAAAAGTTCCGCTTTCAATAATGTTTATCATATGCTGTCACAAGCAGAGAGCACAAATCATCATAAGCAGGTAGTTAAATGATGTATGTGATTACGATTTAGGCAAATACTCAACCGATTTCGATAATGCTTTCAGTATTGAAAAGGAATTTTCGTTCTGACGGACATTGGACTATGAAACACCTAATCCTATTAAATAAGTTACTAAACTATTAAAAATCTGATGTGTTACACTCGCATGGCTTTCTCTACTCTTGTACAAACTATATTTACAAACGCTTATTCTCCATATGCTTCATGTTAATCGAGATGTTAATCTTATTGCTAATTTTCTTGTAGATGCAAGGGGAATTGCTAGGCTTTAAGCGATAGTCAAATATTTTAAGAGCTGGTTGCTATGTGGAGTATTGCATTCTCTTTGCATTACCAGGACAAAAAAAATTGAATAACGAACTTGAGGAAAAGTATAAGTATTGGAAAATTTAAGGGAATTACAAGCAATATTTCGAAAATGGTTTACTCAACAAAAAAGATGTATATGGCATAAATTGTGTATTTTAACGCGATCTACATTTTTTGTGTAGTAAAATTTTGTCTATCTTATGGTTTACCAGTTATGCAAAAGTCTTCACGATGAAGAATACTTTTGGAGACATTCCCAGAAAATTCGAGATTACATTTCATTTGTCATGAAAATATCTTAAACATGTGATACTTTAATCAAAATCGTTACAGCCATTTTTGAGAAAATTAAAATTTTCGAAAAATGTTCCAAGTAAAGGATAGTCTGGGGTGGGAGGATTTTCTTGAAAACCTTCGTGTCGCATTTCTGGAAGATACTGAACCTAAATACATTCCCTACTTACTATACGTAGTAGAGAAAGCAAAAAGGATTTACAAATCCCTGTACTTGAATACGAACACATTGCAGTTATAAAAGCACATTCTTGCGCAGAAGGTCTTGATTTTAGTTGAGAATGCCATGGAGTAGAAAATAGTTACTTCACAGAATATGCATGTAAATAGGAGAAATGCTGTGGATGTTTTATTCCAAGCATTATACACACGGATGGTCACGATTTGACAATTAACACATAGCAAAACAAAAGACAATGAAAACAATAGGATACGCATGCGATGCCAATGCCAAAATATTTGTTCTTGGTCGACAACACTACAATACACTGATGATAAGTGACGTAACTGAACTGTTATCTCATCCATAGTACTTCAGGGATTCATGGTCTTACTCGGCACCACGCAGCTCCCCGATCGCCCATACCTTTTAACACTTACAGATCAGCAGGTAAATTACACAAATGGCACACTCAGCAATGTGTATTTCAAATGTATTGTTTTAACGTAGGAATCAAATAAGCTTTTACCCGAACTCCAAACATTCTACTGGGATCCATTCCCCAGATAAACACTTAATATGTCTTTAAAATAAAATAAATTTCATTCATTGTAATTTTTATATTCTTAATAAACCAAGTTCATTTCCTTGGCTTCAATATGTGTTGCTTTCACGTTACCTGCAAACATCAATAAATGTGGACGCAACAGTTTTACCATCTATTGCACTGCTCGCAAACACACTCAAGGTCCTACCATCAGTGCTGCCATCCGATCCGCTTTAATTGCACACAATTAACAGAGTAAGATATTTTTGAAAAAACTCAACGTTTTGAACTTATAGTGTGTGACGCAGTATTTTATATCACAATACTGTGAATGCCAGAGTGATTGTAGTGTAAATTAGCATTATTGTATGACAATGATTTGAGATGTTTGTTTAATTATAAGCATTGTTAGGAAATAAGTCTACACGGCCTCACTGAAACTGACAATAGGAGCGGGTAACAATGAGCGAGGGGGTGAGATTTTTATCAATTAGAAGAGACAAACAAATGACGTCAGAGTAGCGCGCTTTTCTTTAGAAATGGAGGGAATATCTTCCCTAGAGTATGTGTTCGTAATTTTGATTGGATATAAAAGTAGACGTTAATGTTGGCGCGTTTTATTAACCAATAGCAGCTCGATTATAATGTTTAGGCATATCGGGGTGAGGGAGTATAAATTCCGAGGCAGAGACGGGTAACGCGCAGTTCTACAGAATAATTCACAAGGCAAACGTTGCGCAGTTCTACAGAATAATTCACAAGGCAAACGTCGCGCAGTTCAACAGAATAATTCACAAGGCAAATGTCGCGCAGTTCAACAGCATCATTCACGGGTTACACGTCGCGCAATTCTACAGAATCTCTCGCGTCGTAAAGCTAGTTACAAAAATGTGAAATACGCGAATTAATAATGTGCAGCAAATAAGTGATTATAATTACATTCGAAAATATAACAGTTTCAGTCGGGCGTGTATCAAGAGTAAATATGTGAAATTAATTAAGTGTGACGTCAATAAAAGTGTAAAAACAAATTCTTTTATCAGTGTTATCTTTTAGTAACAACTCCTTTCCGTTTACACACCCTGTTTAAGAGATTTGTTCGACTTGTAATAATAGCTAGCCGGAGGACAAAGAACCCAAAAATTAAAAAAAAATAGTAAAACAATAACAGGCGCTCAGCAAATAAGATAACACGAACGATACCGGGACATGTGGTCGACCAAAAACAGTTGTATGTAGCTTGTGTATAATAGTAATTAAGACCTTCGTATGAAAATTATAAAACTAGGTAACGCTCGTTTCATAAACATTCTCGTACCTTCATTACTACCATTGTGGGATAAAGGTCCCTAATTTGAACCACCTCTTAAATTGAACCGCTCCAATATTTTCCAAACTGTTCGACAGATAGCACCATAATGCTAGCAGAAGCGTGGCGTGTACAGCTATGAATGCTTGGAGTTGTTGACTTTGCATCCTGAGCTGTGGTTTCAGCTCTATGAAGTGTTTTGTGTTTTTGGTGCTTCACAAGTAATATTTGACTCATCTAGCTAAGCTTATACGATCAATTAGGCAAGTTTGAGATAATCTATACATATATTACATCTTATGAAGTGTTTATTTAGCAACAATATTCCTGCATACGTTTTTTCAAGCAGCGTCTCTCCTTGTCACTTAGATGCTAAAGCTTCCAAAATGGCGTGGATCGTAAATTGAACTACTCTCTGAACCCTATATTGAACTGGTCCAATTTAGGAAACCTATTGAAATTCTATGATTATTCAACTGCGAATGCTATATCTTGTGAATAAATATCGATATAATATGTTAAGTTAAAAAAAATCATGTTAAAAACAGTGCCTGACATGAATATGTGAATGTGAGTTGTCTGAAATAATGGAGATGATCCAGTGTATGAGTTGTAGGATATAGGTTCACCAAAAGTGTGCAAAAGTTAGTGCTAAGAAGAAAGTGTTTTATTGTGAAGACTGTGTATAATTGGACTCTTTTGTATGAGAGTAAAAATTAGTAAAAACTCTATATTTTCAAATAATACCTATTCCAAAAACCAAGTGATTGTCATTATATAAAAATTCAAAATGTTCAAGCAAATTGCTATTCTTATCACAATTTTGGACTCTACTTTTGTTGTTGATAGCACATTTGTTTTGAATGTACAATAAAATATGTGTATTTTGTATTAATAAAAATACTTTTAAACTTAAAAGTATGTGGTTCATTTTAAGACACGGGTGGTTCAATTTAAGGACCATGTTCCTAATTTGAACCGATTTACACCATCTCACTTTTTAAGTGTTATTTAATTGATAATTGTATTAATTTTAAATTGTGTTGAGGATATTGATAGCGCAAGGATTTGTCACTTAAACGCTTGTGTTTCTGAAAATTTTGATTTGAAACTATAATTATTGTTTACTATTTAGGCTTCAGTGGTTCAATATAGGGACCTTTCCCCTACTCTTGTTCCATAATATACTATAATAAACCTCATGTAAGTCAGTTTAGTTTTATTCCCTTTGTACTTGGGTGTAATCAACCTAAGTAGCAGAACAGCCTAAGCAATTGTGCAAAGGGAGAATTGCTAACATTAAAAGCCAGTGAAGTGTGATACAGTAATTACTGTCAGGAAGATATAAATAATTAAATAAAGAAATGATAGTAATATAGAGTAATAATTGCAATAAATAATTTCCGTATATTAATCAAGGTATAATGTTAGTTAGATAACTTTATTTGTACAGTTTTACACAGTTCTTTTTACAATATTCCACTTATAAACTAACTTAACCTATGTACAAATTTCCTTGCCAGCTATGCTGCTCTTTTGGCTGGCACCTTGGCCTTCTGGCTCATCTAAGCATCCCTTGCTACCCTTAATCCCTATTGCCCTTCCTCTCCTTCCTCCGTTTGCCTTTCTACCTTTCTTATATCTCTTACTTTTCTAATCCATTTCTCTTTTACTTTCTTTAAGAACTCCCCCATATTCTTATTTTGGTTTTCTTTTTTTCTTGTTAACATTTTAATTGCTACTATTTTTCCATCCATGTTTCCCATTTTTCTTCCCATACTTCTTGTCTCCATTCTGCTAATTCTTTGCATTCTGTCATATAATGCTCTGTGCTTTCACTACTTCCGCATAATTCGCAAATTCCGTTTTTTCTGCCTCTTAGCCCTTTCAGATACATTGATCCTATTCTCATCCATGCAAACGCTTCTTTCTCTACTCTATTACAATAATCCACTCACTGTTCTCTTCTCCATTTCCTTTTTACTAATCTATAGAACCCTAGTGACTTTTTATTCTCTAAGCTTCCCCAAATCTCTTGTCTGTCTATGTCCCCCACTCTGTTTCTTACTGTTATCCAGAAGCCATTGCTATTTCTTTCTCCTGTTCTCCAAATATCTCCCATTCCTATCTTCTCCATAATTTTTTCTACCCCTGTCCACCAGCTATTTTTATTTTTCATACTCTTTTGTTGTTCCATGCATATCTTTAAAATTTTCTCTTCATCTTTTCTCAGGCATCTAAACCAAAATTTTAATATCCTTTCCAGTATCACTCCCTTTCTTCTTGTTCTTCCTAATTCCACTAATGCTACTTCCCCTGGTGCTGATCTTGGTAACCCCAATAGCTCTTTACAGAACGTTCTGTAGCTCTGGAGGTATAATGTAATAAGCTTGAGTTGAATAGATTTGTCCAAGGAAAAGGTTATTAGCGACAGCCGAAGTAGCGAACGCATTAGTAGAAAAACTCTGGAATCCAGTTAGGTTATAAGCTTAGTCGTTTGAACAGTCACGTATACCAGAATTCTGGAAAAGAAAGAATAAAATTCTCAGATTGTAACAAAATCACAAACGCACACGGAGGATTTTTAAGTATTAGCTAGCGCAACGTTGGTTGAAGTAGTTCTAAGGTAGGCGGAGCTTGAGTTAAGAAATAGGCGTGCATTCTAATTAGACACACATTCATTCATGCACTCTCTTCGTGCATACATCTGGATACTGGTGATTACTCGTGTGTTATTTTAAGCGCTCAGTGTCGCGCTTGTGTGAGTAAGATTTAGCCGTCATCGCAAGGTGTTTTGCCGGTTAACATTTTAGCGACTCACGGCAAGTTACGCTACTAGTTTCTTTTATCCAGAAACAGTTATATCAAACCGTAAAATTGACATTGCAGAAGTTAGCAAGTATATATAGTAATTCAATGGTTATAGTTTCGGGTGCTGGATGCATAATCAGTTCCATTCTTCATCTTCAAATGGTCGGCCGCTCGCCTCAATATCTCAAGTATTAGATCACATTAAATTTCTCAAAAATACGGCCACAAAGATCTCATAGCTCCACCATTGCAGCACCTGGCACACAAGACAACAGAATGAGCAACCAAAGTATAGGGTTATTCAGAAAGAAGAAACAGAATTTCAATATTCATTTTTAATGAACAACAATAGATAGCGACACATACCAGACATCATTGAATAGAGGAAAGTTCAAAGTTTTAACCCCCACCAATTAGTTCCATTCAGTGGCTACAGTGGCGCTGTGTTTGTTTACGGGAAAACGGCGACGCCACAGGAAAGGTAGTTTTGTGTGCTGCATTATGCAAAGACCCGCCTGGTCATAAAAAATTTACAGTTGATACAATAAATATGTAGAAGATGGTCGTCCTCGCATAACAAATGGTGCTCATTTTGAACACACAAATAAAATTTTCAACTTTTCTCTATTCAGTGATGTGTCGCCATCTATTGTCGTTCATTAGAAATGAATATTTAAAGTCCGTTCCTTCTTTTTGAATAACCCTGTATACTGCTATTAAAAATTGTTTGAACATAGAGCGGATTTAAAAAATTCAGATAACGTAGTACATTATCAACTGCTATTTTTACATTGTCTATTACGTATAATAGGTACGGGAAGTATTGTGTCCCACCCAAAAATTCGATACCGAGATTTTACCGGAAATTAATGTTTTGAGACCCCTGAATCCAAAAACAGCATTTTTGGAAGTGTGTGTGTGTGTGTGTGTGTGTGTGTCTGTCTGTCTGTGTCTGTGAACAGCATAACTCAGAAACGAACAGTCGGATAAACACCAAACTTGGTATTTAGGTTCAGTATCTTCCAGAGATGCGACACGAAGGTTTTCAAGAAAATTCCCCCACCCCAGACTACCCCTTACATGGAAAATTTTTCGAAAATCTTAAGTTTCTCAAAAATGGCTCTAACGATGTTGATTAAAATATCATGTTTAAGATATTTTCTTGACAAATGAAATGTATATCTCGAATTTTCTGGGAATGTCTCCAAAAGTATTCTTCATTGTGAAGGACTTTTGCATAACTGGTAAAGCATAAGGAATAGACAAAATTTTACTACACAAAAAATGTAGATCGCGTTAAAATACACAATTTATGTCATATACTTTTTTTTTTTTGAGTGAACCAATTTCGAGATATCGCTTGTTATTCCCTTAAATTTTTCAATACTTATTTTCTAAAATGGGAATTCGTTATTCATTATTTTGTCTTGGATATGCAAAGAGCTATAATCTGTGGCGAAGGGAATGGTGCTGCACATAGCAACCAACTATTAAAGAGATATGTATATGCTTAAAGGCTACTGTATTTCTATATTGCCCTTGTAAATATATTTTCCCCTACATCTACAAGAAAATTAGCAATAAGATAGAGTCTGCAAATGTTTATCTCGATTAATATGAAGTTGATGGAGAATAAGCGTTTGTAAAAATAGTTTGTACAAGAGTAGAGAAATTCATGTGAGTGTAATACATCAGATTTGTTGTTGTATATGTTATGGATTTCCGTATTATCTGGAAGCTGTGTAACATAATTACAGGAGAAAAGAAAAGGTCCAAAGGTTTAAAATGTCACCTACTGTAAACTTTAATGACTTTCAATAACCATTCCTTTATTTTGTGGTGCTTTATTATCTTCAGAAATGAAGAAATAATAACAATAAAAAAAAGAACAGCTTTCCCTTCGTGCTGCAACACTCTTTATTGAAAGGAAATACAAGCTTTTATTTGTTTTGAAATACTTTACAAATAAGTTGAATTGAAGGACAAGTTTTTCCTTTGTTATGATGGAAAACTAGGAATCATATTTTATCACGTTTTATTCCAGAGGAGCAAGCAACAAATGGAAGAGGTTCTTATTCCTAAACAAGGAAGCAAAGTTGGTTTTCCTGCTCCTTAGAGGAAAGAGAAGGCAATAAAACTGTAGACAAATACGCCTTTGTGCCGTCCAGTCAAACGCGCCTAACATTAATTACTTTACACTCGCGTTACCAAAAAGTTTTGCAAAGCTTTCATGTTGCCAGAAGCCTCTTAAAAGCTAAGCTCAGAATTAAATATCTCCCACTCCCCCCCCCACTTTTTTGTGTGTGTTAGGCTTGCATCACTACCGTAATGTTTTTGCAAACAAAGAGTGACTCGGCGCTGGAAATGCCATCGCTCCACTACCAAAAGTATAATTTAATTTAGCACAACGGCAAATTTTGCCTTTCAACCGTTGTGCTGAAGAGAAAAGAGAAAACACCGAGGATTTGAAATGAGGAAGGGTTTTGTGGCGAACTTGCTGATATTCATCCTTTCAAACTCGAGACACGCTCGGTCGTGGTTGCTCCACCTCCTGTAAGACAAGGCCTGGGCATTGAAACGGCAACCGTAGCGGGCTACGTAGCTACGTATCATAAATTGCATAGCGCAAGGAAAAACCACGTAATTCATATTTCCGCAAAGTGCATTCGCCACGTAGACTCACATGACTTTCTCTACTCGTTCTTTTACAAACTGTTGCATTTACTTCTTGTTAATGTAGTGCGCGTCGCTATGTGAATGGCTATGAAATTCCACTCTTTACATTCACATGACTTTCTCTACCCTCTGTCGCTTATTAGTGCGTAAACGGGTCATTATTACCAAATGTTTATTTACCTATCTATTGTCCATTCCAAACCAGAGTTCCCTCTGATGTAAACAGAAGCACATGCTTCGGCTTGTCACGAACCCAAGAATGTACTCTTACGCCAACGTAAGTAGTTCCTTAATACATGTATTGTATTATGAAATATTAGAGCAGAAAAGGTATAGAACTGCACATTTTATTGCTGTTATCATAAGAACTCATCGTTAAAGGTAATGGATAGATACTAGCTGTTAAGAGATTACAAAATATGATTTTCGCCTGCTGTTGCGCTAACGCAGAGAGCATGTTGCTTGTTAATACCAACCGTATGCACGACTGCCAATCTCTTACATATACGAGAAATGCAGCAATGAATTCCCAGAGGTGCTATCTGAGTACCCAATAAACACTTTGCGTAACAGAGGAAGTATGATAAGCGTACAGTCATTCATAATACAC
Organism: Deroplatys truncata; assembly: GCA_030765065.1. Lineage (NCBI taxonomy): Eukaryota > Metazoa > Arthropoda > Insecta > Mantodea > Mantidae > Deroplatys > Deroplatys truncata. Next base: position 23,715,719 of record CM060977.1, read on the forward strand.
TAACAAACATATTCTCAGCTCAGGTCAAATCTTGTGATTTATTCAGTTGGTATTTGAGCTCACATGGCAGAGGAAGGTGCGTGTAGTGCCAATAAACTGTTCAAACACAGAAGCGGGAAACATTTAAAAAGCGGCTAAAAACAAACAATACTTCATCTATTCAACTCACTATTACAAAAATACCCGACACTTGCATTATTGCATATTACGAAACTAATATCGGATTTTACAGGCGTTTCAGTGAGAAGTGTAACGAAAGCGGGCAGGGAATATAAACAGACACAATACAACATAGAAGAGGATAAAATGTGGGAACTTGTTTTGTGTGCGACAGTGCTGTGGAATTGTGGATAAGCTTGTCATTATTTTGGAGAGTAGTTCTGATTCTGATATGACAGCTGAGTCATCTTCGGTGGATCCGGATTTGGATGTTGCACTTTTGCCCGAGGACTGTGATTAACGTAAATAAAATGTTCATTGCTGCATACTTATAAAATCGATTGTTACCTCAGGTTGCATTTTGAACTATGATTCTCACGCAGGGCGCCTTTTTATAGATTAAATAGTGTTCAACAAGCACGTGGGAGGGGAACAAGCAGCCATTATGGGCGGGGATTGCGAACTACCTTCGCGCGGATAATACGAAGAGTTTGTTTTCAGTGAAACACACTCTGGTTTGAAATGGACAGTACTTAATTTCAATCGAGATAAACATTTCTAGAGATAGCTGCATTACAGATTACGCTATAGATACAAAGAGAATAGCGATAGTCAGATGTTTAAGAATTGGCCTCTATGCACACGCCTTAAAATTGCATACTCTTTCCGTGACCTCGCGAGAAACAGCTAAAAATCGACAGGATTTTAAAAAAAAATGGTTAACCGTTGAGCAATTCGAGCCATTAATAACGGCTATCTCGGAAATGTCAGATGCCATTAAAAGTTTTATTTGAAGTAAATGGTGTAGTTTAGAGAGATCTACATTTTTTGTGTAGTACGTTTTCGTCTATCGCTTAACGTTTACCAGTTATACAGGATTTGACGAATTTCCTTCCGAATGAAGGCGATTTCGCAAACTATTCTCAGAAAATTCACGATATACATTTTATTCTTCGTGTAAATATCTTTAATGATTATGGTATTTTAATCATAGTATTAGTCATTTGTTAGTAAATCAAAATTTTCGAAAAACTTTTCCATGTAAAGGGTAGTTTGGAAGGGGGGGATTTTCTTGCAAATCTTGGTGTCGCTTCTTTGGAAGGTACTGAACTTAAATACCAAGTTTGATATTTATCCATTACGTTTTATGCCGTTCACACACACACGAACAATTTTCTAAAAATGATTTCTTTATTTAGGGGTCTCAAAACATGCAGGTATTTCTGGTGAAATCTCGATATAAATATTTGAAAAATGAAACCACTAACGAGATTCTCAAAAATGGTTAGCTGCAGAAATATATAAGAAAATATATTTAAGGAAAAAAATATCGAAACAGTTTCCATATTAAGGGTTGCACTGGGGTGGGAGGATTTTTTTTAATCTTAGTGTAGCATCTTTGGAAGACGTGGACATAAATACCAAGTTTGGTTGTTTTATAAAAGTACTTTTTGGGGGCTCAGGGATATCTGAACATCGAATTTTTGGGTGAAATACAATACTAATTCCTCTACTTAGGTGCGTAGTAGAGAAAGTTAAAATGTATAGGTTTTATGGACTAATTTCCCCAAAGAATCGCAATAACAAACTTTACTCGGGTTTAATCCTCCTTCGCGGTCTAGTGGTACCAGTTCCAGAGGTTGCGGGTTCAAACCCGATTGCGGTCGATAAATTTTTAGGGCGTAAAAAATCCTTAGCATGGCTGCTTTCGGAAGGGAAGTAAAGCCAGTGTCGTAGATGTATGGCACGTAAAGATAACCTTAAGTCTGATATAGAAGGGGGCTCTAAGAACCATAGCAGTTAAAGTGCGTTCACAAATAAAAAAACTCAATTTTCTGCTTTGTTTCCACCTTATCAGGTTTCCGGCATAAAGCGAACGTTGTGCATGCAGTTGGAATCTTGGATTTTTTCAGCCTTTCCATCATTATAATGAACGAGCTAAGCACATTAGTATGTATTAAAGACGCGTGAGGTATTTCTGCCATAGGAAACGCATGGGTCTGCGTGTGTAGCCCGACTGCACGTTACAAATGGCGAGTACATATTTAGACAGAGCCAATCTTGCCAAGAACACATTAACTAATGACAACCATGCAAACTGTGTTTGCGATCAATGTGGCCGCCATGTATTAAATTAACAAACACAGACACGTCGCAGTCAAGCTATGAGTTAGGTTTATCACTAAAGTAAGTCATATAAATATGTCACGAGGTCTGCCTGAAGGTTCTACGTATTTATTCTCTTTGGAAAATGATATAAAATCCATTAAGTGGTAAGATCTGCGTGCAGGCAGCCGCACCTGACATCTAAAATACATGTTTTGAAACCCCATGCATACAAAAAAGCTGTTTTAGAAGAAGGTCCGTGTGTGCGTGTAAACAGCATAACTCAAACACGAAATATCGGATAAATACCTAACTGGGTATTTAGGTTCAGTACCTTTCAAACGTACGACATAAAGATTTTCAAGAAAATCCCCCTCCCCCAACTACCCTTTACGTGGAACATTTTTGGAAACTTTTTTATTTTCTAAAGGTGGCTTTAACGATTTTGATTGAAATAACATATTGAAAATAAGCATATTGTTACATGTTGGGGTGATGGCCAAAAGGTTACAGAAAAATGAATTAATTTAGATCACCCCAACACGCACATGGGGAGTGGCGTAACTCGCTGGCAGCGAAAGTCCGGGACCTTGGTGTGGAATTAAGGGGAAGACGTGGGTTTTATGCTATACTGAAAAATTACATAACACACATTACCTTTACATGCCTGAAATTTATTCACAACACGTCTACATGTTGAACAAACGAAAAAAGGATGGATGGAGATGCCATTAAACCATAGACTGGCCACACACACGTCTGACTCCAACGAACACTGACGCAGTAATTTTGTATCACAAATTATGTGAATGTAAAGAGTGATTATAGTGTGAATATGCATTATTGTGTGACATTGATTTGAGATGTTTGTTGATTGTAAGCATTGTCGAGAAGTGGGTTTATACGGCCTTACTGAAACTGACAATAATAGCGTGCAATAATGTAGCAAGGGGGTGAGCTGTTTATCATTATTAGAGACGAGCAAATGACGTAATATTGGCGCGTTTTTCTTAGAATTTGCTGGAACATTTTTCCCTAGAGCATATGTGTTCATAATTTTCATTGGATATAAAAATAGACGCTAATGTTGGCGCGTTTTATTAACCAATAGCAGCTCGGTTATAATCTTTAGGCATATCGGGGTGTAGGAGTATAAAAAGAGCTAAGTCAGAGGTAGATCCCTCCCAGTTCATCGGAAACATTTGTGCATTACACGTCGCTGAGTTAAACAGAAGCAGTCATGGTGAATACATCGCATAGTTTATCGATTTGCAGTGTACGCGTAGCAAAGTTATGAAAAATCTCAAGTGTTGTAAAGTTAATTACACAAAAAGTTGAAGTACGCGAATTAAGAATGAGCAGTAAATAAATTATTATAACAGTTTCAGTTTGGCGAGTGTCAAGATTAATATATGAATGTGAATCATGTGTTAAGGCAATAAAAAGTGTAAAACAAATTCTTTCATCAGTGTTATCTTTGGATAAAAACTCCTTTCCGTTTACACACCTGTATAAGATAAGTGCTCGACCAAAAAGATCATAGCTAGCCGGAGGACAGTGAACCCAAAAATAACAGGCGCTCAGTAAAAGATAACACGAAGTGACCGCGACAAATTGTCTTTTATACGTGCGGCAGATAAACAGTAGCATTCTTTCAAACTTAACAAAGAATACCGTCACAACACTTCCACTAGAGTGAACACTATCCTACCCCCACCAACCGTGTCTAGCCGAAGCCAGGCAGGGTTGACGTCATACCAGACAACTTCAAAAAATCTTTCCCTTTGTCCTGGTCCTCCCCGAAAGGAAACACCGTTAAGCCGAAATATTACTAAAGAAACACAACAATGCCACGTCTGGTAGTAACAATACAGCACAACAGTGCGTCTGGTAATGACAATAAAATTAATAATACGCTACAATATGAGAAGTGAATGTTTTATCTTGAATTCTGTGGGAATAGCCTTTTAAGTCCACTTCATTTGGAAGAAATTCTGTATAATCTTGTATACCTTTATTTCAAATAACTTTTTTATGACATCAGCCATTTGCAAGATATCCGTTATTAATCGTTCGAATTGTTCAATATTTAGCAGGCCATTCCTTTCAAGTCCTGTGGATTTTCAGTTTCTCGCGATTGCATTGAAATAGTATGGGGATTTAAGGCCAGCATATAGCGTCCAGTTCTCAAACATTTTACTATCGCTGTTCCGTTTGTATCCATAACGAAATGTATGATTTAACTATTTTTGCAAATGTTTATTTGGATTAAAATGAAGTAAATAGAAAAGCAAACTTAATGTGTATCGTATATCCACTAATAAGCGATAGAGGGTAGAAAAGTCATGTGAATGTAACACATCGGGTCTTTTAAACTTTGTTCCAAACACTTGCCTCTTTCTACGGAAAGTTGAGATACTTTACTGTGTTATATATAGAAGCATTTTCCATTTTAATGCGCCTCATAGTTTATTATTTGCTGGCATATTAATAGTCGCATGTTATTTCTTGTTTTCTCGTAACATATACGTACTGTCTCAATAGTTTACCTCCATAGTCATAAAGGAAATACCTATTGTATTCTGTCCAAAAATCCGATATAGAGATTTCATCGGAAATACACATTTTGAGGACCCCTGAATAAATAAAAAGCGTTTTTAATTTCTCTTCTACTTCTATGGTAAGTGGCGGCACCTCTAGTTGTCTCGGCTTTAGGCATAGGGTGTTATTTGCGCCGGCTGGTGTATAGTGGATTGGAGAGAGAGGGTAGAGGTGCTCTCAGCTTTCTAACTGTCCAGAACTCCTATCGGGACGCAACAGAAATTTTCGTAATGGCCTCTACCCTGGCTGGGTGCGCATCTTCCTAAAGACGCCGCTTGGGTATAAAACGAAGGCTGGCTACTGGCTCTGAGTTCTTGTTCGATTCAGTTTTGTTTTTCCTGTTTCCTCACCTTAGTATGTGCGATTATCAGTTATCTGCGCGAGGAGGGGAGAGTCCTGAGTTCGACACGTTAGCAAGAGATCACAAGACAGAAGGGATGGAGTTGTGCGCCTGCGAATTGATATGCTACGTGCAGAAATAACAAACTAAATAGTGTGTAGAGAAGGAGAAGAGTAAGTCAGGTTATTGTGTCTATCGCTAGTGATGAAACAAGAAAGTTCGATATCCTAGGATATTCAGGGCACCTCAAAATATGCACCACAGGTGAAAAAATCTAACTTGGTTCGAATGCAGTACTTCCTGTGCCTTATTTTGGTCATGAAAATAACAGTTTCCATTTTTCTAGGGAACGATTAAGTGATGGATATACGAAAACCTTCACTTCAAGCCTTCTCGAATCGACTTCCAAGGTCATCGAGTTGACATTGATGTCGGCCGTGTTACATCACAGCTGTTGAATTACACCGGTAGTAATTGACATCACACCTGTGGTAACCACAACTGTTCGTCAGCTGTTGTAAGGTTGGCATTATGATTCTCGGGATGTGGTAACTATGTTATCACTCGTTAGCAACAAGTGCTAAACCAGCTTGTTTGTTTCTGACGCAAGAAAGTGGCTTGAAGATCTACACTTCCTCCTCTCGTGGCATTTATATCTGCTCATTTCCAGTTGGTATGTGGCCTCTCCCCAGGAAATGCAAATCACGATATAGTCATTAATTTCAAGTTTAAGGATAATTGAGTCCTTGCCTCAGTTCATGGCAAGGAGTATCGCGGCGTTGCTAAGCAACACCAATCCCACTTCTGACACCAGCTTCCTCTGATACTAATGTCTTTCCTCCGAAACAATACTTTCCCCAGCGCTTACCCAAGAAAACACAAGATCCTAAGTGTATACATAGCGTTAAATTTCAAGTGCATTCACAAGAGTTTGTCGTAGTTTCTTGTTTTAATTGCTATTTTAGGAAACAATAGGAGGAATCGTATATTTTTTCCATATAAATTACTTCTAAATTTGAATAGGCTTCAAACAAACTACATAGATACATGGGCATTGTTTATTTAACTCTTTAGTTATTAAGTCGTCATTTGAATAATACCAGCATAACCACTATACTATCAGTTCACTGCATCTATGTGCAGTTTACGGCGTGTTTTTAAAGTAAGCCGTTTTAATATTTTGCCGCTGCAGTCGCGATTTTGAGCTCGCCCGATCAGTTCTTCCATTCATTAGGATGACAGATGCAGCTATGAGCGATCGTCGCTCTTGTGTTTTCCTGTTGTTAGAGCGTTCCTAAATGCTCAAAACAATCGTACGACCCGCCGAATGTGAAGTCAGATCAGTGATTTTTACTTTCTCTACTACGTATAGTAAGTAGGGGAAGTATTGCATTCCACCCAAAAATTTGATATCGAGATTCCACCGGAAATATAAGTTTTGAGACCCCCTGAATCCAAAAAAAAAAGGATTTTTGGAAACGTGTGTGTGTCTGTGAACAGCATAACTCAGAAACGAACAGTCGGATAAACACCAAACTTGGTATTTAGGTTCAGTATCTTCCAGAGATGCAACACGAAGGTTTTCAAGAAAATCCCCCCACCCCACATTACCCTTTACATGGAACATTTTTCGAAAATTTTAATTTTCTCAAAAGTGGCTCTAACGATTTTGATTAAAATATCATATGTTTAAGATATTTTCATGACAAATGAAATGTATATCTTGAATTTTCTGGGAATGTCTCCAAAAGTATTCATTGTGAACGATTTGCATAACTGGTAACCATAAGAGATAGACAAAATTTTACTACAGAAACAATGTACATCCCGTTAAAAGACACAATTTATGTCATATATATTTTTTTTGTTGAGTGAACCATTTTCGAGATATTGCTTGTTATTCCCTTAAATTTTCCAACACTTATTTTCTCAAATGGGAATTCGTTATTCATTTTTTTGTCTTGGATATGCAAAGAGCATTAATCTGTGGTAAAGAGAATGATGCTGCATATAGCAACCAGCTATTAAGAGTAATGTCTATGTTTAAAGGCTACTGTATTTCTATATTGCCCTTGTAAATATGTATTCCCCTTACATCGACAGGAAACTTAGCAGTAAGATAGAGTCTGCAAATGTTTGTCTCGATTAACATGAAGTAGATGGAGAATAAGCGTTTGTAAAAATTGTTTGTACAAGAGTAGGGAAAGTCATGTGAATGTAACACATCAGAAAAAATTTTTGCGAGAAATTTTACAGCAGTCAACAACATTCGTCACCAATTATACGAGATTTATGGGGAACAATAATGAGCGACAATGCTCGCCACACACAGCCAAACAAACTCGAGATCTGATCACATAATTTGGTTGGGAACAATTCGACCACCTTCCCTACAGCTTGACACCAAGCTATTTTCTTCTGAAGAAACTCTTGGTGGAAAACATTTCGACGACAATGTGAAACAAGAAGTGAAGAATTGATTTGCATCACAGGCGGCATCATTCTTTGACGAAGGCATACAAAAACTGGTTTCCCGTTACGACAAGCGGCTTTATATTGGCGTGCTATGTGGAAAATAGTGTAAGGTGTAACGTAATGAAAATGATAATTATTTGGAAAATCATCTTCTTTTACCATATGGTGTTTTGTAAATACAAGATTTCCCTTTGTAATTTTTGAATGTGTGAAAACATCTTAAGGGTGCCCAAGAAAACATTGTAGACGCATGTTCGTGGCGTTGAACCTGAGATAGTCTCATTCATGGCAATACATTGAAAATACAAAGCGTGGTTATCTGCTTCAGCCAAGTTGCAGATACATTTAATCTATTTAAGGTTAATAAATAAAATAAAGTATATAACTCTATATATAGGTTGTTAAAAAAAAAGGTATTCCACATTTTGAAAGGTGGTAGTATGGACCAAAACAAGAAAATGTCCAGTAAAAATAGGCTCTAAAATGCATACCTTAAGAGCTATAAGCACTTGTTCTTCGCTACTGTGAAACATTTCTACTGCAAGCTTTTTGCTATTAGATATGACCTACAGAAAGCAGTAAACAAATGAGGACACACTACTCTGTTACTGTGAAACAGCATAGCTTCTAATGTGATCTGCTTGCAATTACATACGACCTGAACTTGTGAACCATCGCTAAAGGAGGTGCTCATTATAGTGCCCATTCATAGTAAGTCATGCTTCTGTCCCACTGTCTTAGAGAATCACGCGCCCTCTGAAAACTCCAGGTTGGTCACGGATGCTCTGGCAAGCATTGCTGACGCCTTCTTGTAGTGATTGTACATCATTAATGGGGGTTGCATACACCAAAGATTTCAAGATAAAACTACAATGTAAAAGCATTTCACAAACTTATCAAAACACAACTGATTCCATTAGAACAAATAAGAATATGCATTGCACTTACCCAGAAATTTGAATACGGTTTACAGTAACAACACTAACAGATGTTCACTGAATACTGTATCCATGGACAATAACAGAGTAATGTATCCTCATTTGTTTCGGGCCTGCTCTAGGTCGTACGTAATAGCAAAGAGCTTGCAGTAGAAGAGATTTTTCACAGTAGCTAAGATGAACAAGTCCTCATATCTCTTAGAGAATGCATTTTAGCACGCATGTTTATTGGACATTTTTTTTTCTTTTTTATTTTGGTCCACACTACCACCACTCAAAATATGGAATACTTTTTTAACACCCGGAATAATGCTATCTCAAAGACTCTATGTATGATTGTACAGCTATCAACTGTTTTATACAACAAACGTTGCTATAGTAACCAAATAGTTGAAAGATAGCTTTTATTTTTGTATATATGTCAACCGAACAATAACATCGCTAGCATTAAAATATATAAATTGCAAATGCAAATCATAAAGTTATAAACATATTTGGTTTCTTTTATTTTGCTCTGTCTTGTGTATGTTTCCTTTCACCATATCCAATCATCACTAACATCTCAATTCCCTCACCTTCACTTGAAAACATTGTTATTTTGTGTTAATTTCTACAAATAAACTGAAATCAATAACACAAGGAAATTCAACTATTTGATTACCATAGCAACATTTGTTACATAAAACAATTGATAGCTTGCACAATCATACACAATAATAAAACCTTTGAAATGGATTGCAAAAAATATAGGGTGACATTAAAAACGGTTTGCGATGACGTCAAACAACTTGCACAATGATATTAAGAATGATTTGTTTCTGTGAAAGTGTCTTAAAATATACTGTTTGACGTGTCCGAGCGTTTCTCCCCCCCCCTCCCAGTCCCAATTAGCTGTAGCAGAAAATAAGTGGGACTTTTGAAACGCACTGTATAGTAATTTGTTCTAGCAAGGAAAGCAGCGTTTAGCCTCGGTTCGGAGAACTTCGGCTGCAACCTCGATTCGGAAGCGTTTAGCTATATAATTCATAAATTGACAATTTTTATGCTGTTTATTTAAAGTATCCTTAATTTTGTCCGATTTCAACCAAAGTTGGTCAATCAATATTGTTCAAACTCTTGTGCATAACATTTCAACTCCATAGTGGAATGCTTAGCTTAAAAATTGAAGAAAAAAATTGGTGGCTTTCCATCTAAAATATACCCTTAATTACTTTCTCTACTACGTATAGTAAGTAGGGGAAGTATTGTATTCCACCCAAAAATTCGATACTGAGATTTCACCGGAAATATATGTTTTGAGACCCCCTGAATAAAAAAAAAGTATTTTTGGAAACATGTCCGTGTGTGTGTGTGTGTGTGTGTGTGTGTGTGTGTGTGTGTGTGTGTGTGTGTGTGTGTGTGTGTGAACAGCATAACTTAGAAACGAACAGTCAGATAAACACCAAACTTGATATTTAGGTTCAGTATCTTCCAGAGATGCGACACGAAGGTTTTCAAGAAAATCCGTCCACCCCAGATTATCCTTTCATGGAACATTTTTCGAAAGTTTTAATTTTCTCAAAAATGGCTCTAAGGATTTTGATTAAAATATCATATGTTTAAGATATCTGCATGACAAATGAAATGTATATCTCGAATTTTCTGGGAATGTCTCCAAAAGTATTCTTCGTTGTGAACGACTTTTGCATAACTGGTAAACCATAAGGGATAGACAAAATTTTACTACACAAAAAATGTACATCGCGTTAAAATACACAATTTTTGACATATACATTTTTTTTTTCGTGAGTGAACCATTTTCGAGATATTGCTTGTTATTCCCTTAATTTTTTCAATACTTATTTTCTCAAATGGGAATTCGGTATTCATTTTTTTTGTCTTGGATATGCAAAGAGTATTAATCTGTGGCAAACAGAATGGTGCTGCACCTAGCATCCACCTATAAGAGATATGTCTTTGCTTAAAGGCTACTGTATTTCTATATTGCCCTTGCAAATACAAAACAAGGGGAACATAGTAAGCCTTAAGCGATAGTCAAATATTTTTAGAACTGGTCGCTATGTGTAGAATGTAATTCTCTTTGTATGTCAAAAGATCGTTTCTGGAAATGTTTATCTCGATTAATATGAAATAGATGGAGAATAAGAGTTTTAAAAATAGTTTGCACAAGAGTAGAGAAATTTATGTGAGTGCAACACCTAAGATTTTTTACGATATAATTGGTAATGTGAATTCAAAAGAAATCGGTTTTTTTCTTCATGTTGCTTTTCGTGAACTATTCCCAAAAACTAATGTTACTGATGAAAATAGTACTGCATTTTGCTCAGTATGTCCTGGGCGTGGTTGGAAGGAGGAAGCGGAGTTTACAGCTTCCATGCTGTTGCAACATCGTACGCAATTGGCCGAAGCAATTTTTTTGTGCTATTACTTGGTATTTATACTGTTATGGACGTGTTTATGCTGCGATAACGGTGCTATTCCGGGCATCTCTAACATCGCAGACCAAAAAATATGATAGATTAATTTTGTTTGTCTCTTTTACAAAAGCTTTCTTTATATTTGATTTTCTCAAAAATTGCACTAAAGACTAATGAAAATACCATAATTTAAAATATTTAATGGAAATGAAATGCATGGGTTGCATGTGATAATTGATTTTTCTTCAAATTAAACCCGAACGCGGGTCGATCTACTCCGGCCCGAGCCCGTGCAGACACAATATTACTACACATATTTTTCTCACTGATATCTTAAACACAAATAAACCACATTGACCAACACCAACAGTTAAATAACCGTAGACCTCAGCAGTTAACACTTGTAATAACACTATAATGGGGTTCCCAGACCTGGAAAGTCATCGAATTGCAAAATGGTCAGGGAAAGTTGGGGGAGTACTTAAAAATTATGATGTTACATTCACATGACTTTCTCTACCCTCTATCCCTTGTTAATTGGAACACAAATTCTTCTTATGAAATTCTATTTTCCTATCTACTTCATTTTAGTTCAGATAAACCTTTACAGAAATAGCTGCATTACACATTTCATTATAGATACAAAGAGAACAGCGATAATCAAATGTTTAACAACTGGACGCTATATGCTGGCCTTAAAATTCCATACTGTTTCCATGACATCGCGAGAAACAACTGAAAATCGAAGGGACTTTAAAAGAATGACAAAGTATTGATCAATTCAAACCAATAGTAACGTATATTTCGGAAATGGCTACTGCTATAAAAATATTTGAAATAAATTGTGTGTGTTAAGGAGGTTTATATTTTTTTATATACCGCGTTTTCCTCTGTCGCTTGGCGTTTACTAGTTACACAAGATTATACAAAATTCCTTCCTTATGCAGATGACTTTACGGCTATTCCCAGAAAATTCAAGATCTACATTTTATTTGTCACGTAAGTATCCTAAATGTATGGCATTTTAATAAAAATCATTAGAGCCATTTTTATAAAATCAACATTTTCGAAAAATAATCCATGTAAAGGGTAGTTAGGGTTGGGAATTTTCTTAAAAATCTTCGTGTCGCAATCTTGGAAGATACTGAACTTAAATATCAAGCTTGATACTTATCCGACTTTTCGTTTTTGAGTTATGCTGTTCACACACACGGGCCATTTTCTAAAAATGTTGTTTTTGGACTCAGGGGCCTGAAAACATTCACTTCTGGTGAAATCTCGGTATAGAATTTTTGGGTGCAATGTAATACCTTCTCTGCCTACTATGTACGTGGCCGTAGTAGAGAAAGTAAAAATTGGCATTGTCAGGGAAAGACAGGGAAATTGGTTCAAAGTTATCATATGTCTGGTAATTCACACTGATGAAAAACTACATATTAAGAAGGTTTACAACATTTATAGCCCTTCTCAACCCTTGAAGTGATGAGTTTCAAATTAAATGCAAAGGAACTGATATGTATATGATGCGTTCACACATTTTATAGAGATAAGGTTGGGCAACGTTTTGTGGCTGCAATTTCGGATTGGTGTTCTTCATCGTATGACTTTTTTAACCCCCTCCAAAAAAAAAAAAATCAGCTATGAGTGCTGAATTCGTCGCTTAATCTAGAGTTTGTGGACTAGCTTGGTGATGTACTGGGCAATCCATTTGAAGCCTGCTGTAAAGTTGCAGAAATAAATTTAAACTCGACAACTTTGTTCCTAGTCTACCGTCCAGAAATTAGATCACTCTTTGGCTGGTACAGAGTTTAGCCCATGGTTGAGGGCACTAAGCCACCAAGCGTAGCCGAGGGAAGTAGGGGAGTGAAGCAGTTACGGAACGATGACAGAGCTGTGAGGCTAAACATCAATGAAGAATTATGCCACATTATTTGATGGTTTGGAAGAAAAAGTAAACATATCGCTACTTTCGCGGATTTCGCTGGTACTCATGTTTTTAAGACATTTAAGTATCATTTAAATGCTAATCTGCATTCCTTTAAAGCTGTCATGCAACGCCCCTTTTTAGAACATTTTTGTATCTTTCAACAAAGAACGACTATATCATGCCCAGCGAGCAGTTCAGCAATCAACAAAAGAGGCCAGGACCAAGAGAAGGCAATCAGAAAAGTTGAAGCATTCCAGGAATGAAGGTGCAGATGGTTATGATCCTGGAATGTACTGAAGTGTATCAGAATTTTAATGTTCAAACTTTAAATTCAGTTTTCTCAAAACAACATTTTTAGATGCTTATGTACCTTTTCTCAGAAAGTATGAAAGGTAGAGAGCTGAAATTTTCAGTACATGTTTACAACACATAGTTTGGAGATTTTTTTTTTTTTTTTTTTAGTTTATTTGCCCTACGCTTTGGGAGCCAATTTGAAGTAGCAGTTCTATTGTAGTTCAACTGTTGGGGGCCGAACTTTGTGTTGCAACCGCACGTATACTACCCGCTTTCCGGTAGCCTTCGCCCCAAATGTGCTTTCCGGTGGCCTTTGCCCCTCCCAAAATGTTTAAAACTATTAACTTTGTAATTTGACTGCTTCTTTAAATATTTTATATTTATGTTTGCCTCGGCTTCGTCAGTATTATTGTTAGAGACATGTTTCTCTTTGCAGGGTTGTGGTGCGACTGAAGAATGTAGACTTACACAGATTATAATTTTACTTCACTCCTTTTATTAATGCTTGACACGTTTTAAATAACAGAGAGAGAGAGAGAGAGAGAGAGAGAGAGAGAGAGAGCGCTCTGAGATTTTTTTTAATTAATTACTTGCACTTTTTAACACAAACTATTTTTATCTCCCACAAAATACGTATTATAGTCCTCGAGGACACATCTCGTGTCTGGTTAGGAACGCTGTCTACAACCAACACGTCCAGGTATGAGCGCTGTCTACAAGCAACTGACTTCATTTCTACCGCCTAAATTTGTAAATTTCGTATTTCAAGTCTCTGATTGGCTAAACTTAATCCAATAGAGTACTTTTATTTAACTAAAGCTTTTTCTGGGTGTTGATTGGCTATTTTTTTGAACTGTCACAAAAATTACAGTATTGTTGCTCCAATAATCACAAGTAGCATTAATCTTTCAAATTCGTTATTGCCTCAAGGCTACCTCATTGTTAGCAACGTTTAACCTATTATTCTCACAGCTCCTACATTATTAAATTACTTAATACATTCACATAACATTATTACATGTATACAATAATATAAACATATACAATGACTGTAATATACGCCTTTTATATATTGTTACATACACATATTGATTTAAGGCGGGCTGTTATTGAATATATATAGTATATAATTAGACTGAAATCATTTAAGTGTTAAAAATACTGCCTCAAGTTAAAACGTGCCGAACCACAATTATAATTTTATAATATATATTAGTCATATTAAGAAAGCAACAACATTGCAAATTTTCCACATTTTTGGTTTTTTGACTTTGCAAATAATTTTGTTTTCAATTTCTGGGAACTGATATAACTAAATAATTGAGGTTCGGAAGATAGCTGATTATACTAAGTACAAGCATGCAAACGTGTGATTTTGTGTTGGAAGTAGTATCAGAGATAAAGGATTCACATGTTTTAAGAGTAAATTTTATTATTTTTCTGCTGAATGAAATGATTTTTACGGGCTCAACTACATAAACTATCAATGCAAAGAACGACTTGAAACGATTGTCATAATTTATACAGTAATTAATAAAAATGTCAGGAAAAACCATTGAGAACTTTAAGAGCAGTGGTCATTTAACACACTTAAGGTGTAATTTCCATGTGTTCAGACTACCTTGTCCCCTTTAAATGGCTGGATTTGGTGCGTCACAGGCGCTCTAACTTTTCCTCCTTTTAGAGTGTGTAATATTAGCACTTTACTTCTGTAAATCGTCTTTCTTCTGCATTTGAATTAGAGGATATTTAGGGAACCGTTACCAAAGTCGGTAATGTGGGGCGCCAGGCATTACATGGGGTAGAGCGTTGTTAAAATTGCGCAAATGCATAATTGTGATCAGGGAAATGAGTGTTTTTGTCAGGGAAGCTAGATTCACATTTTTGCTGGGAACCCTGGACAATATTTCTTGAAAGGCTGGCCTCGTAACTCAGCCGATAGAGCACGTGCCTGATGTACTAGGGGTCCCGGGTTCGATTCCCTGCTGGGGGTGGGAATTTTTTTCTAACCGATTATTCCCTAATCTAACCAGAATCTGAGAGTATGAATCCTTGTTTGTCTGTGATCTAATTAATAAAGCTCAAAGTTTACCAGAAATCCAACGACATACGAACGAACTCAAACCATTGCCTATAGGCAATAATGTGTCCCAAAGGAAAGACCGCAGGTAAGACCATTGCAGTCAAAGGCGGGGTGTAAATGGAACTTAAAATAATATATTTAAATGTAGAGTAGGGGATGAGGATTAAGATATAATACCAAGTACCTGTATTGGAATTTAGGATTGGGGCAAATCAGCATTGCCACTTTTCGGAGCAATGTTGCCAGCGCTAATTTGAGCATCCTTTCTTTTCGCCGTTTTAGTTAAGCGGAGTTTTTCTGTACATCCTCTACCTTATACATGTACGTGTTAAAGCGCATAAAATGCACCCGTGAAAGGTCGGATGAACGGATTGTTTTTATTTGCAGAATGTTTATTTCACAGCACGTGATATCAGGGTTCATCGGAGCGCAGAGTTCATTGGTTTGAAATAAAACGCGATGTTAATGGGCGCTGTACTGTTAGATTATGTTACAGCGAACATATTAAATGCATTTAGGGTTTAGTAACATGGCGTGACATGCGAGATACTGGCACGTTTTATCAGGGTTGTGTTGTGGTCTGTTTACATCTTTATGGTGCAAAACACCTGTTACCATAGTAACGGCTGTCTGTCGGTGAAACAGAAGAGCGAAGAAAGCACGTTGTCAAAGAATGTGGCGTTTACAGTTGCAGAGCGCCTATTAGTGTCGTCGTGTCTGTCCACATCAAGCGTTGCATGCGACATTAATTCATTAATTTTATATCCTGTAGCAACTGAAACGGTTAAGGGGATCAACATGTCAAATTCACGTGTTACTATCGTTATATGTAACTAATTCCAAAACTTTAGACACATACATGAAATAGTCTTTTAACTGCGCTACAGTAAAAAACTACTTGCGGTGCAGTTTTCAAAGTCTTGTAACAAAACTTTAGATTTTGTCGCAGTAATCTTTCGTGTTATCTTATTTTCTGGGCGCCTGTTATTGTTTTATTATATTTAAATTTTGGGTTCTTTGTCCTCCGGTTAGCTATTATTCCTCAGTCGAGCAAATATCTAAACAGGGCGTGTAAACGGAAAGGAGTTGTTAATAAAAGACAACACTGATAAAAGAATTTGTTTTCACACTTTTATTGCCGTCACACTTAATTAAAGTTCACATCTGTAATCTTTATACACGACTGACTGAAACTGTTATATTTCCGAATGTAATTACTGTCGTATCAGTTGTCGCGTACTTCCCATTTTGTAACTAACTTAACGATGCGAGAGATTCTCCCAAACTGTATGACATTCACCTCACGAGAGATTCCTCAAGACTGCGCGACGTGTATCTCGTGAATGATTCTTTAAAACTGCGTAATATGTACCTCGCGAGAGATTTCTGAGAACTGCGTGATGTGTACCTCGTGAATGATTCTCTAGAACTGCGCGATACTTGCTTTTGGCTCAAGAATTTATACTCCTTCACCCCGAAATGCCTAAACATTATAATAGAGCTGCTATTGGTTACTAAATCGCGCCAACATTAGCGTATGTTTTGTCAGCCAATCATAATTATAAACACATATGCTCTAGGGAAGATATTCCCTCCATTTCTAAAGAAAGGCACGCTACTCTGACGTCATTTGTTTGTCTCTTCTTAGTGATAAACAACTCACCCCCTCGCTTCATTGTTACCCACTCTTGTCAGTTTCAGTGAGGCCGTGTAAACTTATTTCCTAACAATGCTTATGGCTAACAAACATCTAAAATCATTGTCATACAATAATGTTTACACTACAATCACTTTGGCATTCACAGTGTTGTGATATAAAATACTGCCTCAATTTACATCCCAGGAATACCTACCACTTTAAAACGTTTTCGTTTTATTTTGAAATGGAATAAATATTGGTTACTGTGTATGTATATATACACTATTAGACACTGAATATGTTGTTGATCTAATGTGCACGAGTTTGGTCTATCAATTTTTTCCCTTGCTAGCCAATATAAATTGTGTATCTTCCCATCTGGTACAGCTTTCCTCAATTCTGGGCATTCTAGTAGGTGTTCGTTTAAAATCTTGTCAGCATTGCAAATTTTACATGCTTTGTCATTCATAAAACCAAATCTATGTAGATGTTCCGCCAGACACTCATGTCTAGTGGCTGGCTAATCTGAAGTGAACAACGGCTTCTTTCCTTGGGACATTTTTTATTTTTTGTACTATTTCTTTTATGTTGGGGTAGCTTTTGTTAGTAATTTCCTTTTGAATGCTATATTAGTATTTTTGTTCTATATTCATTTTAACATTTTTTAGTTTCATATCTAGTCCAGAAGACTTTATAGATTTTGAATATAACACTGCACCCTTTTTGGCCAGAATGTCTGCTGTCTCGTTACCATTCACTTCCACATCGATGCAGTAATTTGTATCATAAATTATTTAAATGTAAAGAATGATTATAGTATGAATATGCATTTTTGTGTGTCATTGATTTAAGATGTTTGTTGATTGTATTTATTGTTGAGAAGTAAGTTTATACGGCCTTACTGAAACTGGCAATAATGCAGCGAGGGGGTGAGCTGTTTATCATTATTACAGACGAGGAAGTTACGTAATATTGGCGCGTTTTTCTTTAGAATTTGCTGGAACATTTTCCCTAGAGCATATGTATTCATAATTTTCATTGGATATAAAAATAGACGCTAATGTTGGCGCGTTTTATTAGCCAATAGCAGCTCAGTTATAATCTTTAGGCATATCGGGGTGTAGGAGTATAAAAAGGGCTAGGTTAGAGGTAAAGTCCTTCAGTCCGTCAGTTCGTCAAAAACATTTGTACGTTACACGTCGCTTTCAGTCCAGCAGAAATATTTGTACAGTACACGTCGGTTATCGATTCTCAGGTTACGCGTAGCAGAGTCATGAAAATTCTCAAGTGTTGTAAAGTTAATTATACAAACAGTTGAAGTACGCGAATTAAGAATGATCAGTAAATAAGTTATTATAACAGTTTCAGTTTGGCGAGTGTCAAGATCAATGTGTAAATGTGATAGTGAATGTGTTCGACAATAAAAGTGTAAAACAAATTCTTTCATCAGTGTTATCTTTGGATAAAAGACTCCTTTCCGTTTACACAACCTGTATAAAGAGAAGTGCTCGACCAAAAAGATCATAGCTAGCCGGAGGACAGTGAACCAAAATTAAATAAAATAACAGTAGCATTCTTTCAAACAAACACTAATACTGCCGCAAATTGCTAACACCAGATGGAGCTAACAAACCTAACAAAGAATCACGTCACAAAATGGCTTCACCACGTGGAGTAAACACAAATACACAAACAATATAAAAGTTACCGTCGCAAATTGGCTCCCAAACGTGGGGCTAACAAAATAAATATAACTTAACAAGCTTACCACTTCAACATGTGCTGGTATCCACAGTAATATTATCTGTTGAAATTTTTTTTGGAGTAATCTATAAGATCTCACATCCGTTCTATTGCTTGAATGGCAGAAACTGAGTCTGTGAGAACAACTATTTTATTTTCTTTTATATCAGTCCTGTAGTATATTTGTTCTAATGCTCGTTGTATTGCAACAATATATTATACAACACCGTGCAGAACACACTGCATATATCCACACATACATAATCAATTTTACTTCCTTAAAAACTTCCACATAACTTTATTGTGGAGTTAACAGTCTCTGGGAGGAAAATTTGATTGCTTGAAATTTGCACCGCCAGGAGCATTTTGAACATTCACATGCTTTGGAAAAATGCATTATGAAAAAAATACCCTACTTTTAATGTTTGAAATGGCTTGTTTTGTTCTCTACCACGTAAGCAGTAGGCAAAGAAGCAGGGCCCTATTTAGAGGGGGGGTAGGGTTCAACCCCCCCCCCGAACTTCTGACGTTTTATTAATTTAAATTCATAGCAAACCAATATGAGAACATGTTAGATAACAGTAGGTCTATTGCTAGTAGCACATTTACAAGAAAAAGGGAAACGTTGTCTTGCATAGGTAAGGTGAGCATACATTCCAGTTTTCGAAGCAGTCTGCAAGTTTTGAGCTGTAAGGTGGAATATCCTCATTCTGGTGAGTACTACGGAGTAGGTACATGGTAACTGTGTGGGGTAGTGGTAAGTTTAGATATACCTGTGGAAAACCCTCCCCGAAATTTTTCTGTGGGTACAGGCATGCAAAGAAGGTATTCTATTCCACCCAAAAATTCGATACCGAGATTTTACCGGAAAATCATGCTCTGACTCCCCCTGAATCCAAAAACAAAGCATTTTTAGAAAAATGTACGAGAGAGAGAGAGAGAGAGAGAGAGAGAGAGAGAGTGTACAGCATTGTTCAAAAAGCAAATGTCGGATAAATAAAGCTTGGTATTTAATTTCAAAGATGAAACAAGGAGCTTTTCAAGAAGAATTATTATACCATATATTAAATATATTTATATAACAGGTAAAATGTAGCTATATCTATAATTTTCTGGGAATAGGTTGAGAAATCCTCTTCATTCGGAAGAAAATTTATATAATTTTGCACAATTGGTATACATTAAGCAATAGACGAAAACGCTTTACACAATTTATTTCAAATGACACCTTTGTGATTCAGCCATTTTTGAGATATCCGTTATTAATGGTCCGAATCGTTCAATTCTTTGTCATTCTTTTTAAGTCCCGTCGATTTTCAGTTGTTTCTCGTGTGGTCATGGAAACAGTATGGAATTTTAAGGCCAGCATATAGCGTCCAGTTTTTAAACATTTGACTATCGCTGTTCTCTTTGTATCTATAACGAAATGTGTAATGTAGCTGTTTCTGCAAAGGTTTATTTGGATTAAATGTAGTAGATAGAAAAATAAACTTTCGTAAGAATAGCTTTTATACCCATTAATAAATGATAGAGGGTAGAGAAAGTCATGTGAATGTAGCACGTCAGATTTTTACTTTCTCTACTACGTATAGTAAGTAGGGGAGGTATTGTATTCCAAACAAGAATTCGATACCGAGATTTCACAGGAAATACATGTTTTGAGGTACACTGAATGCATATAAAGCAGTTTTGGAAACAAGTCCGTGTGTGTGTGTGTGTGTGTGTGTGTGTGTGTGTGTGTGTGTGAACAGCATAACTCAGAAACGAACAGTCGGATAAACACCAAACTTGGTATTTAGGTTCAGTATCTTCCAGAGATGCGACACGAAGGTTTTCAAGAAAATCCCCGCACCACAGATTACCCTTTACATGGAACATTTTTCGAAAATTTTAATTTTCTCAAAAATGGCTGTAACGATTTTGATTAAAATATCATATGTTTAAGATATTTTCATGACAAATGAAATGTATATCTCGAATTTTCTGGGAATGTCTCCAAAAGTATTCTTCATTGTGAACGACTTTTGCATAACTGGTAAACCATAAGAGATAGACAAAATTTTACTACAAAAAGATGTAGATCGCGTTAAAATACACAATTTATGTCATATACATTTTTTTTTTGTTTTTTTTTTTTTTGTTGAGGGAACCATTTTCGAGATATTGCTTGTTATTCCCTTAAATTTTCCAATACTTTTACTTTTTCTCAAATGGAAATTCGTTATTCATTTTTTTTGTCCTGGTAATGCAAAGAGAATGGAATACTCCACATAGCAACCAGCTCTTAAAATATTTGACTATCGCTTATAACCTACCATATTCCCCTTGCATCTACAAGAAAATTACCAATAAGATTAACATCTCGATATCTCGATTAACATGAAGCATATGGAGAATACGCGTTTGTAAAAATAGTTTGTACAAGAGTAGAGAAAGTGTATATATATATCATGCTGGTTACGGAATGAACATTTGGATTCCATTCATAAAGTATTTTAATTTAAGACAAGATTTGAACAGAATTTGAAATGCGTGTGTTGGAGATTTACGAAAAACCAGTACTTTGAACGTTTATAATACTGCTATTTTATTACTGGGGTATCTTGTTTCGTGTTAAATTATAGGGCTTTATAAGAGCGTAACTCTGCGGAACGGCAGCTGTATACAACAGGGGTTGCTTGTTTATAAGATTTATTGTATATCCACGTGTGAGGAATTTTGTTTTCTTCCATTTTCAAAGTTAGTGCAAAAACTCCAAAAATCAAGCGAATCTGAGGCATTCACATTCCTAATTCATGTTCATTTGGTTGACTTCATATAAATTGTCATGTTAAGGTGTTTATCCCACGCATAACAATGCTCATTTCCCCCTCCCCTTCGCCATCTTTCTTTACACACTGCGAACGAAAGACTCGATAGAAAAAGTTAAAATTGACAAATCGTTGAAGGCAGTTTTCGTCTTTCGCTTTTGATCTGAAGAAAATTCTGTCACAGGCAGTTGTTGCGTAACTATCTAAAGGGTTTTCTTTCTTCTGCTTTTCCCCGTCGCCCCCCCCCCTTTGCCTCTGCCGAGCTAACAATGTGCCCCAAAGCGGATTTTCTTGTTGTAGTTTACCTCAGCCACAATGGAAATACATTTCTGTATTTGCTGCAAGAATTCTTGTGAAGCAATCCGTCAGACTGGTGTAGTGGTTAGTGTTGTCCAGGAACCAAGTTCACTATCACTTCTATGCACGGGGATGCTGTTAGGAGTTGGGGGCAAATTAGACACGCATTCCGCATCCTGGAGCCGAGGGGTGCACATCGTCTTCAGGAGCTACTTCGGTCTTCTTGGGCAGCGCAGCATCATCGAGGGCGAGGCCAGCGCCATCAGCCGTCGCTTCGTGGGGCACCTCAGCGGCAGCTAGCGGCATCTCCCGCAAGTTTCCTATTCACCGGCAGCCATCACCATAGCGGCAAGCAGTGGGCACAGCACCCTCTTCTAGCTTGCCGCTCGGCCGCGAGAGTGCGAGCCGCCTTCACCTCTCCCACTGGCGGGCAGTGGACTAGCTTCCCCTTCTAGCCCGCCAGAAAAAGGCCCGTCCGGGCGAATCGTCGAGCGGAGCCGGGCAAGCAGTGGACCTAGCATCCCCTGATAGCTTGTCCCTGGTCTTACGCTAAGGTCCAGCGGTGATTATTGAGAACAGGTTTCCCACTTTTCGTACTACTCTCTCACTATCATCTATCTTTCCAAGACTTGGACGCACTGACTGACGGACCACGAGACAGCGGGTTCGGAAGACCACAGCCAAGGGTCAGGACCTCCGGTCCGGCACCCAGGGCCGACATGGCTCGTACAGGCGCCTCCCTCGCGGAGGTCCGGTCCTCTGCGAACAGCCGAAGGGCAACCGCGCCGACCCTTGACCCCAACGACGGGCAAGTACCAGGACCCAGCTCCTTCTCCTCTCCCATACTGGGAGACTCAATCAAAGGTAGGTCCAAGGGATCTAAGAGGAAGGCTACGGCCCCTCAGAAGATCACTGCCGGTGTAACGCCAGCAAATCCCTCTCACCCCTCCTTCACCCCTCTGCCTGATTCGGAGGAGGAGGAGTCCGACCTCGACGGCTTCACTGTCGTCGAGGGAAGGAAAAGGGCACCCCCGGGTTCCAAACCTAACTCGGGCGCGAGCACGCAGACACCACCACAGGTTACAGTACAACCCCCATCCAAAAGGGGGGCCAAGCTACCGCCAATCATAGCGGACTCCTTCAGGGATCATATAGGAGTCATGCGGCGGCTGGCGGCAAAGATAACGGGCGGCTTTGAGGCAAAGCGCAAGCCCTACAAGGTCCATATACAGACCTTCACGCCCGAAGATTTCGAGGCAGCCAAGCAGGTACTGCGAGACCTGCACATTCCCTTCTATTCCTACTCGCCGCAACGCCCACATGTGGAGCGCCGGGTGATCAGGGGCTTAGACTCGGAGTGCCAGCCGGACGACGTCAGGGCAGCGCTCTTAGAGGAGCACAACATCTCCGTCTCGGCTGTGGCACAGCTAAGAAAGAACATCATTACCGAGGAAGGTCCGGTCAAGGTTCCCATGCCTCTCTACCTCGTCGTTGTGGACAAGGTCCCTGGCGAGGAGAACCAGCCCATTGACGCTGTTCGGGTGCTGTTCCACACGGTCGTAAAGGTTGAACGCTTTTACGGCCAAGGTGGACCTGTGCAATGCCACAGATGCATGGGCTTTCATCACTCCAGCCTGGCGTGTGAGCGCAAGCTTGCATGCCTGCGCTGTGCTGGACCCCATCTTCTGCGGGATTGCGAAAAGGCACCCGAGGAGAAGACATGTGCTAACTGCCGCCAGGACCACGTCAGTGTCTACAAGGGCTGCGTGGCGAGGCAGCGGATCATTGAGAGCCGCCGACAAGGAGCACCGGCACCGGCTACAGTCCGACCGGGAGTTTCCTTTGCGGCCGCTCTCAAGAAGGCCGAGACGACGCTCCAAGGAGCGGGAGGAGCTTTGGCTTCTGAGGAGGGTCCAACAGAGACGCCCATTACCACAGCGGCGACGACGGCGACGACATCGCCCGACGAAGTGCCACAGCAGGAACAGCAAACAGAAAAACGAACAAAACGTTCGAAGAAGAACAAGAAGAAGAAGAAACAGAACAAAGGTACTGCACCTAACACCATGCCGAGCCAATCACAGGCCCCGGCTACTGAGCAACCCCAAGCCCCGCCCACAGTGGCGGCACCCAAACCACCAGCGACCGCGGCAGTGCCCAAGACACCGGCCACTGCCATGCCAGATACGCCGGCGCTCCCGGCAACAACACCGGCCTCCATGGCAGGTTTTGGGGACACCATCTCCCAAACAGATTTGGAAGAATTCCGGGCCCTATCCCTGTGGTTTGGTGACCTCATCAAAAAGGCCCTACCTGCGCTACGACACTGCAAGCTGCAACTCGCTAACCCGCAGTTAAGCCCCATTCAAAAGCACCAAGTCATGCTCGAAACGCTGGAGCATCTGTTCCCTAATTCCGCTTCGTAATGGCTGCCAGACTCGTCCGGAGACCATTACGAGCTGCGTTCTGGAACGCAAACGGAATAAGGGGGCATTATCCCAGCGTACTTGAGTTTGTCAACTCCTACGGAATTGATATTCTAATGGTCTGTGAAACACACTTGATTGCTGGTACTAACTTTTCGCTGCCAAGTTACGTCACCCATCGGCAAGATCGGGTCGGCCGACCGGGGGGCGGTACAGCCATATTCATAAAGAATCATATCACGCATACACCCTTCCCTCTCCCTCCGCTACAGCATGTGGAAGCCTGTGCCATTCGGCTTGCCATTGGCGGGCTAGACACTTTGCTGATAGCGGTTTACGACCCCCCAGACCATCGCTTCTATGAAGCAGATTACCGAACCCTACTCAACCTACACCCAGTGGTATGCATTGCAGGAGACCTCAACGCGAAGCACGGGCTCTGGCACAGCCGCACGGCTAACCAGAAAGGCCGCGGACTCTACCGCCTCATCAGCGGAGACCCAAGCCTAATCGCGCACGGACCGAGAGGGCCTACGTTTTATCCGGCCCGCGGCAGGCCGGATATTCTCGACATCATGATCACCAAAAACATTCCTTTCCATCTAGAGCTCTCGGCGGTAAACGAGCTGGATTCCGACCATGACCCTGTCCTGGTGGATTCCAACGTTTCAATGCCAGCACTGGTCAGCCCAGACTGGGTAAACGAGGTCGACTGGAATGCAGCCGTCCATGAACTGAACCGGTCTGTCAACCCGCGTCCACGCATCGACTCCATCGACGCGCTGGAAGCGGCGGCGGCAGACTTCTCCCAACAGATCCTGAATGCGGTACGTGCACATACCCACCGCATCCCGTCTGACATCCCCAACCCGAGAACCATCCCTAATGAACTCCGGCAGCTGCTAAAAGCCAAGGCAACTGTACGGAAGCTATGGCAGCGTTTCCGCCATCCCAGGATAGGGGCAGTATACCAGCGGTTCAAAACCCTGGCAAGGCGACTGCTCCGTGTGCACAGAAAGGAGGCCTGGGAAAGAACAATGGAGACTGTAAACCTACAGGAAAAGAAACCATGGCGGATAATCAAATCCTTGAGGAAGGATAAGACGCAGTACCAGCATCCTCTGCACGGCACTCGCGGGAGACTCGCTTTCGAGCCCCGCGAGAAAGCCACAGTGTTTGCAGACCATTTAGAACTCCAATTCGAACCGCGGGAGGACCCCCAGGACGAAGACTTTACTGAGCTCGTCGAAGCGACTGTGGACTACCTCTATGAGGAACCACAACCGCGCCACGAGGAGGTCCATCTTCCCATAGTCACCCCTAAACAGGTGGCTTCCGAAATCCAAAAACTCAATCCGAATAAATCCCCTGGACATGACGGCGTCACGGCGCCCATGCTCCAGCACCTACCCAAGAAGGCCGTCATCCATTTGACGCGGATTTTCAATGCATGCCTTCACCTCCGTCACTTTCCAACTAGTTGGAAGGAGGCGCGGGTGGTATGCATTTTAAAGCCCGGCAAGGATCCGGTCTTTCCATGCAGTTACCGGTCCATCAGCTTGCTCCCAACCGTCTCAAAAGTCTTTGAGCGGTTGCTCCTAGCCCGCCTCACACCTCTATTTGAGGAAAGGCAACTCCTACCGGACCATCAGTTTGGTTTTCGCCATGGGCACTCCACCACCCTGCAGCTGCTGCGACTGGCCGAGAAGGCCTCCCTGGGCTTCCAGGAGAACTTCAAGACCATAGCAGTGCTGCTGGACGTAGAGAAGGCCTTTGCCACGACGTGGCACCAAGGCCTTTTATACAAACTCAAGGAGTTAGACGTCCCTCCCGCCTATCTTGCCCTGATAAGCAGTTTCCTTCGGGATCGCACATTCAGGGTGAGAGTGGAGGGGAAGGTTTCCTCAGTCCGACCCATAGCCGCTGGAGTCCCGGAAGGCAGTGTACTGTCCCCGCTTCTCTTCGCGGCCTACATGTCGGACTTCCCCACGGAACCCAGGACTGTTACGTGCCAATATGCCGACGATGTCCTCATAATGGCACAGAACAAGAATGCCCGATTCTGTTTCCCTCCACTACAGCGACAGCTCCGAGCCATTGGCAGGTGGAGCGAAAAGTGGAGGATGGCCATCAGCCCGGGGAAGAGCTCTGCGCTTCTCCTGGCGAAGGTCCGTCGGTGGCGGCCCGAGCGGCCTCTGAGGTTGCGGCGGAGGAGAATCCCTTGGGTTACCTCAGCCAAATACCTCGGAGTCACGCTCGACCGCGGCCTCACTTTCGCGCCACATGTCAGGGCAAAGGTCGGCCTCGGCCACTCCGCGCTGAGGCAGCTGTACCCTGTATTCCGCTCCACAATGCCCATACGCCTCAAACTACGCCTATATCAGGCGATTATCCCGCCCCTGATTCTTTACGGCTGCGAGGTCTGGGGATCGGCGGCAGCGACCACCATCCGCAGACTGCAAACCGTCCAGAACAGGGCGCTTCGGATGATCTATGATACTGGGCGTAGGTTCCCATCACATATCCTACATACCCAATCCGGTCTCCCATACATCGTGGACGTGGTGCGGGAGAGAACCCGCACCATGTACACGAAACTCGCCTACCATACCAACCAGCTGGTTAACTCTTTGGGCCGCTATGACCATAAGGCGCCGCGGCGGAGGAAGAGCTACCGGTTGCCGAAAGACGGCTTGGGCCCCCGAGGCTGAGGTCTGCCAATCCCTCACTTCACAAACTTCCCCAAGTTAAGCAGCATTGGGCCCGGTCGCTAGCTGGATGAGTGACCATTTAGCAACGACCCGCCCTGCCGCTAACTTGAGTACCCCCATCCCATTACCTACATTCCCATCATGCTTTGCTGCCATGCCGGCCTGCTTAACTTGACGACCACACAAGCGGTCGCCCAAGTTAAGCAGCATTGGGCTTGGTCACCACGTGGTCGCTAGTCCGCCCACGAGGGGACACCGAGACCCAGCCAAAGGTAGCGCAGCAAGCTAAACTCCGCCCAAGACACATAAATCAAAAGCTTGTGTACATTCTTTCATCCTTCTATATCGCACAGGTAAAGCCGCATACGCGGCTAGGTACTGTGGCGATTACATTCCGCCCAGGTGAACCTGGGCGACCTGTTCTCGATTGCTGGATTGCTGGATTGCTGGGCAAATTAGAGTCAATTCTTTCATCCAACCAGAGAGAAATAGGCAACATATTTCACAGAATAAGCGCAAACTAAAAACAAAAATCTAATGTGTTGCACTCACATGGCTTTTCTACTCACTCTTGCACAAACTATTCTTACAAGAATGGAAAGTAGAATCAGGCGACTTAAAAATTCAATGCCATAGCCGGGATTTGAACCACAGTTCTCCTGGTCTCCGTCCGGTTGCTTTAACCATTGAGCTACCATGGCAAAATGCCGGCATGACACTAAATTCTCCAGCTGAACCACGGATCTCCCTAGTATCCGAGGTCGCGGGTTCAAACCCGGCGGAGGGCGGTGGATTTTTTCGGGCGTAAAGATCCTTAGGAAGGGAAGTAAAGCGGTGGTCCCGTGTCATGGATTTACGGCACGTAAAAGAACCTCAAGGTTGATAAAGAGGCCTCTGAGTAAAATTTCTGGTCTTTCACGCCCAATATAGAATGGGACACTAAGGACCACAGCAGCTAAAGAGTGTTCATAAATAAACCTCAATTTAATTCATTAGAGAAAGTAAACAGAATAGCAATTTGCAGTTGAGAAGAATAAGTATTTAAAAATTCAAACCAATAGCAATGCTTATCTCGTAATTGGTTGACGCCACAAAAAAATGTATATGACATGAATTCTGTGTGTTAACGAGATCTACATAATTCTTTTGTGTAGTAAAATTTTGCCCTGAAAGTTTTTTTTTCTCTTTCAAGAGTAGAGGTAAAATTTTGATGGTCAAGGTAGTAGATTTGTGTGTTCAATATTATCTGTCCCAATTTCAATACACATCCTTATACCTGACAATTAAGAAGCCGAAAAGGTGGTGTGACCCAAAAAGTTTTATTTGTCTCTCCCATTGAAATCCTTGACATTTCCTTACGTTTAAATGAATATATAGGAGTGATCATGAATTCTCAGAAATCGTAAAACATTGACGTGAAAATCTAATCGTTAATCGAAGTTGTATTCCTTTGAAGGTATGCAATCAAAGTGTTCCACCATCTGGGATGCGAGCTGTTGCGTTGCCTGGTGATTAAAGAAACAAAGGGATAAGCAAACGGTGTATCGACCGTTCCAATTAAAAACAGACCTCGCACTCCTGCCTTAATATTCAACACAACAAAAAGAAAATATTGTTATGTTTCTAAATCCTGCAGGAGCAGCGATATAGCGTAGCCTACTTTCCTACAGTTTAAAGATGATATTGTTCAAAGTCGCGTATCTTATTTTATCGTTGGTGACGATACAGAAATGCAAACACAAAAATGTACTTCTACATTTTTAAACAAGTTGGAACTTTGTTAATTTAATTTAAGAGAGCATTGTTTTAATATTTACTTTCTCCAGCACCTGTTTTTGATATCCAGATTTCACTCTATGCAAGTTCGGTCGCTATTTTTATTTCCTAAAAAATGACTTCATCATTTTAATTAAAATACCAACGTTTATGATATTTATATAGCGAATGGCATTTTAATTCCTGTTGTTTCTGAATGAATTTTGTATAATTTTATATAATTGTTAAACCATAAGAGATACACAAAAACTTACACATGAAAAATGCATGTGCACATCGTTAAAACACACAATTTAAATGAAATAAAATGTTTACGATTTGCGAGATATTCATCGTTTTTTTGTTTGAATTTTCCAAAACCAAGTGCGTTCTTTCTTTATGTGTTAAGTCACCATTAGTTGTTTTTTTTTACGTAGTCATGGAAATTGTGAAATTTGAAATCGGTATATAGCGACTTAATTTTTACTTTCTCTACACGTACATAGTAGGTAGATAAAGTATTGCATTCCACCCAAAAGTTCTATACCGAGACTTCACCGGAAATGTGTGTTTTGAGACCCCCTGAATAAAAAAGAAAGCTCTTTTAGAAAACGTTCCGCGCGCGCGCGTGTGAACAGCATATCTAAAAAGCGAAAAGTCGGATAAATACCAAACTAGGTAATTAGATTCAGTACCTATCAAAGATTCGACACGAAGATTTTCAGGAAAATTCCCCACTCAACTACCCTTTACATGGAACATTTTTCGAAAATGTTTATTTTTTTTAAAAAAAATGGCGTCATATATTAAAGATATTTGCACCACAAATCATGAATTTTCTGGGAATAGCTTGTGAAGTCCTCTTTATTTGGAAGGGATTTTGTGTAATCATGTATAACCCTTAAACGTTAAGCGATAGACGAAAGCGTACAACGAAAAAAAAAATACATGTCTTTAAAACACACGAGTTATTTCAAGTGAAGTTTTTTACAGAGATATGCGCTATTAAAGGTTCGAATTGTTCATTTCTTCGTCATTCCCTTAAACTCCTAACGTCCTCTGTGATCTAGGGCTAGCCTCTGGTTCCGAGGTCGCGGAAACCTGGTGGAAAGCGATGGATTTTTTTCGGGCGTAAAAATCCTTAGCATGGCTTCTTTCGGAAGGGAAGTAAAGCCGATGGTCCCGTGTCGTAGTTTTACGGCACGTAAAAGCACCTCAAACCTGATGAGGCCTCTATGCAATATTTCCAGAGTTTCACGCTAAGAGCCATAGAAATTAAAGAGCGTCCATAAATAAAACTGAATTCCATTCATTCTTAAAGTCCTTTCAACATTCAGTTATTTCTCGCGATGTCATGGAAACAGTATGGAATTTTAAGGCCAGCATATAGCGTCCAGTTGTTAAACATTTGACTATCGCTGTTCCCTTTGTATATATAAATAAGGTAAGGTGTAATGTAGCTATTTGTGTAAAGGTGTATTTGGATGAAAATGAAGTAGATAAAAAAATAAGGTTTAGTAAGCATAGTTTGTATATACACTAAAAGATAGAGGGTAGAGAAAGTAATGTGAAGGTATGACATCAGATTTTTAAAGATTTGACTGTCGTTTCGGTTTCCTTGTACATTACGAAACATGTAATGAAACTATTTTTACAAACGTTTCTCTCGATTAACATGAAGTAGATAGAAGAATAAGTGTTTGTCAGATAAATTTTGAGAAGAGAAATAAAAACAGAGGATTGAGAAAGTCTTGTGTAACAGCCTCCCCCTCTTTGTCTCTGAATAAAGAATTGGGTGAAAAGAAAGTATTGTTGATATTTAAGCGACGTTTTCATAACAGAATATTAATTGGAATACCATAAACACTCCCGTATCACTTGTAATTTTGATTGTAATAACGAATCTCTGAGAGGCACAACAACGTTTGCGAAGTGAATGGTTTTGCATACTGTCTCTGATGATGACGACGCGGCTGTGACGTTGTGTACTATCTAGCATGTGTTAACGGTGTAGGTAAGACACGTTTTAGATATTTAAGGTTGGCATAATCAAAATCTTATTCTAAGCGACTGGAGATCCAAACAGCATAATGCGTCTCTGTCTAAATCCTTAGTGGCGGAAAAAATATTGGTACAATTGAAATGAGTGCGCTAATACTCCTCCTTCGACTGTTCGTTATTAATTTTATAAAGAAGTTTTTATTAATACCTCTACAGGCATTAAAATATTACTATAGGAGCTTGAGATACTTTGGACAGAGGACCATACATATTTATCATGCAGGAAAGCAGCCTGAAACAAAATAGCCCATCAAGAGTTGCAGTATCAAATATAAATTGTACTCTGATTGAAGAAGCGGTGCAATCAGTATGAGCTAGCTGATAATAGTTATAACAGCATGTGGTGACCTTGGTTCATGACCTAGCCGTAAATAAAAGTAACTTGTTCAACAACTTGGCTGAGCAAGACAACTCGACGTCGCAGGAGGCAACTAGCGCAGTAGGCGGAGCTTGCCTTGGTCCTGTTGTAATGCAAGAAAATTTTACCCCACGTCCACTACATCCTAAGGCCTCGGAACTAGTACTAGCAAATTAACTACCAATAATAGCAGAACTACTGTTTTGGATAATTTCTGTTTTATCTTATTCTGCGCAGGTTAAGGAGAGACAACCTGAATGTTGCACAATTTGAGGCAGTATTTTTAACACTTAAACGATTTTAGTCCAATTATATAATATGTAAATTCAATAACAGCCCGCCTTGAAGCAATATATGTACGTAATAATTTGTAAAATCTATGTAACATCATTGCATATGCTTATATTATTGTAAACATGTTCAATAATGTTATGAGAATGCATTACGTAATTTAATAATGTAGAAGCTGTGAGAATAATAACTTAAAAGTCGCTAACAATGAGGTAAGAATGAGTTTGAGAGTTTAATAATACTACTTCTGATTATTGGAGTAACAATAATGTAAGTTTAGTGACAGTTTATAAAATAGCCAATTAACAACCAGAAAAAGCTTTAGTTAAAAGAAGGTATTCAGTTCCCAAGGTCGCGGGTTCAAACCCGGCGGAGGGCGATGGATTTTTTCGGGCGTAAAAATCCTTAGCATTGATTCCTTCGGAAGGGAAGTAAAGCCGGTGGTCCCGTGTCATAGATTTACGGCACGTAAAAGAACCTCAAGCCTGATATCTTAGATGTTATGAACTGGAAGAAATGGCATTGTGATGTGGTTTGTTTCATAGGAATGGCAAACGGTGATATGCACGGAAGAATTAATGCTCTCGTGTTCACCAAAACGCTAATGCATTATCGAAGTGTTAAATAAATTCTGAGACACTCAGTTTGTTATTGATACAGGAGTTGTCCTGATCATGTTTTAAAAAATTGATAATATGAACACGCCTAAATTTTCGTATATATCTTCGGAATCTTTCTCGTGTTTAAAGAGATCATGGTACTATGCACGCGATCACCATCACGCAGGTGTGCTTCGGCTCACGAGTATGCACTGCCCACTAAAATGCCATCATTACAGTACAAAAAAAATCTGTTGTGCTACACTCACATGACTTTCTCTACTCTTGTACAAACTATTTTTACAAACGTTTATTCCCCATATGTTTCATGTTAATCGAGATATCGAGATGTTAATCTTATTGATAATTTTCTTGTAGATGCAAGGGGAACATGGTAGGTTTTAAGCGATAGTCAAACCTTTTAAGCGCTGGTTGCTATGTGGCGCATTCCATTCTCTTTGCATATCCAGGACATAAAAAAATGAATAACGAATTTGAGAAAAAGTATAAGTATTGGAAAATTTAAGGGAATAACAAGCAATATCTCGAAAATGGTTCACTCAACTAAAAATATGTATACGACATAAATTGTGTATTTTAACGCGATCTACATTTTTTGTGCCGTAAAATTTTGTCTATCTCTTATGGTTTACCAGTTATGCAGAAGTCGTTCACAATGAACACTTTTGGAGACATTCCCAGAAAATTCGAGATATACATTTCATTTGTCATGAAAATATCTTAAACATATGATATTTTAATCAAAATTGTTAGAGCCATTTTTGAGAAAATGAAAATTTTCGAAAAATATTCCATGTAAAGGGTAGTCTGGGGTGGTGGGATTTTCTTGAAAACCTTCGTGTCGCATCTCTGGAAGATACTGAACCTAAATACCAAGTTTGGTGTTTATCCGACTGTTCGTTTGTGAGTCATGCTGTTCACAGTCTCACACACACAAGGACATGTTTCCAAAAATGCTTTTTTTTTGGATTCAGGGGGTCTCAAAACATATATTTCCGGTGAAATCTCGTTATCGAATTTTTGGGTGGAATACAATACTTCCCCTACTTACTATACGTAGTAGAGAAAGTAATAAATAAAAAAACCTCATTCCTTCATTAATTAGGAATGCCACAGATTATATGGTTATGCAGAACCGTTCAAAATCAATTTTCATTCACTAAGATTAATTAACGATTAATATTTTAAATTATAGTAAATACCGGTATTATTAATTGCTCATTTACGTATACTTGTGTACAATAAAGAAGTTAATATACTGACAACGTACACGAATTCGATCCTTCCTCTTATATTTAATAACATGTCAGAAGCAATTACCCCTCTGAGCGTTAGAGAGGGTAGGGAAAGGCTGGGCGTCCTAGTGTTAAACGCATTCACTAAGGGCCGATTTCACCAACCGATGTTAAAAAGACTTAACATCTTGTTTGTTAACAGCGTGTCCAAAGTTTAACACAATGTTAAAACTTTTGTGTTTCATCAAGCTTTTACAGAAAATTATTAGCTAACATTTTGTTAACGTCAAAAACAACTGCGAACACTAGCTTTCGTGAAGGCGGTGGCCAAACTACAGTGATTCTGAACGTGCTCTGATGCTTTTTCGTTTACGTCTCACTGCGCTCTCTTGTCAGTAACACACAACTATTTACATTCATGGCAATTGCCATGTGATGTTGGAATCACGATGTAAGCCGAAATAAATGTTTCACGGTTGCAAACGCGTTAATTAACATCTTGGTCAAAAGTAAAGACGTATTATCAAGTGCGAAAAAGCCGACGGTCTTACATTAAACACCTGGGACAAAATTCGCGAGTAATTTAATTGGAATGAACGCGTTTCTCTAAGTCCAGTAAGCAACTGCGACAATTTTATGCTACCACGAAGTGCAGCACCAGAAACGTTAGGTGCGAGGAGCGTTTAAGAGGGTTTAAAACTGCTGGTGGACACTGCATTGAAACTAAAGTGCACGAAAATGTGTTATCGCTGATTAATCGAGCAGACTCGAAAAAAATACTGTCTGCTACTTGAAGCAATTGCTTTGGAAACCTTCCGGATAAAGCCACAACATGATAGCTTTGGAAATACCAACATTATCATCCACCAAGTAAATGAAAAATGTTAGTAGCATAAAATCTAAGTATCTAATTAACACTTGTAGCATACGAGAAAGAGGCATGCTTCTGTTGGTAGTATTGTAACCTCTGGTATTTCCCATCGTGCTCATGACCTCTGCGACAGTCTATATCACTTTTAAAATTCCTCCTTTAGCAGGGTTTCAAATTTATTATGACTACGACTATATTAGAAATAACATTAAAAAATCTGATGTGTTACACTCACATACTTTCTCTACTCTTGTACAAACTATTTTTACAAACGCTTATTCTCCATATGCTTCATGTTAATCGAGATGTTAATCTTATTGCTAATTTTCTTGTAGATGCAACGGGAATATGTGAGACAGTAACTATGGTTATATATGCCATATATATATATAATAATGTGAATTATAATGTGAAATTGTATTAATAAGAAAAATGCTTGTATAAATAGGAGTTAAGGCATAAGTTTTATGTATGTGCAAGTGTAGCTGGAGCTATGGAATTCTTGTTAAAAGCCGACAAACATATCTTTGTGTTAAAATTAGGGCCCAGGCAAAAAGGACTTTACGGGAAGGTCATAAAAGCCAGACCTTGAGTCTTTGTGAAATAGAAAAAGGCGACAAGCGAAAATAACATATGTTTGTAGAGAGGCCACATGCTTGCAAACGTAGAACAATAGCCGGGTAAGTCTTCTGGAAGGTTCCAAGCTGAACGAAGACAGACAATGAAATTTTAAGGAAGAGTATGTTTAAAATCTTCAAGGGAAGAAAGGTTAGTTCTAGCGTCTCCATCAGCCAGGGCGGTTGGGTATAAAGTGCTGCGATGTGAATAAGATACATGTAAGCTCTCAGAAGCAGGCGATATTATTTACTTCTTATAATGTAGTAGGAACGGTGAAAGGTTATCGATTTAAAGGTCTATAGGAACGTGTGATAAATACTACAATTATTTCTAGAGCACGTATAAAATACTTGATTGCTCAGCGACCGCAAGTTTGGCTTACGAACGTGGTAGGGCTCGACCGTTCTACAGCTCCAACTAACTTAAGAACTGTGTAGATTATTACTAAGACATTCAATGCGTGTGCCATTAAAGCATAGTGTTCTTCAATAACTTAATCTATTGTTACAGTTGTTACTTTTTACCTTTCTTCCCGTATCACACCCTGCAAAGTTATACAAGCTCTACCAAAAACCTAAATAACAGCAGCCGTGGCAAGAAATATAAATAACACTTTAAGAGTAACAACTAAAACACAAGATAATTATCAGTATCACCATTGTTCATATATTAAATCATATATTAATATATCGGACATACTGCGAGTTATGCTCTCCCCCCACGAGTATACCGCATATGGTAGGTTTTAAACGATATTCAAATGTTTTAAGAGCTGGTTGCTATGTGGAGTATTCGATTCTCTTTGCATGTCGAGGACAAAAAAAAATGAATAACGAATTTGAGAAAAAGTATAATTATTGGAAAATTTTAGGGAATAACAAGCAATATCTCGAAAATGGTTCACTCAACAAAAAATGTATATGACATAAATTGTGTATTTTAACGCGATCTACATGTAGTAAAATTTTGTCTATCTCTTATGGTTACCAGTTATGCAAACGTCGCTCACAATGAAGAATACTTTTGGAGATATTCCCAGAAAATTCGAGATACACATTTCATTTGTCATGAAAATATCTTAAACATATGATATTTTAATCAAAATCGTTAGCCATTTTTGAGAAAATTAAAATTTTCGAAAAATGTTCCATGTAAAGGGTAATCTGGGGTGGGGGATTTTTCTTGAAAAGCTTCGTGTCGCATCTCTGGAATACACTGAACCTAAATACCAAGTCTGGTGTTATCCGACTGTTCGTTTCTGAGTTATGCTGTTCACAGACACACACACGGACATGTTTCTAAAAATGCTTGTTTTTGGATTCAGGGGGTCTCAAAACATGTATTTCCGGTTAAATTTCGGTATCGAATTTTTGGGTGGAATACAATACTTCCCCTACTTACTATACGTAGTAGAGAAAGTAAAAATGCCAATTGTAGCAAACTCGCATCAACAGCTTGGTTTGCGGCAGCCATTCTCCAACTTTTAAGATTTATTAAACGCCTTAACACAGAGGTACGGCGATGTTAACTTAACGCCGACTTTAACACATTGTTTAAGTTAACATTTTTTGATGAAACATAATTTGTGTTAACTTCAGTGTTAAATCAGTTTAACATTGTGTTAAACTTTTGCATTTGCTGGTGAAACGGGCTCTAAGAAAATTAAGCTTAAACATAGAACTTCGGTAACACTGAAAGATAAAACAATCGATAATTACACTTTGCAAACCTCAAGCCATTATGTTTGTCAAAATAAATAGCCTAACCCATCAAAGGTTGTATTTGACTTCATATTTTCCGAACATCTTGCCATTTGGCGACTCACCAATTCCCTCCCTCTGCAAGGTCACAGGCCAAGAACAGCTGCTATATCTATAAAAGCCGATTTATGGGTTAGGATTTCCAGAGAAATGAATTGAGACGGCAGCTGGTTCTTGTTCATTTTGATGTACGCCGATGATAATCTCTTCTGCCGTGTGTATTCCTCGTCGCTAGACAAGGCACCGTGTTAAATCGGCATTTATACACACTTGGTCATTGTTTATAGCTTAGATTTCCATTTTTCATTGTCAAAGGTCGGGTTGATTTTACAATGAGTTTTAGACGTTAGGTTTACAAGGGTATGTTTGTAATTAGCCCCGCTCCAAACTGTAGTAAACGGCCGTATGCTTAAGGCAATATAGCTGTGAAATTTGGTAAAAAAACATCAACATTTTCTATTTTTTACTTTCTCTACTACGTATAGTAAGTAGGGGAAGTATTGTATTCCACCCAAAAATTCGATACCGAGATTTCACAGGAAATACATGTTTTGAGGTGCACTGAATGCATATAAAGCATTTTTGGAAACATGTCCGTGTGTGTGTGTGTGTGTGTGTGTGTGTCTGTCTGTCTGTGAACAGCATAACTCAGAAACGAACAGTCGGATAAACAAACTTGGTATTTACGTTCACTATCTTCCAGAGATGCAACACGAAGGTTTTCAAGAAAATCCCACCCACCCCAGATTACACTTTACATGGAACATTTTTCGAAAATTTTAATTTTCTCAAAAATGGCTCTTAACGATTTGGAATAAAATACCATAAGTTTTAGACATTTTTATGGCAAATGAAATGTATATCTCGAATTTTCTGGGAATGTCTCTAAAAGTATTCTTCATTGTGAACGACGTTTGCATAACTGGTAAAGCATAAGAGATAGACAAAATTTTACTACACAAAAATTGTAGATCGCGTTAACATACACAATTTATGTCATATACATTTTTTTTTGAGTGAACCATTTTCGAGATATTGCTTGTTGTTCCCTTAAATTTTTCAATACTTATACTTTTCTCAAATGAGTATTCGTTTTTTTTTTTTGTCCTGGTAATGCAAAGAGAATGGAATACTCCACATAGCAACCAGCCCTTAAAATAATTGACTATCGCTTAAAGCCTACCATATTCACCTTGTATCTACAAGAAAATTAGCAATAAGATTAATATTAATATCTCGATTAACATAAAGCATATGGAGAATAAGTGTTTGTAAAAATAGTTTGTACAAGAGTGGAGAAAGGCATGTGAGTGTAACACATCATATTTTTTTCTTCTTGTGCTTTCATACCACACAATTGGTGTTTCAATATTAGCAATTTTAAAGCCACAAATGATCATATAGTTGGTCCTGTACCATTGGTCTTTAAACTTCTTTGTCTTCAATTCCTTTTTGTTGCATTCTCTACCACGTACCTAGTAGGTAGAGAAGGTATTGCATTCCACCCAAAAATTCAATACCGAGATATCACCGAAAATACATGTTTTGAGGGACCTGGATAAAAAAAAGTATTTTAGAAAAAGGCTCGTGGGTGTGTATGTGTGCCTTCGAACAGCATAACTCAAAAACAAAAAGTCTGATAATTTTCTTCGAATAGCCTGTGAAATCCTCTTCATTCGGAAGGAATTATGTATAATATTCTATAGCTATCGAACGTTAAGAGATGGACGAAAACGTGGATATATTTAAAACACACAATTTATTTCAAATACATTTTTGTGGCATCAGCCCTTCCTATATATCCGTTATTAATGGTGCCAACTGTTCAATGCTTAGGTATTATTTTCAAGTGCTGTTGACATTCAGTTGTTTATCGCGATGCCATGGAAACAGTATGGAATTTTGAGTCCAGTTCTTAAACATTTGACTATCGCTGTTCCCTTTCTATCTATAAACACAACGCTAGAACTGGTACGTATATTTAATTATTTAAGGCAACGTAAAAAACGAAGAAGTACAAAATTCCACGATTCAATTATTTATGTGAAAGAGTTAAGAGCTTTGCTAAGCAAAGATGGAAAAAAATCATCCTAACCTTTTTTAAAGTGCTAACTGTCCCATCTCTCTTCGACAAAGAAAGACATCAAACGCAGAAATGAGATTGTTGCAAACGGTGGCAGGTTATCAAAGAATAGACAGAAAGAAAAATGAAGACAGGAAACAGAGATATTCAGCCTTAAACACGTTTTGAGAATGGAAGACCATCGACTTTCCAAAAAGCTTGTGTGTGTAATATACAAACCTAAGAGACTACGAGGATGCCATTCGAAGAGATGAATGGATCAATTCAACATACTTTGAGGTCGGATTAGGCCAACAGGTTTAAATCCTGTTGCTGCTGCTGCTTATGATGATGATGATGATGATGACGTTTTTTGTATGAATTGTCATTGGCACATGTCAGAACATTTTTTTTATTCCACAATGCCCATGTTCCTTGGTGTAGAATTTGGCCCGTAGGAAGAAAGGTGGTGATACGTGCCTGGGGAACCCGGTTCCTGGACGAAGCTGCAGAATAAAAGTGTCGTCGAGATGTGAAAATGACATGTGCCGGGCAGGACGACATCCAGTATAAATGTGAAACACGAAGAATGTCCCCCAACTGTGGGAGGGGCGCGGACAACCACATAA
Organism: Deroplatys truncata; assembly: GCA_030765065.1. Lineage (NCBI taxonomy): Eukaryota > Metazoa > Arthropoda > Insecta > Mantodea > Mantidae > Deroplatys > Deroplatys truncata. The sequence continues at coordinate 23,754,945 of CM060977.1, forward strand.
ATGCCGAACACAGGTGACCCGTCGTAGGAATCGATATCTCGAATGCTGGTCGACCGCTATCATCCCTGCGCAGCCTAGCACAAATTGTAGGGCGAGTACAATGCACTCTTGCCAACTTATACACAAGAAACTATCAAGTTTCAAAGTTGCTCAATGTGTTTGTTGACAGGAAGTTACGCGCAGAAACGTCAATATGCTTGTGCAGCTTGAGATTTAATATTTCTAAGTTTCACTTTCTCTACCACATACCTATAGTAAGTAGAGGAAGTATTTATTCGACCCAAAAATTCATATATACAGGACACGCAGGTTTTCATCACTCCAAAGTATCCTTTACGTGGAATTTCTTTTTACTGAAAAATAGCTCAACGATTTTGATTGAAATACCGTATGTTTGAATAACAATATATATTCCTCGAAATTTCAGTGAATAGCCTCTGAAGACGTCTTCATTCTGGATGGATTTTTATAAAATGTAGCTTTTATTAAAACATACAAATTCATGCAAGTTTTTTTTACCGTTAACAATATCCGAGGTTTAGTTGTTATTGAATGAAATGTCCAAATACTTTATACTTCTCTGAAGCGTTAAGTCGCCATTCGTTTGTTTCTCGCAATGTCAAGCAAAGAGTATGGAATATCAAAGCTAGCATATAGCGACCGACTTTTTAAAGCTTTGACTGCAGTCCAGTTGTAGAATGCATTTCTTGTATCTGCAACGAAATGTGAAGCCGGAATTATAGAGGCAATAATTATCATAATATTCTAAGAAGGATATCGATATAAAATAAGTAATAATATATTTAAAATCAGTGTATGTATAAAAAGGAGAAGCATTGTGAAAATTGTTGACTGTAAAAGCGACAGAAAGACCAGACAGGCACAGTTTTGTTAATTAGGTACCAGCCTCAGGTAGAAAGGGTAAATACCATCGAAGCAAGTTTTTCCTGGTAAACAGCCGAGTACAGCTGCACTTAGCCTGGTGAATGCTACTCTAGGGATCATGACGCTAAGTTTGAGGGTTGAGAGGGGAAGTTTAGGCGTTGGTTTTCCTTGTATTAGCGTGGGTAGATCAGCCTGGTGAGTGCAGGACGACTTTCTCGTGTGGAGAAGAATGGTGGCGAACATGCTAAAGGGTAGAACGCTTAGCTGTAGTTAATATTCTTCGGTCTTGGTAAAGACAAAGTAACTTCGTATGCATTTAATAGTGATCGTCAAACCGCAGTATTCTTTTAAATAGTGAATAAAAGTGTTCCAAGACAGCGTTTGTGTGTTTCTCTGTACACACCCACGCATACCCTGAGGTTAAGGCTTCATGCTGGAGCAGCCGTGGCAAAAGAAGAACCAACTGGGAGGAGACAAGCAGCAACCGTGAGGCAAAGGTATTGCTTCATTGTTGGAGGACGTAGCGTGGCTGCGTCATATTGCGCCTAAACGTGGGGCTGAAAAATATTGCCTGCGTCAAACGTATAATGAAATTTATCTCGATTTACAAGAAGAATGAGGTTTCATAAGAATAATTTGCTGAAGAGTGGATAGAGAAAGTCATGTGAATGAAATATATAAGATTTGTTTGTACTTGCAGTCAATGTGAATCATTAAAATTAGTTAAACCTAACACTTGCGGAGGTCAGCGTTCCGTCTTCCGTTCGGACGCCATCTAGCCGAACTGAAAGTGTTCTTGAAACATAAAATGTTCTTGGTTTAGTCTTTGATCTCCAGATATCCCATAATTTGATTCCAGAGAGATTTTATTTCCTCCATCCGCAAATTTATTTTACGTGGGCCCACCCCGTCCTTTTCCGCTGACCTGGTAGCATAGCGATGAGAATTCGAACCTGTCATGCGATATCCAATCGTACTCAGCGATGCTCAGTGCTTAGAAGAACGAAGCTAAATGCTCAAATAGTTTTATACCATAACCTTTTAAAAGCTGGCTGTGGTCCAACATAAATTGTGACTAAACTGTTTAAAGTCGAAGTTAAAGACAGAAACTATTGTTTAAATTCGATTGTCCATTGATTCGTTGCGAATTCTTTGCGAATTTTCAACGAGATATGTGTTGGGTATGTTTGCAAGATAACACGAAAGGAAGAAAGGGGGAAAAACAACAACAAAAGTGACAAATTCATTTATATTCGTCATTTACGAGTATTATACTATTTATATAGAAAGTGATTCTTTTCTCCACTTGTTGCCATACTTTAGCGTGGGAATTGTTTCAAATTAAGCAAGAAGGTTCCAACATACGGAAACAGCATTTAAGTGTTTATTCGTGGTAACAAGTCCTTGCGATGGAAATAATTAAAGAAGAGAAGCGAAGGGGATATCACAAGATTCGCAAAATTCCAAGCATATCTATTATCTGACGCTTAGGTAAGTTCTAAAGTTCCAACATGGAATATTTCGAAAAACGTTTGAGTATTTTAAAAGCCGATCCCCGTGTCCGCGCTCGTTAAACTGCCTAGCTTTGGAGTTTCGTTGCGCGGGAGGCTGTGGGTTGACTCTCAGCTTGGACATGGGTGTGTATAAGTGTGTGTGTGTGTGTGTTAGTAAAACTTGAAGTGTTGAAATAATAGAAAATAAAGTGAATAAAGCTACAGTTCCCCCCCCAAAAAACTCAAGTTGTCCCCCCCAAAAAAACTCAATTATAATTTTAAAAAATACATATACATTTTACCTGTAGTAAGCTTTTGTCTGTGTGTTAAAATGTTGTGCAACATTGCATACAAATTGGAATAAATAAAATAAATTCACTGGATATTCACAGCAAATTCAAGATAAACGTATTTCTCATCTCAATATATATTATTACCGATTTTGAGGGGGAAAACCTAAATGAAGGCATTGAGAAAACAAATATTTGTGTTTACATTCTTGGAATATGCTTGAATTAAGCCAGGCCTTTTTTCTAAAAACAAAGTGTTTATACACAGGGGACCTCAAAACAAGTATTTGCGATAAAATTTGTATATCGAAGTTTTGAATGGAATAAAATCTACCTACTATAGGTGGTTTATAGAAAAGTAATAACAGAATCTAGAAGGCTAATTGAGTCATAAACGGGCATATGTACGTACGTACTAATGTGCTGTACTTTGATATGTCAGAGGACTTAATTCTGTAAAGGATTAATTTACAGTGTTGCCAAAATGTATACACACATTTTTATTGGGGTGTTTGAAATGTTTCCTGTGTTTCAACGTGTATCCTGGTATACAAGACAGCTGCAAATGTTTTGATTGCACGTGCCTGTTTTAGTACGAATGTAGGCAGCTGGAGGTTTCCGCATGCTGATGACTTGACATCGGATTTTTATGCACTAAAATGCATGTATTTTATGCTGTCAAAATCTGTAAACTGTCCTCTGTATTGTCGAAAATATGCACTAAAATTAAACTTTTTTAGACAGCAAGGCCTAAAAGTATCTTCACTGTGACCAATCACATAGCCATTACCATTTGTATTCGCACATGTTTAATAACTCGACTTGATGAGGTTTTACTTTTCATTATGTCTTTTTACATGATTAATTTCTCATGACGTTCGCAATATCTGTTCACGATAAAAATCGTCATATTTCAAAGCATCGCAAATCTTTGTGGCGTTAACCTGTACGTTATATTGGCAGCCTTGTGTTTTCTTTGATCCAAGACATGCATAACCTACATAAACATCAAACTATTTATTCAGAAGAAACTTAAGTGGAAGAGCCAGGCGAAATTACAGAAGCTACAAAAGAATAACACTAGAAGCCTTACCCCAAAGGAAAAATCCAGAAAGCAATATGATATAGCATTTAATTGCTTCATTGACTGCTGTAAGGAAAAACATGACTGCTAGCGAATAGACAAAACATCAGAACATCTGGCTTTTTAGCGCTATTTCTCTTGTATCAAGAACCATGTTCTAAACGTGAACGTGATCTCTGCTAGTTTCAGGAATCAATATAATATTATTGATATTTTAAAAATTCGAGGCGATTAAAAAAATAGTATATACCACACGTGTTAAAAGTAGTTTTACCCCTTGTATCGTAATCTTACTACTTTATAATCTATCTTACTTACAATGTACATTCTCTTCGGGTATATGCTCAGGTGTAAGTTTATGGCGTTTATCGCTTCACAAAAGTTTGTATCCTAAGAAGGATCTTTCCACGTCTACAGATGTTATTGCGCAAAATTTGAAATGAGTTGCCAGCTCTGAGAAGATTTCGTAAGGAAGCACTATCTTTTCACCTTGTAGATACTGTCCACAGAACAAAAACATTGTCATCACTTCTCTCTAAAACCTGCACAATTTGCCATTTAATTTTCCTGCATAATTTAAAGTAGCACTATCAAGTTTACTCTAAACCACCTTGAAGGACTTCATTATTTTTATACGGATGTGCTTATTTTTTATCTATTTAGTAATCTGGCACCATTTGTTTCCAAATAACACAGTAATAGGTATAATAAAATATGGAAATAAAATATCAATATACAAGGTGTTAAAAGAAAAAAGTATTGCATATTTTGAGAGGTGGTAGTATGACCAAAACAAGAAAAAATATCCAATACACATGGGCTCTAAAACGCATACCTAAATGCATACCTCTTCTACTGCAAGTTTTGCTATTACATACGACCTACAGAATGCAGTAAACAAATGAGGACACACTACTCTGTTACTGTGAAACAGCATAGCTTGTAATGTAATGATTACATACAACCTGCGCTTGTGAACCATCGCTAAAGGAGGTGCTCAATATGGTGCCCATTCATAGTAAGGCATGCTTCTGTCCCACGTCTTAGGGAATCACGCACTCTCTGAAAGACTCCAGGTTGGTCACGGATGCTCTGGCAAGCATTGATGACGTCTTCCTGTAGTGTTTCTACATATAATGGGGGTTGCATATACCAAAGATTTAAAGATAAAACTACAACGTAAAAGCATTTCACAAACTGATCCCATTAGAACTAATAAGATATGCGTTGCACCTACCCAGAACTGTGAATACGTATACAATAACAGCACTAACAGATGTTTACTACGTGCTGTAGGTATACGTAATAGCAAAGAGCTTGCAATAGAAGAGGTCTTTTACAGTAGTAGTACAATTCTCATAGCTCTTAAAGTATGCATTTTAGAGCCCATGTTTACTTGACTTTTTTTATGGTCCATACTACAACCTTTTAAAAGACAATTAAAATCAATGTCAACAAATGTATTGTTAATGCCACATGCATGATTTTTAAAAATATCTATGGATTCTTTTATAATGGATTGTACAATATCATCCTGAACACCTTTACTAATTTTATATTTAATCCTTAAATTTGTAAAGTTCTTGGTTATTGTACCACGTGATAAACAGAAAACCTGTCATAGAAATTCTATTGTAATACTCTTTGAAGTATGGCATAGTGGGTGCATAAATTGCTTTTCTTTGTTAACTTCTTGGGGTTGATCCACTCCAGTCTCGAATCTGATGTTTGGGTCAATTATCCATGCTTGGGATTTCTTCCTGTTGATGACTATGATGTCTATCAGTCTTGTTCTTCCTTCATCTGCCAAGCGGATTTATTTAAAAGCTAATGATTTAAAAATACGTACCTAAATTGTGTGCCCGTGCATGGAGCAGTGGTGAAATATGCAGCAACATCGATACATGTACTGTAAAAAATATAAATGTGCATACAAATCCAATGTCTACTGACGAGATTTGTGTAGTATTTTGTTCCCTTTTAATTTCACTTAAAAGTACAGGTTAACATAAGCGGCGGAAATGACTGCTGTGTATATTATTTGTGGGTCAGTATTCGCGTGCAGACGCTGTTTAACTCGCAGCAGAGTAATTAAGAAAAGTTGGAACAACGCTCCCTAAGTATTTTAAGTCTGTCGTGTTGATTATCACGAGTCAGTTTTTTGTAGAATACCGCAGACACCTCGTGGGAAAATAAACAAAAGCTTGCGCCTTAGGTGAATTTATATGTGGAAATGCAATGCATCAACAAGATAAATACAATATTTGTTTCACCTGTAATCAGAATGTAAAAATATGAATAATACCAAAACGTATTGTCTTATACTGCATTAATTATACACAACCTTCACTACGCAACGATCGCCGTTGTGCATAACCACCATGCGACATGTCTTTATTTTTAAGTAATGTGCTAGGGCATTGCAGTGAAATAATCATGGCTAACTTAGAATTTGAAGTTAATTATGGTAATTTTTCTCGAGACACTTTGTGAGCTGGTGCTCAACATGTATCCTGGTGGAGAGGATTAAATGGCAAAAAGCCGCTTGTGTGTAAACTTCTAAATAGCAATTGTCGTCCAATTAAGAGGTGGGTAAGACCTGGGAATTGTTGTAGATCTTAATAAAAGCATCACAAAGCTGGCATAAGACATTCTAGTTTTGCTTTCTGCGTTTTCATGAAATATATTTTGAAAAAAGCATTCAGTGTTATATTTGGTCCACTATAATACGCCGATTTACATGTGACGTAACTGAACTGTTACGCATCCATAATATTTCAGCGACTCATTATGAGCGCTCTCTCATAATTTTTAACACCTTTAAAGCAGCAGCACACTGGGATCCATTCCTCAGATAAACAATGAAATGTGTGTGTTTAAACTAAAATAAATTCTGTTCATTGTAATTTTAATATTACAATTTTAGTTCATTTCCTTTGCTTCAGTAAGTGTTGCTTTCACGTTACTTGCAAAAAATCAATAAATACAGCGTTGCAACAGTGTTGCATGTATTGCACTACTCGCAAATACTCTCAAGGCCTTGCCACCAGTGCTACTATCGGATCAGCATTTAATTGCATGCAATTAACAACGTAACGTTTTGTAAACGGAAGTTTTGACATTTTAGCGTGATCGACCAATAACAGTCGTATGCAACTTGAGTATAATGGTAAATAAGACGCTCGTATGAAAATGATGGAACTGGCTTACCGCTCGTTTCATAAACATACTCGGCTTTCTTGCAAGAATGAGTGCAGTTATTTTTCACTAAAGTATAAGCCAAGTAAATGTCATGCAGAATATTGCAATGGTTGTTTTATTTTTGTTTTAGTAATATTGCTACTTCGATATTTTATTTAGCAACTAATAATTAATTTGTTTGTGTTTCATTGGGGTGAATGTATGACAAAGCTGTAATACTTTTGGCATGATCAATTTAGAAATGTCCAAGTCTTACAAATATTAATGCCCCAATCCAACCAATCTTACCAGTGATACCACGTATAATCTTGTATTATACCCGATTTGATCATATACTAGAAATACAGCTCTGATTTTAAGCGTTTATACACTCGTATCATATGTACATTGTCGCCTCACGTTGGATAAAATTCCTTACATTATACCCGTGATGCATAGGCAAACCTGCATTACAAACCCGTCGGAGAAGTTGCCGCCCCATTTAGGGGTGTTACCTGCGAGACCTACTACCCGTTCTGCTAGGGTTGAGCCAAAGCCGATCATTGCAACCGCCACGAGTTACTTCATTTTATTAACGAATGTCATACTACTTTCTCTAGCCACTATCGTTTATTTTTATAATATATCTAGAATCTATTCTTTCAAAAGCGTATTCTACTATCTGCCGGTACAAGAGGGATGCAGGAGGCTGAAGCGATAGTCAACTGTTTAAAATTTTGCTCGATACATGCTGCCTTTGACATTCCATACTCTTTCATGACATCACGAGAAACAAATGAATGATGACTTAGCACTTTCAATATTGTAAAACTTAAACCCATAGTAACAAATGTCCTTAAAATAGTTAAACCCACAAATCCATTCAGAATGACAAAAACTTTATAGGCTCTTCGTAAAAGATAAAGGAATATATTTTATTAACAATGTAAATATGTTAAACATACTGTATTTTAATCAAAATCTTTTGCTATTTTTGAGAAAATAATAAGTAACCAAAATTTTTCCGAGTCAAGATTAGTTTGTAGTGATGGGGAATTTTCTTGAAAATGTTTGTGTCGCATATTTTGAAGATAACTTAGTGTTTGCTATTTATCAAACAGTATGCTATCCCTTTTCTACAAATGCATTGTTTTGGATTCAGGTGGGCCTCAAAGTATGTATTTCCGGGGAAATAAATATGTATATATATAAAATTTTTGAATAGAATATAATACTCGTACTTTATCACATGTAGTAGAGAAAGTAAATCCTATTCTATCCACTTACGTATTTCAGAAATCCTTTGTAGGTAACCAAAACGATAATTCACCTAATATTTATACAGATATGCGGAAAGAATATTTATTTGTGTATGTCACAGGTCGGGTTTTGTTGTTAATGAAACGAAGGGATAAACACGAATCAACATATTGCACACGTGAAATAACTTTGGAATAGTTATATGCTAAGCAATATTTCGCAAACGCCTAACGCTTCAAAATGATTAAAAAATTGTAGGTATAGCCTTTCTCTGTAGCAAGTTACTGATTGTTTCGCTTTTATGTACAGTGGAATGAAAATTTCATTGTTTAAAAAAGATTAAAGTTATGTATTTTCTTTCTCGTGCCAAATATCTAAAACGTGTCATATTGTAATCAAAACCGCTGTGAGCTGGTTTTGGTAAAGTAAAAGATAAATGTTTCGAATGTAGCAGTGTTGTTTGGAATAAGAAAATTTAATACGAATTTTGTTCTTCAAACTATTTTTGTTTGATTTTTTTTTATTCAGGGATCTCAAAACCCGTGTTTTCAGTGAAATTTATAAAACGAGTTGTTTGGAATGCATCAGTTTTTTCTGCCTTACTTATATAACTGATAGAGTAATAAAGCAAATACCTATAAGAGAAGACGGCGCTATTTCTGAAGTGGAAGTCGGTGAAGCAGCGGCGGGTACCGGGCCAAGAGCTGCCGCGTTCACTGCTACTTAACGAGCAGCAGGAAAAGCGTCACCTTTAAGCGTTCCTTATCTCACGGTGTTTAAACAAAAGAAGATGCACGCTGCTAATTTTTACGTAGCTTGTTAAAATGATGTGTGTTAATAATTCGGAAGTGCAGGCAGCGCCCCTACCGAGCGTCGTGAGAAGCACAGCGAGGACTTGAGTCAGGCAGTGTACGAGGGGTTGGCGCCTTGGCAGGCCACTCCCTAGTAGATCGTCTCTTGTTTGTGCGTGAAGTGTGCGTAATGTTGTTTCCTGTGTGACCACGTGACATGCAGTGTAACGCTATCTACCTCAAGAGAAGTGCGGAGTAACATATCGACAACTTTACAGCAGAAAAATGTTTTAGAGGTTTAATATTTTAACTGTGAGCTTGCAGTATTCATATTTATTGAGGGGGGACTGGCCTGTGAAAATTATTGAACGTTAAAAAATCATATTACCTGCAGTCGTGTAGATTTATATTCAAGTAGGGGGAGGTCATTTTCAAAGTTGCAGATTACCTGTCGTGCTAAAACAAATTTTTGTAACGTTTTTTTTTTCAGTGTGTGTTGTTTCCAAATATCCATATGATAACGGATGAAGAGCTTGTCAATAGCGACGTGCAGAATATATGCTCTCTCAAAAACACTTCAAATATTTAAAATAATAATTGTAATATTCTATTTAGGAATCTATAAAAACAATGTTTCCATTAATTTTTCTTCTACATATAGAGTATCCTTAACATTTTAATTCTAACACACTAAAGCTAGAATTGTAACAACTATTTCTAAAATATTAATAAAGGAAATACTTCTTAAATTGTTTAGACAACTTAGAGCATTTAACACTTGAAAAGAATGCTCCAATTCAAATTATAAACATCAGCCTTGCAAAACAATTGACAATCATTTTAACAGCAGGTGCATTCCATCAGTTTGACCGTTCGGTTTCTGGGTTACGTTAAAGTACGCGTTTTGATGGCTTATTCTCCTATAGCCCTTGAGTAATATTTCTTCCAGCAAAAAGTTGTAAAAATCCAACACAGAAAGAATGGTGCACACCGGATAAGGTAATCCCAAAATATTCTCAAAATTTTGTTGAAGCGAAACCTACTTTGTGGCCCTCAAAGTGGCATTTTTGTTCACAATATATAACATTCGATGTAGTTATTAGAAGATCATTAAAAAATGAAAAAATCCGATATGATACATTCATATGACATCTCATCCCTAGATCGTTTATAAGTGGGTATACAAATTGTTCTTACTAAAGCTTATTTTCCTATCTACATTACAACTGGACGCTTTATGCTGGTCTTAAAATCCATGCAATCGCGACAAGCAACTGAATATCGGCGGGACTTTAAAAGTATGATCAAGTAATGAACAATCCAAACCATTATTAACGGATATCTCAGAAAAAAGGATTATGCCCAAAAAGACTTATTTGAAATAAATTTTGTGTTTTAAAAAGATCTACCCCCTTTTTACTTTCTCTACTACGTATAGTAAGTAGGGGAAGTATTGTATTCCACCCAAAAATTCGATACCGAGATTTCACCGGAAATACATGTTTTGAGACCCCCTGAATAAAAAAAACCTTTTTGGAAACATGTCCGTGTGTGTGTGTGTGTGTGTGTGTGTGTGTGTCTGTGTGAACAGCATAGCTCAGAAACGAACAGTCGGATAAACACCAAACTTGATATTTAGGTTCAGTATCTTACAGAGATGCGACACGAAGGTTTTCAAGAAAATCTCCCCGTCCCATGGAACATGGAACATTACATGGAACATTTTTCGAAAATTTTAATTTTCTCGAAAACGACTCTAACGATTTTGATTAAAATATCATATGTTTAAGATATTTTCATGACAAAATAAAATGTATATCTCGGATTTTCTGGGGGAATTTCTCCAAAAGTATTCATTGTGAACGGCTTTTTCATAACTGGCAAACCATAAGAGATAGACAAAATTTTACTACACAAAATATGTAGATCGCGTTAAAATACACAATTTATGTTATATACATTTTTTGTCTTGAGTGAACCATTTTCGAGATATTGCTTGTTATTCCCTTAAATTTTCCATACTTTTTCTCAAATTCGTTATTCATTTTTTTGTCCTGGTAATGCAAAGAGAATGGAATACTGCACATAGCAACCAGCTCTTTAAAACATTTGACTATCCCTTAAAGCCTACCAATTTCCCTTGCATCTACAAGAAAATTAGCAATAAGATTAACATCTCGATTAACATGAAGCATATGGAGAATAAGCGTTTGTAAGAATAGTTTGTACAAGAGTAAGAAAGTCATGTGATTGTAATACATCATTCTTTCGCTTTCGCTTAACGTTTACCAGTTTACAGGATTATACAAAATCCCTTCCGAATAAAAAGACCTCACAGGCTATTCCCAGAAAATTCAAGATATACATTTTATTTGTCTTGTAAATATCTTTAATATGTGGTATTTTAGTCAAAATCCTTACAGCCATTTTTAAGAAAAACACTTTTAAAAATGTTCCATGTAAAGGGTAGTTGGTAGTGGCGGGATTTTCCTGAAAACCTTCGTGTCGCATCTTTGGAAGATACTGAACTTAAATACCAAGTTTGGTATTTATCCGACTTTTCACTTTTGAGTAATGTTATTCACAGACACACACATGGACCTTTTTACTAAAAATCCTTATGGGGGGGGGGAGTTCAGGGGTCTCAAAACATATATTTCCGGGTGAAATCTACACATCAAATTTTTGGGTGGAATGCAGTACTTTCTCTATTTGCTTACGTGGTAGAGAGAGGCGAACTAACTTCTAGAAAATCTGAAACCTATTCATGAAAAACGTGTTTTCGCCCAAGTTCATTATTTAATAATTTTTCTTATTCATTTTAGCTTGAACTATATTTTCTAGTGAGATAATGGGCATTGTAATTGGGGTTAATGGCGTTTTTCTCGGAACTAACGTCTTAACATTTTTGTTTATACATTTGTGCAAACAAAAATATTTCTATCACACCTTAGCAATCATTATTCTGTGATATGCATTTTATTTGTGGCTTTTATGCCAGCAGTGATACTTTGAAGGAATATAATCCAAACTACATTCAGTAATATTTGACCAAAAATGTTGAAACATTAAAAAAAATAAAATATGAATTTTAAACTTTAAGAAAACATACGTTTATTTCCTCTAGGCGCATGTAAAATAGCAATTAACTGCAGCTATAAATGGACAGCCGAATGCTTATTCATGCTTTTCTCGCAAACCTTTTATCACCATTATTCCACATTAAAAATGCTACATAAGATACATGTTTGCACTAATTTGTACATTTTTGCACTGCCTACAAGAAAGCTATTACCATACAGTTTTTTTTTTTAATAATGCTCCAAGTTTGAGAAATAAGTTACTAATGTTAAAAAATCAGGAATTGTAGAGAGTGCAAGAAGTAGTAATTTTTCTACAATAATTAGAAGTTAATATAAAAATTATATGACAATTTTTTTTTGGGGGGGGCGAATATTGTAAAAAAAGAATGCATCATTTAGAGTATTTTTAATACAGTAAAAAGTTAATATTTAAATAGTCATGCAAGCTGGAAATTTCGCACATGCATTGGCTTAGCAGCATCTTCATTTAAACACGAAAATTTCTTCTCGAGTGCACCCCTTACCAAGGTCTATCTGTAATACAAATTGGAAACGTGTTAATGGATTGATATGAAGACTTGTAAGTTTGTTGCACAAAAAGTAGCAGATTTTAATAGTAAAAGTGAAACTGAAATATGGAATTTTTTACGCTTCACAGGTTGGTCCTCCTAGTAACTTGATGTCTTGTTCTCGAAAGATGATAAAGGTAGTTTTATTTTGCCGTAAGCGTCTTTAGAAAGTGTTGCCACTCTTTGAAAACTTAAAACACGCGTTTTGTTTAAGTTTTCACCCTACTCTCGAGTCGAACTCAGGGCCGTGGAACAAACACGAGTGGCTGCATACAAGCCTTGCGGCGATTTGTTCAGGTTACTCTGTAGTGAAAGTAGGCAACACAACAAAAAATAGGGTAAAAGAATTAAAATACACGAGTTTAAGAGTAGGGTTTGTTTACATAAACAAAACTTGTTGCCGACAGACGTAAAGCATCTTGTTTCAATATCTGGCAGGGGAAAAATCCCCCGGCGCTTTTAAAATGAAGTCTGCTGGAGGAAGGAGCAAATATTTGGACAGTTGAGTGGGGACTCCGGTACATGCTGTGTGTATGGCTAAACAGTTGCTAGTCGACCTGGGAATTGCCTAGTGTATACGTAAAAGTACAATATTGCCAAGCCTTTAGTGAAAATATTCCCAATATTGTATAACTCCCCCTTTTTAAGGTGAAAATGGAAAAGAAATTAATCTCTCGTAAGAAGTATAGATGCATAATGGTTCCCCAGTTTTACTACCAACACGTAGTTGTTTTATACTTTTAGTTTCAATTTATTTTCTACCAAAAACAATTTTATTGACTTGAGATGTGTTATAGCTAATTCTTTCACTGACAAGGTTTCCAGTATCAGACATAGCTGGGTTCGAATCTTGGCTGCGGTTCTACATCTCTGAACTAATAGGAAGGGGTGGGCCCATGGGAATTAAACGGCGAATAGTGGGCTGGAATCCTGGCAGGTGGGATGTTGCATTGCAGTAAAGCAAAACATGTATTTTGCATTTACGCTAACAAATCCAAAAAGAATTTAATCAAACTATGATAATTTCATAATTTTAAGGGGACACTAAAAGTCCTATCCCACCAATGTTAAATGTGCAGAATTCATTATATCAGAAGCGTACTTTCAATCAGGTGCTAGAAGGTTTCTTGGGGAATGGCAGCCCATTCTTCACTGGGTGCGGAACTGAGGCGAGGTATCGATGTAGGTCGGTGAGGCCTGGCACGAAGTCGGCGTTCCAAAACACCCCAAAGGTGTTCTATAGGATTCAAGTCAGGACTCTGTGCAGGCCAGTCCATTACAGGGATGTTATTGCCGTGTAACCACTCCGCCGTGGAGTATGAACAGGTGTTCGATCGTGTTGAAAGATGCAATCGCCATCCCCGAATTGCTTTTCAACAGTGGGAAGCAAGAAGGTGCTTAAAATATCAATGTAGGTCTGCGCTGTGATCGTGCCACGCAAAACAACAAGGGGTGCAAGCCCCCTCCAGGAAAAACACGACCACACCATAACACCACCACCTCCGAATTTCTCTGTTGGCACTACACACCGGGCATTCGCCATACCCACACCCTGCCATCTTAACCTTTTAAGCTCATTGGGCAGCTTTTGTGCAATAACTTATGCAATTATGCATATGAAAGATAGGATTGTTTTCTTAATTATACTACATATTGATTAAAAGGTATCAGCAGTTATTTTTTTGAAAATATCAATGTTATTAACACCACAATAGATCCACAACATTTGGTTGTTTTTTATATCATCCTTAATTTTTATTTCGGTAGCCAGAATAGTTTCTGAAAAAAAACGAGTTATTTATAGCAGAAAATGTTATTCACAGAAAAAGGTATTAAAAGCAAAAATAGAGGCGAGAGCCTGGCACATATTGGCAAAGAAAGAAACCGCATGACTTGAGAACGCAGTAGTTTCGTAGTGCCAACTTCCCCTAAAAGATAGGCTAATGTTTACCACTTTGCTTAAAACTGCACAAAGAATATTTAGTGTGTAGTTGACAGTAAAGGTAGACAATGTTACAAAATTGAAGGGTTTGTATTGCCGTTGTTTTACCGCAAACTGAAATAAGGTACGTGGAGCTTGTAACGTTTAATTATTGCTATCTACAGCTTGAAAATTTTATGCACATCCTTTTAGGTAACCATCACTGATGACATTATTATTATTATTATTATTATTATTATTATTATTATTATTATTATTATTATTATTCCATGGCTATATATGATCTGCCGTAGCAATTAAATCAAATTCGGTTTAAAGAGACGATTTAAGTGATATTTTTGGTGATTTTAGTTACGAATATCGATTATTTAAGTTTTTGTTGCAGAAAATGTCCCTTGCTTAAAGATAATCTCAGATATTTCTACGCAGGATGAAACTCGTATATCAGACATCATTGAAAAACCCTGTGCTGTTTAATCCTGCATAGCATATTTCAAAATCTATCATCTCCCACAACCATAGTGCAAAAGCTTCGAAAATGTTTCATAGTGTACTTCAAAATGTATGTAATGAAATGTTCTGTTATTTTTATTTCGGTTTTGGATATTTTTTAATATTTTCAAACTCTTTTTTTTTTCTTTCTTTCCAGCCAAAATATATATTTAAGTATATGAAGTATATGAAATTTCCAACTGATATTTTGTTACTGCGATGTTAACAAATGTCAAATTAAGAAAATGGCATTGGTAATTCATAATCTTTAGATAGAGATAACTTAAATGAATGACTCAAAACCGCAATTAAAGTGGCATTTTGTACACATAATACTTCTATAATGGATAGAACATTGTTAAGACTGAAGTGTTATGTTTTAATACTTAAAGGCAACTGGAAATGACAAAATGTTAGCTTTAAAACTATATATACACTTCTGGTAAATACTTCTACAGTTTAATTTAAAAACTTTTTTTCTGAAGCGATTTTAAGAAAAAAAATCTGATGTGTTACACTCACATGACTTTCTCTACTCTTGTACAATCTATTTTTACAAACGCCTATTCTCCATATGCTTTATGTTAATCGAGATATCGAGATGTCAATCTTATTGGTAATTTTCTTGTAGATGCAAGGGGAATATGGTAGCTTTTAAGCGATGGTCAAATATTTTAACGCTGGTTGCTATGCGGCGCATTCCATTCTCTTTGCAAGTCCAGGACATAAAAAATCTGATGTGTTACACTCACATGACTTTCTCTACTCTTGTACAATCTATTTTTACAAACGCCTATTCTCCATATGCTTTATGTTAATCGAGATATCGAGATGTCAAACTTATTGGTATTTTTCTTGTAGATGCAAGGGGAATATGGTAGCTTTTAAGCGATGGTCAAATATTTTAACGCTGGTTGCTATGCGGCGCATTCCATTCTCTTTGCAAGTCCAGGACATAAAAAAATGAATAACGAATTTGAGAAAAAGTATAAGTATTGGAAAATTTAAGGGAATAACAAGCAATATCTCGAAAACGGTTCACTCAACAAAAGAAATGTATATGACATAAGTTGTGTATTTTAACGAGATCTACATTTTTTGTGTAGTAAAAATTTGTCTATCTCTTATGGTTTACCAGTTATGCAAAAGTCGTTCACAATGAAGAATACTTTTGGAGACATTCCCAGAAAATTCGAGATATACATTTCATTTCTCATGACATTATCTTAAACATATGATATTTTAATCAAAATCGTTAGAGCCATTTTTGAGAAAATTAAAATTTTCGAAAAATGTTCCATGTAAAGGGTAGTCTGGGGTGGGGGGATTTTCTTGAAAACCTTCGTGTCGCATCTCTGGAAGATACTGAACCTAAATACCAAGTTTGGTGTTTATCCGACTGTTCGTTTTTGAGTTATGCTGTTCACACACACACAGACACACACACAGACACACACACAGACACACACACACACAGACACACAGACACACACACGGACATGTTTCCAAAAATGCTTTTTTTGGATTCAGGAGGTCTCAAAACATGTATTTCCGGTGAAATCTCGGTATCGAATTTTTGGGTGGAATGCAATACTTCCCCTACTTACTATACGTAGTAGAGAAAGTAAAAATGAATAACGAATTTGAGAAAAAGTATAAGTATTGGAAAATTTAAGGGAATAACAAGCAATATCTCGAAAACGGTTCACTCAGCAAAAGAAATGTATATGACATAAGTTGTGTATTTTAACGAGATCTACATTTTTTGTGTAGTAAAATTTTGTCTATCTCTTATGGTTTACCAGTTATGCAAAAGTCGTTCACAATGAAGAATACTTTTGGAGACATTCCCAGAAAATTCGAGATATACATTTCATTTCTCATGACATTATCTTAAACATATGATATTTTAATCAAAATCGTTAGAGCCATTTTTGAGAAAATTAAAATTTTCGAAAAATGTTCCATGTAAAGGGTAGTCTGGGGTGGGGAGATTTTCTTGAAAAGCTTCGTGTCGCATCTCTGGAAGATACTGAACCTAAATACCAAGTTTGGTGTTTATCCGACTGTTCGTTTTTGAGTTATGCTGTTCACAGACACACACACACACACACACACACACACACACACACACACACGGACATGTTTCCAAAAATGCTTTTTTTGGATTCAGGAGGTCTCGAAACATATATTTCCGGTGAAATCTCGGTATCGAATTTTTGGGTGGAATGCAATACTTCCCCTACTTACTATACGTAGTAGAGAAAGTAAAAATCAGTAAAATATGAAAGCTATAAGATTTGGGCTTTTTGTTTTAGAAAGATATTATGTTGGTATAAGAAGCCATGCTGGTACTACAAAATGTTTGTTACATGAAAGTAACATTTACTCTGCAAATATTCTAGTTTCTCAGGAACTATTGATCATAAATTGCTTACACAATTTTACAACTTTTAACACTATTATTTTTCCGTTGAACTTTTGAATAAATTAACAATAATATAAGAATTGTATTTCACAGTTGGAACTCGACATACTAAATATTCCTGTGTTTATTTCATTATTAAGTTGTAACCAATAGAGAATATGAAAATGTACATTAAAAATCTAATTCTAAAGTTGGTAAGGTAGGGCGTTCCTGGTCCGCTTAATTGCCCAGGGCTCTGAACCTAGACTCGGTCTATCCTATGGACTAGTCCACGGGTAATCCGGGAATGGATCCAGAAAAGAACACGGGTACTGGAAGTCCTTATCAGGACCAAGGATCTTATTAAAAATTATAAAACGCAGGACATGATCACTGCTTAAAATGAGTGGAACTGCACTAAAACGGACAGTTGGTCTAATAACAGGACATTGTCAGTTGCACGGGCAGTCGATCAAGTATGTGGAAGAGAGCAAATGAAACTATCTCGTTTGCTGTGTGACTGTGAAGCTCACACAGTTCTTGGGGTTAAATACTTTTATTAGGAAACCATGCAATTGAAAGGATTTCAAGAAGTGCCTACTAAGAGACTTGCGGACTTTCACTTGTAGTCCAATTTTAATGAATAATTCTATACTGATCTTTATAAGCTTATTCAAAACTATAGTTATTACTTTCTCTACTTCGTATAGTAAGTAGGGGAAGTATTGTATTCCACCCAAAAATTCGATACCGAGGTTTCACCGGAAATACATGTTTTGAGACCCCCTGAATGCAAGAAAGTATTTTAGAAAAGGTCCGTGTGCGTCTGTGAACAGCATAACTCAAGAATGAAAAGTCAGATCAACACCAAACTCGGTATTTAAGTTCAGTGCATTCCAAGATGCACCACGAATACTTTCAAGAAAATGCCCCAGCCCAGATTACCCTTTACATGGTAGTTTTTTCGAACAATTTGTTTTTCTAAAAGATGACTCGTACGATTTTGATTAGAATACCATATATTAACGACATTTACATGGCAAAGAAAATGTATATCTTGAATTTTCTGGGAATAGCCTGTGAAGTCCATTTTGTATAGAATTGTTCTATAACACAACACAATGGTGGACACCGATGATAAATGAAATGCTAATTGGGAATGGAAACTTGTCAAGGAAACGATGCAACACTAGGTTTAAGGTACCGTCCCGGCACTTGCTATTTATGAGGACTGAGGGAAACCTAGAAGAAACCTCAGTGGCGGTGGAAGGTTCTGGCGTGATTTGAATCGCAGACCTCCCGATTAAGAGCCCGTGCGACTTGGGATACCGTGTTGGTCAAATAGTTTTGTATATTTACAACAAAAGGTAATACAGTAGCCATAAATGCCGTTAAAGTATAAGGTGCCAATCTGAACATCTTTAGAATTATCTGGAAAATGACTATGGGTAGGATTAGAATTTTATGGCATAAAAAATCATGATATTATGACGTAATATTTACAAAAATATTCACGATAACAAAGATATGATCTAACAATATTACGATGCCTTAAAATTTAAGTTGTAAAATAAATTAAATGAGTTTATGACAACGAACAATTTATTTAAGGTTAAAATGCATTGAGAAGCAAGCTAAACTATGCAATTTGATATTGTGGTATACTCTTTATTTTATTAAAATTATTAGTACATAGTTAACTTACGATGCATTTTTTTTCTCTTGCTTCTTTTTACTTCAGTGTATGAGCCCGAACTGGAATATAAATGAATGTCTTGTACAAATTTTAAAATAAAAACTATTTTCTGCCGTCAGCAAATCTTGTCCGAGAAAGATTGTTTACTTCAGGGATTAGGCACTTCTGCCTGTTTCGTCTTCGCTTTCCAACAACTACTCCCATCTTTGCGAAGATTATGACTAGATTTATTTTACATGGAGCGGCTACAAACCCCTCGTAAAAAAAATACGAGGGGCATCCAATAAGTAAGTTCCCCTATTTTATAAAAAAAACCTTACCCACAATTCATCATGTTGAATTAATTTTATTTATATTGTACAATCCTTCTGGTACTTTTCTACATAGTCAACATATTTTCCCAAGCATTTTTGGGGACGTGACACAAGTTTTTCCAAGCCAGTGTTGTACCAGGTCGGGTCCTGTGCTCGCAACCAGCTGTTCACTGATTTAACTTCATCATCGGTGTTAAAAGTGCTTACCTTTGAGTTGGAGGAACATGTGAAAATCATTTGGGGTAAGCTCCGGTGAATACGGAGAATACGAGAAAACTTCCAAGTTGAATCTTGACCCAGGCGGAGCACAGAAGATTCAACCGCATCCTCCATATTCACCAGATCTTTTCCCAAGTGATTTTCACATGTTCCCCTGACTCGAAGTTCATCAAGGAGGTAAGAAGCACCGTGACGCAGATCAATCAGAACTGAACAGCTGGTTGCGAGCACAGGACCCGACCTGGTACAACGCTGGCTTGGAAAAACATGTTGACTATGTAGAAAAGTAACAGAAGGATTGTACAATATAAATAAAATTAATTCAACATGATCAATTGTGTGTAATGTTTTTTTATAAAACAGGGAAACTTACTTATTGAACGACCCTCGCATATGCCCCATCATGGAAATCTATGCCCTAATTATAGTTTTTCATTGAACTCGACATCACCCGATATTCAAGTCTTTCTTGACGTCACATGCTAATCTTCCTGGAGTAGTTGGTATGCGTGTATTTTACAAACTTTCATGTGAAGTGAATGTAGGTCTCAAAACATCTGAAACGACGTAAAAATAAAAAAAAAACACTTCTTCTGTTGTCTGATAGTCGACCTTTACAAGAAATTACTTTAAAAGAGAGAGAGATACACTTTGACAATATCGCTGGAAAATCATTAATACAGTGACATTGTAATGATATTCATCTTGAGAAAGCACTTCAGTTTGGAAAACAATGTCATTAAAATTCAACAGATCTGTGTGGTAAAGCAACAGCTCGAGGAAGTCGAACTGTTTTAACCAGAGCCTGTAGCTTACTTTCATCTCAGTATTCTCAGGAAATGCTTTAATGTTGACATTGTCCAAGTATTTTACTGCAAAATATCTTTCTGTATTGATGATTAATTGCGCTTTTCTTGAAAGTACTGCATTAAGGGAATGGTTATTCCAAAGTAATATATATTAATGGATTCAGCATACAAGATTTGTTGCCTGAAACAAATTTAGAAATCAGTTGATTTTAATTAGGTATTCAGGTTATTTAAAAAAATCTGATGTGTTACACTCACATGACTTTCTCTACTCTTGTACAAACTATTTTTACAAACTCTTATTCTCCATATGCTTCATGTTAATCGAGATGTTAATCTTATTGGTAATTTTCTTGTAGATGCAAGGGGAATTGGTAGGCTTTAAGCGATAGTCAAATGTTTTAAGAGCTGGTTGCTTTGTGGCGCATTCCATTCTCTTTGTATGTCCAGGACATAAAAAAACTCTGATGTGTTACACTCACATGACTTTCTCTACTCTAGTACAAACTATTTTTACAAACGCTTATTCTCCATCTACGTCGTGTTATTCCAGATAAACATTTACAAGGGCAATATAGAAATACAGCAGCCTTTAAGCACATACATATCTCTTAATAGCTGGTTGCTAGGTGCAGCACCATTCCCTTTGCCACAGATTAATACTCTTTGCATATACAAGACAAAAAAATGAATAACGAATTCCCATTTGAGAAAATAAGTATTGAAAAATTTAAGGGAATAACAAGCAATATCTCGAAAACGGTTCACTCAACAAAAAAAAAACTGTATATGACATAAATTGCGTATTTTAACGCGATCTACATTTTTTGTGTAGTAAACTTTTGTCTATCTCTTATGGTTTACCAGTTATGCAAAAGTCGTTCACAATGAAGAATACTTTTGGAGACATTCCCAGAAAATTCAAGATATACATTTTATTTGGCATGAAAATATCTTGAACATATTATATTTTAATCAAAATCGTTACAGCCATTTTTGAGAAAATTAAAATTTTCGAAAAATGTTCCATGTAAAGGGTAATCTGGGGTGGGGGGATTTTCTTGAAAACCTTCGTGTCGCATCTCTAGAAGATACTGAACCTAAATACCAAGTTTGGTGTTTATCCGAGTGTTCGTTTCTGAGTTATGCTGTTCACAGACAGACGCACAGACACACACACGGACATGTTTCCAAAATGCTTTTTTTGGATTCAGGGGTCTCAAAACATGTATTTGCAGTGAAATCTAGGTATCGAATTTTTGGGTGGAATACAATACTTCCCCAACTTACTATACGTAGTAGAGAAAGTAAAAAAGACGTTTAGGAAAATTGCTTTTCGGTTTATAAAAGGTACAGCGAATTCATTCTCCCCAGGGGAGAAAACCTATTCCTAGTAAAATTATTTTCCTATCTACTCTATGTTGAGATAAATATTTGCAGAAATAGTTTCATTACACGTTTTTATAGGTGCAAGAGAATGATAATCGTGACTATATCCTGGCCTTAAAATTTCGCTCTCTTTATGGTGACAAAGTATTGAGATAACTAATATCTGGACAATGGCTAGTGCCACAAAAAATATATATAGGAAATAAATAGCATGTTTTAAAGATAAATACATTTTTTGTGTAGTAAGATTTTGTCCATCTCTTATGTTTTTTACGGATTATAATTCTAATGCACATGAGTTCGCAGGTTGTTCGCAGAATATTCAAGAGATAAATTTTATTCATTCAAGATCTTAAACATACGGTATTTTAAGAAAAAAACTTAGCCATTTTGGAGTAAATAAAAAAAATTCGAAACGTTTTTCATGTTTTGTTTGAAATCTTGTGTCCCACTTCGTAAGTTGCTGAGCGTAAATATAAAAAGTTGAATGTATCTGTCATTTTAGTGTTTAATTTACGCTGTTATAAAATACAGACACACATACCCACAATTTTCTATTTGCTGATTGAATTCAACACTAATTCTACGCACTATATACATGGTAGAGCAAGAAAAAATTTCGTGTATTAGAGTAATTAAAATCACAAATAGTATATTGCATCCCATGTTTTGAGGAGTTTTTTTTTTAAGAAAATTATGCGTGGACCAAGTTACCACAAAAAGGTATCAAGATTTCCAAAAATGTTATTTTATAAGCAAGGTACTCAATAAAGTTAAATGCCGTGTGCCTGAAAACGAAGTTAAATGACCCAGGTTTAGGATATTTTGTTTAGGATAATTTGTCTTTCCCTGCAGCAGATGTGACAGCGAACGCGCCCAAACACTGCACATTCCGAGCGAACAAGAAAGAAGGCACTTTCTCGCCGCGCGCCCTTACGATTGCTTCTCATGTTTTCAATCCCAGTTAACACGAAGGAGAGAAAAAAAAAGCGAGGTCGTTAATAAGACGGGGCTAATGAGCGCCAGAGCAAACTGCAGCACCCCCCCCCCCTACTCTCCCTGCAGGATAAGAAGCACCTTGGTCACAGATTTGCTCTCCCCCAGAAATCATTACAACACCAGCGCAACTAGCGTCTACTTGGCAAATTTCACAACCACCATCAATACCCATTATTGCATTGCCATCGCATTCTCGTTAATCAAGACAGGACGTGCGTTAGAAAAATTCTGCAAAATCTTCCAAATATATTTGTACTTTGTACGGAAATTATGTTTAATTAGACTATCAAAGAGACAGCAGTAATAACAGAATGCACATGCATAGAGTATATTGCAAAAACTTTCGTCGGAAATATCGTAAAAGGATCATGTTCCTCTCGTGCAGAATGGTAGACACACTTTACTCCTTTTGTAGTGGGAAAGCGTTGTTCCTCTGGTTGATGCCCTCTGCTGCAGTCTTCTGGTCTCCGGCTATTGCTGCTCGTCGGCAGAGGTATTCTCTATTCCTAATCATTAGCTATCTAACTAATTTCACGGGCCTTAGGGTTTTCGTAGGTGAGGCAAATTAAAACACACTGCATTTCCCTAAAAAATGTGGTTTATTATCAAATAAATACTTATGGGTGGCTAGCTTTTCCCATTGTAACAATTCCCCCCATTATAATAAATTAGGAGCCTAGTCTAACTCCACACACTTCCCACCCTTATGCACACACGTTCATCCGTCGTCCAGAGAATATCACTGTGTCGCCGAGATTCTATAAGAGAGTGAAAATCTGGGGCTTTCTTCCCCCTTTTATACCTAAGCCTAGTGACACTCACCTCCCCGCCTCAAAATGTAACGACATTTCTAATTAGTCCTCAGACCGCTTTACCTTATGTATTAGAATATTCTGCTCCAAAAAATTTCGCATACGTGTCCGAGTGACGCGTCCGGGAGCAGATCCAAAATCTCTGTCTCTTTCCTTTCTATATCTGTCTCTTTCTATTTCTCCTTATTGCTACCATTCCCTGCTCATTAGCTTGGTGAAAGGTGGGCTCTACCTAGAATTATATTTTACCTGGAATTAGCTAGCTCGCCCGTCCTTTACTTATCTAAATTACCATCTGCTTTTGTGCAATTCTTGGTTGTTAAATATTCTAACATATTTCTTGGTGAATTATTATTATTATTATTATTATTATTATTATTATTATTATTATACATGGTATATCCCCCTTTCACTTTACAATGTCTAAAGTGGCACTCGAGCATGACTTTGTTAATCCGTCACCATTTCACACTTATCCCATATATACGATATTATTCATATACGTATACGTTGTTACATTTGGATAATTTGTTCTGTCCACTCTTCTAAAACTATTCTTACGAAAGCTTATTTATCTGTCTACTTCATGTTAATAGATAAAAACGTTTTCAGAAATGGGTCCAGTAAACGTTTCGTTGCTCGTAAAACGGAGATATCGGAGACTGAGTGAGTCAGATGTTTAAAATGCGAGTTACTATGTGATTTTTTAAACATATTGGATATATTGAAATTATACTGGAATTAGTGATTACATACTGGAAAGATTGGATAAAATATCCATATAATATTTTTTTATTCCAGGTTGAATTTTCAGGTTTTTGAAAGCTCTTCTTAAATAACTAGGTATTGTTTTAATGTTATACGTTTGCATTATATCGCATGTGGGATTTGTGGTGGACAAAGCGGCGTCTAGGCGGGGTTTCCCCCGCCATTCATTCCGCCAACTGCTCCAAAATTACCTTTCCTTTCATTTATTTCACCATCATTTCATATCACCTCCTTCCTCGCTCTCATACATGGCATCGGGCTGATCACCCATC
Source organism: Deroplatys truncata (assembly GCA_030765065.1). Classification (NCBI taxonomy): domain Eukaryota; kingdom Metazoa; phylum Arthropoda; class Insecta; order Mantodea; family Mantidae; genus Deroplatys; species Deroplatys truncata. The sequence goes on from CM060977.1 coordinate 23,779,699, forward strand.
CTAGATATACTATCTAATCCAAAGTACTTGCTCCTCGACAGGCCTCTGACCTAAGGCACCCACTTGTAAGTCCTGGGGGGTGTAAATCCTACATAGTGTAAACAGAGAAAGAAGAAGATGTAATAATGACTCAAAAATTTGAATAATCTTACACCCTTAACATGTTTTTACAGGCTATGCATTATTCCCAAAATGTTAAAGATTGTTTCAGGAGGAGACTAAGATTAGAAATACAAAATATGCTGATATTTCATTTCCATTTCAGTGAATATCGGTGAATTTTTGGTTCATTATTACGAATGGCGTAAGAATTTTATTAAATTACAGTTCTGGGGAGATAGATTTCAGCATAAATAAATCATCTAGATCGTTGAACAATAATTTCATAAAGAACACAGTGTAAATTTAATTAAATCGTCATTAGAGGTTTAAAAAGCCATCGTGCAACCTCGTATGGCAGCTACTAATAAACACAGCTTCATATTACAGCTGTGGAAACAAATAAAACAGTAAAGATGTTGAGCTAGCCACAACACGCATTTAATTACTGCTGCACCTTACTGCAATATGACTACATGTACGAGGGCAGTCCCAGAATTACTCGATCTGATGTATAGATAACTTTCGTTGTTGAAACAAATGACTATGGTAGAAAGTACAAACCTATAAAGCTTAAGTCTGAAGTTTAACACATTTTGTTTTTTCGCTTAAATGCGGCCGTTTTTGCTTGATTTCATCATTCAAACGCTGCAATAACTTTGCATAATACTCGCCATTGATTGCTTTTCTTTTTTTAAGATAATCAATGAAAATTACTCCACACGCATCCCAAAAACCTGACGTCATGACCATGACTGCAGATGGAACTGTCTTCGCCTTCTTTGGAGCCGATTCTCCCCTTTCAATCTACTGTTTTGACTGTTCCTTCGTCTCAGGTGTGAAGTGATGGACCCATGTTTCATTCATGGTTCTGAATCGATGCAAAAACTCGGCTTTATTGCAGCGAAACTTCCCAAACACTCCACCGAAACATCCTCACGATGCTGTTTTTGTTCCATTGTGAGTAAACGCGGCACCCATCTTGCGCACAGCTTTCTCATGTCTAAATTTTCAGTCAGTGTGCGATGTACAACACTTTTTGAAATGCCTACGATGTCTGCTAGCTCGTGCACTTTCAGTCGATGTCATCCAATACCATTTTGTGGATTTTCTTCACAGTTTCTGGCGTGGTCACCTCATTTGGTCGACCACTGCGGTGTTCACTGCGTACGGCCTAGCTTAAACTCTGCCACCCAATATTTTACTGTTGTAAACGAAGGAGCAGACTCCCCCAGAGTAGAATCTACTCAGCTTTAATATTAGTTGGACTAAGACCTTTCAAATGAAAGTATTGTATCACATAACGATGGCCAGTTTTATCCATGTTTACAAATTCGCTGAGAGAGTTCATTATTGATGGCTGCCAAACATTTACTAAACAACGTAGCATCGTCAAACTTCAAACTTAAGCTTTATAAGGTTGGTACTTTCTACCGTAGTCATTTGTTTGAAACAACAAACACTATCTATACGTCAGGTCGGGTACTTCTGGGACTGTCCTTGTATATTCGTTCATAACCTTTTCATCATCTACATGAGAGGAATGTGCCCTTCATATTTTGTAGATGTTTCCTATATCGTCTTAGCGTGCCGGTTGCTGCTACTGGACTGTGGTCTGCATCCGCTTCAGAGGATATCGTATTTCATGAGAGTTAAAGTTGAGTAATTTTAACTCTTCTGCCTGCACCCAAGTTGCTATTACACTTTTAATATGTTTTCATTATACTGAGAATGATATCCTGCGCAGAACTGTTTTACCTTCCGTTGCAATTGTCCTTGTGTGTCGTAGAAACCTCTGTAGATAAAGTCGCGATAAAAGGTAGGTGGAACCGCAAGTGTAAACCTAATTGCTAGCAAATGCAACGTCTCGTCGTATTCCAGTGGTTATTTAAGTGCATAATTATAGGGCGAAGAGTAGAAGGTGATCCTGTAGCAGAAACTGTTGTTGGAACATTATCTCGGCTTGTAACAAGAGGCAAACCTACTCGTGAAGTGGGAACATAAAACTCACAGTCTAGCTGGAGGACCCTTGTGACCGTGCTGCCGAAGAAAACGTATGCAGATGCTGTACAAACAGTGACAAATGTCATACCACACATACGGTTGCCATGGTTACGCTATTCCCTTTCAAACATAAGTGAAGCTTGTACCGCTTTGATACACTGCTTTCTGCGAAAAATATCGTATGAGATACATTCACATGCCTTCTCTATCCTCTGTCGTTTATTAATGGATATAGAAATTATTCTTACGAAAGTTTGTTTCTGTCTACTTCATGTTCATCCAGGTAAACATTTACAGAAATAGCTACATTACACCTTTCGTTATAGATACAAAGGGAACAGCGATAGTCAAATGTTTAACAACTGAACGCTATATGCTGGCCTTAAAATTCCATACTGTTTGCATACAATCCCGAGAAACAACTGAAAGTCGACAGGACTTTTAAAAGAATGGCTAAATATTGAACAATTAGTAACGGATATCTCGGAAATGGCTCATGCCACGAAAAAGTTATTTGAAATAAATTGTGTGTATTAAAGAAATCTACATTTTTTGGACAGTGCGTTTTCGTCTCTCGCCTAACGTTTATCAGTTACACAAAATTCCTGTTGAATGAAGAGGACTTCACATTCTATTCCTAGAAAATGCAATATAAACATTTTAGTTGTCATGTAAATATCTTCAATATGTTGCATTTTAATCAAAATCGTTACATCCATTTTCAGAAAATAAAAAACATTCGAAAAACGTTCCATGTAAAGTATAGTTGGGGATGAGGGGAGTTTCTTGAAGATCTTCATGTCGCAGCTCTGGAAGATGCTACTGAACCGAAATACCAAGTTTGGTGTTGATCCGAGATTTCGTTTTTTGGTTATGGTGTTCAAACACACACATGTTTTAAATGCCTTTTTGTTTTATTCCAGGCCTCAAAACACGTATTTCCGGTGAAATCTCGGTATCCAATGTTTGGCTGGAAATGCAATACCTTCTCTGCCTACGAGGGCTGTCCCAGAAGTACCCGACCTAACAAAGAAAACACAAAAATTTTGGTAAAAAACATTTATTTCTCTAGATAGTCTCCTTTCAGCTCGATACACTTTTCCCAACGATGTTCAATAGCTTCGATACCCTGTTTATAGTGAGAACCGTCGAGTTCTGCAAAATAGCCATCAACTGCAAACTCCTCCTCTTCATTGGTGGCAAATCTTTTACCACCAAGCCACTTTTTCAACTTCAGAAATAGAAAATAGTACGGGACTAAATGTGGCGAATAGGGTGCATGAGGAAGCAATTCCAACTTTCTCATTGTTAACTGCAGATGGAAAATGTCTTCAGCTTCTTTGGAGCCGATTCTCCCCTTTCAATCCAGTTTTGACTGTTCCTTCGTCTCAGGTGTGAAGTGATGGATCCATGTTTCATCCATGGTTATGAATCGACTTGGCTTTATTGCAGCGAAACGTCGCCAAACACTCGCCTGAAACTTCCTCACGACGCATCTATCTTGCGCACAGCTTTCTTATGTCTAAACTTTCAGTTAGTATGCGATGTACATCACTTTTTGAAATGCTTACGATGTCTGCTAGCTCGCGCACTTTCAGTCGACGATCATCCAATGCCATGTTTTGGATTTTCTTCACAATTTCTGGCTTGTCACTCATTTGGTCGGCCATCACATGACGATGGACAGTTTTATCCATGTTTACAAATTCGCTGGGAGAGTTCATTATTAATGGCTGCCAAAACTTGAGCTTTATAAGGGTGGTACTTTCTACCATAGTCATTTGTTTGAAACAACACCGGTATATATACGTCAGGTCGGGTATTTCTAGGATTGCGCCCGTACCAAGTACGTGGTAGAGAAAGTATAAAAATACTGTTTCTGCAATTGTTTATCAATGTTTTGGCAGATTAGGAATTTAATTTGCTCTACCCTCAAACTCTGATTTAGGTTATGTTTGATTTTCATTGGTACATAGCCATGCTTTGGGATTTAATCCTTAAACGTATCATATTTTGTCTTATAAAATTTGCGCTTGAATCCTATGAGAAGTTAATACCAAATTAAAGATAAAGAAAAATATGTGTTGCATTGACATGACTTTCTCTACTCACTCTTCTCAAGGTAAAGCGATAGTCAGGTTGTTAAAAAGTTTGCCGCTATGTGATGGCTTTGACGTACCATGCTCTTTGCGTCACACACACACACACACGCGCGCGCGCTGGCATATTTTCAAGAATGCTTTGTTTGGATTCAGGAGGCCTCAAAACATGTATTTTCAGTGAAATCTCGGGATGGAATTTTTGGGTGAAATGCAATACTTCCCCTGCTTATAGTAGTAGAGAAAGCAATAAATATACGCAAATACATTTGTTAGCAAAAGTGTCTTCTGCTGAGTGCTGTCTTGTAATTCATCGATTTCTTGCATAAACTTTATCTTTAAGGGTATTAATCATAACGATTTAGATCTGGAGAGCGAGCCAAATATTCTACCATCAACGTTGTAAAGGGAGTAGGCAGGGATTTTCATGCATTGCTTTCCACGACAGTGCCTGTTGCGTCCAATTTTTCCTCGGTTATAATTTTGACTGCCTTTATTACTTTTTGTGTAACACGGATAGCTAAAGTGCTAGACTGAATTGCAAATGCCATGAACTAGGCTACCACAGAGCAAGGCCATTCGACCCCATACCTGCTACGAGTCAGGCCTGACGACTGCAGTCGCGTTATTCCAGATAAACCCAGTATTTGTTGATTAGATAAATTCACTCACCGAGATTTGTTTGAGCTGAGTAAAATAAAAAAAACACTATGTTGTGCGGTGTTCAAACGCTAGGTAAGTGTAGTAGCTCTATAAGGAAAGTTACATAGAGTTTGGATCTGCAATATTTGTTGCACGTAGTTGTACATTTTGTCAGGAAGTGTATCAGCAAAGCCATTCTCCATAACAAGTATTTTGTTGCCGTAGTGACGAGTAAATTAGATCATTGAGCCGACTCTGTATAGCATCGTTTGTGATACGATCCTTTTGGGAACAAAGCCGTTACGCTACATATATGTTCAGTTCGACACGAAAGCGAAATGTGCCCACTTTGGAAGAGAAACAATTCCTGCGGTCGCTTCATGTTTATCGCTTGGTGGAAATTTGCCTTGGGATCTATTTCCTTTTTATCTATTCCAAGAGCGTGCGCCCTTCTGAAAATACGAGCGGTCCAAGAAACAGCCTTTTTTATTTCATGGCTGATTTTCTTCCATTATCGTTTACCTCTTTCGTGGCATCTTGTTAGCGCAGAGATAGAAATAAAGTCCTGTATTTTTGACTTAAGCTCGCGCGCGCGTATGTGTACGAGAAGAGAATTTTTGAACAGGAGTCTCGGGGAAAAAAATGAGTCGATGTGGTATGCTTCATTAACTTTCTCCACCGCAACCTGTCATTCATATGTACGGGAAGTGATGTATTCCGCTCAACAATTCCTTATCTGGATTTCACTTGAAATGCGCGTTTTGAGATCCTTAGAACACAAAGGTATGCCGTGTTAGGGAGAAAGTGGCATAACTTGAAATAGTGGTGAAGTTCCAAACATGATGGTGTTAGTCCAGCATCTTTAAAGACTACAAGGTGAAGTTCTTGTAATATTATTGTAACAATATAAAAACATTAAGTAAAAATAACTGGAAAATATATTTAAAATGGATAAAGGCACATGTGGAGCATTTTGGTAATGAGCTAGCAAAGGAAGCAGCAAATAACAATAATCTAGAAGTATGCTACAATCAAATGCAGAGCTCAAGTTACGAGAAATGGCAAAGAGAATGGCAAACTAACGAAATCGTATTTCCCCACCGCACATAGCAGAATATAAACAAAAATAACATTAATGTCCAACATATCAACATTTTTAACTGGCCATGGAAAAGTAAATGGATACTTTCATAGATTTAAAATAACGGATGACCGTGTGTGTAAGTGGAAACAAAACGAACAGACTAAAGAGCACCTACTATATAAATGTGCTTAATTGAATAATGAAAGAATATATTTAAACGTGACAAAAGTAAATCGGATGTGGTTACCTGAATTAAAAGATTTAATTGAAATATATAAAAACAGTTTATCATGTTTGTTAACAAAATTAATTCTAATGATTTGAAAGCTATCTAAACTTATATTAGTGATTTGCAGTACATTGGAAGGAAAATGTATTAGTTTTTTGTAAAATATTCATGCAAAGAAGCAAATCCTAGCATGTAGTACTACCAAAATGTAAGGAACATGCTGTAATAAGTAATTATCTAAACCTAGGGCAAAGATCTTCAAGAGATTTACCGCGCTCCAACTAACTTTTACAAACATTTGTTTATTTAACTAGATTAATAAACGATTCCAAGGATTTTGTTCAAAATACAAATTTCGAGGTATTGGCGAACAGTTCGGGGTCGAACCAGAGCCTCGCCAACCCGATTACCGGCCTGAGGCAAACTGCCGTCCCTTACGCACGCCAGAGGTGGACGATTATCCAAATAGTAGGGCCAGCACCACCCTTCCTTCAGCCGAAATTTTGGCTTTCATAGCCGGGATCGCTGTCTATCGCAGATCCTCAATTTCCTCACGATGTTGGTGGCACCGGTCCTATATCTGCACCCCCGTGGTAGGGATCCAGAGCTTCACGCTCCTGTTCACTGCGCAGGACAAAAGCTCATCTCAACAATTAATTGTAGATCACCATTAAGAGTTTAAAAGTAAAATGTTAATGTTTTCATACAATAATTGCTTCGTGTGGATCAATTTTTCAAAGCAGTAAACAAATTAATATCTCGGGAACTAATGTAAAAATATGCATAATATTTGGTGTACATATTTTACATGATATCCTGATTGCTGTATTAGAATTTCAAATGAATCGAACTGAAATTGCGAATTTTAGAAATTTACAAATGGATATTCTTAACGAGGTTTCAGGATTTAACAGTTGAAACACGAGGCAATGTCGAAGTATGACCTATGGACCAGGGAGTAGAGAGGACACCTCGACCCAACGCAGATCTTTTGTGCTTACCAACTCCAGGAGGAGTTGAGATGAAGGTACCGCAGGAGGCTATAGGCCGGCCGACAGATACTCGCAGAGGTCCCTAACGATTCCAAGCTTGACCCAGTCAGCTCAGAGAGCAGAAGCGAAGAGAACTCGATCCACCAGAGGCGGCTGAAGAAAAGGCTGCCATCTGCCCGACACTGCACATCCCCTAAGCTCACCTGAAACATTAAAGAGGAAGTGAAATGATAGGAAATAAGGTAAAGGAAATTCTAAGAGAAGAGAAAACAACCCAGCATTCGCCTTGCCAAAACCCATGGCTAGAGTAGCGGAACCATCTCGCTCGGCATGTCGAAGTAACCGTCTTCCGGTAGAGGTGTGTTTCGCACAGCCCAGGAATGCAGTCCAGTGCAGCATCGTGTCACAGATAAGTGGATTACAGCTCGATCGCTCGCATTCCTTTGCGATATTTTGTGGTCTGCAGATGCAGCAGTAAAACAAACTAAATCGGATTGGTGGGAATGAATCCTAGTAAGTGTAATTAATTCTGCTGTAGTGTAGCCAGTCAGCGATTGCATTTCCCTGTCCTCTGACGGCTTCTTTTCTCGCGTGATTCCTATTTACTTTTCCTCTCGCTTCATTCACCCTCCCTTAATTTTCTATTCCTGCATTTTACTTTGTTATATTTCCATTATTTACTTCTCTGCTATTGTCACATCCCTTTATTCAGTTGTCCTTTGTTTTCCCATTCTTACTGCTTCACCGTGTGTGTGGTGTTGTGTAGGGTGCGTGCGCGTGCGAGTGACCATCACGCCATTTTATCTATTCTCCATTTATTTCTAGAGATAGGACTTCGATACTTTTTCTATACTTTTAAATTTTGTATTATTGAAAGTTGTTGCGTTTAACTTTGTCTTAAATAAGGAATTAAAGGAGTGGAAACTTCGTTATTGCCTCGCACGTGTCCCCAAACAGTTGTTGGACTATAGTTCTTGATAGACCTTGACTGTGATGAATGCAACATTCCATCGACTCTTGTATATAGATGAAAACATGCAAAACAATGAGGGAAGGAATTGAAGTACTCGTGTAACATGCAGCGTTAACTGAGTTCATTTAGCTGACGCAGTAAATCACGTTTCTGCAATAGCCATTGCATTGCATTTACCTACTCCGGTTACCAAACTCTATGAACCCAGCAGAAACAAATCATGAGATAATAGAGTGCATGGAAATATTTGTTCCCAAGAATGCTCGTATTCTTAAGCATCTTTGTTTCCTTTATATCTCTGCACTTCATATAATACTTCCTTAATTTTTAATTGTGTCTAATATGCCTTTGTATTAAATATGTATATGGTAATGTATGAGGGTGGGCAGTAGTGAGGCGTAATCCAGAAACCTATGTTTGCTAGTGTTACATGCCTAATTACTTATTACAGATGAAAGAAGTATCTATGTTATATGGTAATTGTGAGTACTGGCAGAATGGTGTAACACACGAATTATGTTTAGTTGTTTTGAGTTTTTTGTAAAATATATATTAGTTTATATTTTCAAGGTTACAGAATAAAGAAAAATTCCTAGTATTTTTATTTTCTATGCATAGAAGAAGAAAGTTACCAGCACAAATATAGTTACATAAAAAAAGGAAGACATAAATTATTATTATTATTATTATTATTATTATTATTATTATTATTATTATTATTATTGTCCTGACTAACAATAAGGGGTACACAACCTGTAACATTATCAAGATAAAAAATTGCTGTCAATTAAAGAATGTCAAACAGGAACTATTTCGAATTAGCATAAATACAAAATTGACTACATGCGTTTATGCCCAGAAAACTACTAATAACATAATTCAGTGAACAAGCTATGGCTTTTACAGTTTTTTATAAAGTGGGTATCGAATCTTGGTGCTCAAAAATTAGTATATGTATCGAGTATCGAGAAATAATGGTATCGTCTCATCACTATTTATTTCCATATCTGTTCTAAATTATCCACGTAAAACATTATTTTTACATTTTCAGCATCTTCATCATGGTGATTTCTGGTAAACATGGTATCAATACGTATTTCACAGCAGTTACTCTCTTCACATTAGCTCAGGACAAATAAAGCACCCTCCAAAAAAAAAACAACACTTTGAGAGTGTATTGTTTAAAATATTGGAACATCCAACCTGGTAACAACGAAGTCCTTTTTATTTTGAGCATTTTTGTATAATCGTATACTGCAAGAGATGGAATCTTACTATACCAAAAATGTAGTTCTCGTTAAACCACACAATTTATATCAATTTTTTGTGGCGTTAAGCATTTCCGAGATATTCTTTGTTATGGCTTTGAATTTTCATATACTTTGCACCTTCTCAACTATAAATCTCTCAATTATTTTTCTTTCTTTTTTCTTTCGTGTTCATGCAAAGAGAACAGAATTTGAAAGCGACCGACTTAGAAAAGATTTGACTATCGCTATATGTAAATGAATAATGGAGGTATATGTGTATTAACAAGAATTAGATAGAAGAATAAGCTTAAATTGTAAAAAAGCGAGGAGAGAAAGTTATGCGAATGCAAGACATCAACTGTCTTAGCTTGTTTAATAATTTTCTTACAATTCACACAACTACTGTAACAAATAAAATTCTTAAACATTTGACTGTCGCTATTCCCTTTGTATTCATAACGATTGTGTAATGCAGCTGTATCTGGAATTAAAATGAAATAGATAGGAAAATAAAGTTTCGTAAGAATAATTTGTATACCCACCAATAAGCGACAGAGGGTAGAGAAACTCATGTGAATGTTAACACTTCAGAATTTTTAGAATGGAATGTACGTATATGCCATGGTTATTTGTTTTCTATATTTAGCTCCTACTGTCCATTTGCAGGTTGAGTAAGGGAAACAGGTTACAGACCACGCCGCCGACAGACCCGGTCCTGGGTTCGAGTTTTAGAGGCCAGTGTGACAGGCTGTCTGTCAGTTGAAAGCGTTAACTTAGGTGTCCTGTGGGCACATGCATATTTTACAGTGCGTATGGCTGCAGACCTGCCACTCTCCTCGCTACTTCATCACTATAACACATCTTTTGGTGCTTACCACATACTCCCGTGATCCTGGGTTCGATTCTCCTAAACAAAGGTTTCTCTCTTTTTCCTGAGAAGATGAGTGTCGGGTGATCAAGCCCTATGGACCCCTTAAATGGCATTTAAAAACAATTTCACGTTTTACTCACATGGTTTTCTACCCACATTCGTTTATTTTTACATCTCTTCAGACTGTTTGTACAAAAGCTTATAACTTTCTGTAGCACTTGTCCATTATAAGTAGAGGAATTTCCCCAAAAATTTGATATGGACACTTCACCGAAAAACACGTTTTGAGGTATCCAGCTCAAAAATACATTTTTAGAAGAAGGTCCGTTTGTATGTAAGTAAGCATAATTTAGACATGAAATGTGAGATAAATATCACGTTTGATACTTAAATTCAGGGTCTTACAAAGATTTTCAAGAAGTTACCGGACCAACCTCTACATGAAAATGTGTCCTTATTTTGGATTTGTTCAAAAATGGCTCTAACGATAGTGATTAAAATACCATTAATAAAATTTACTTGTGTTGAATTTTCTGTAAGCAGCCTATGGAGCCCACTTCATTCTGAATTAACTTTATATAATTATGTATAAAGTGATAAACAATCAGATACACAAAAGCTTAGCACACAGTTTAATGTCTAATAAATGTTTCGTGGCATTAACCATTTCCGACAGATTCGTTGCCCTTGGTTTGCTACACATCACTTCGAGTAAGTGCGCGGTTCACAACCGTCAACTTCTGTGCGCCGCTCTCTCTAACTCTGTAATACAAGCAACAAGGCACTGATTTGGGCTAAACCCACACCGTGCTTGGTGTGGGGCAGTGGTTATACTACTCACTTTTACGCAAGCACCTCGAGATCCATTCACCGTAGAGGGCTATTATCTTTTATTTGTTACAACTAGTTTTACTGTAATATAGTTAAGTAACATTGCTTGTGTTACTTCATTTAAGTTACAAATATAATTACAGTAATGGTGAAGTGTATAGTTACAAAATTAAATTGACTCAGTACGAAACCTCCTCCCGATGTATAGATTAATGCCATAATTGCCATAAACCGGCATGACGACTGCTAAATAAACGCCACATTAAAAAAAAATCTGATGTGTTACACTCACATGACTTTCTCTACGCTTCTACAAACTATTTTTACAAACGCTTATTCTCCATCTATTTCATATTAATCGAGATAAACATTTGCAGAAACGATCTTTTGACATGCAAAGAGAATTACATTTTACACATAGCGACCAGTTCTAAAAACATTTGACTATCGCTTAAGGCGTATTATGTTCCCCTTGTTTTGTAATTGCAAGGGCAATATAGAAATGCAGTAGCCTTTAAGCACATACATATATCTTAATAGCTGGTTGCTAGGTGCAGCACCATTCTCTTTGCCACAGATTAATACTCTTTGCATATCCAAGACAAAAAAAATGAATAACGAATTCCCATTTGAGAAAATAAGTATTGAAAAAGTTAAGGGAATAACAAGCAATATCTCAAAAATGGTTCACTCAACAAAAAAAAATGTATATGGCATAAATTGTGTAGTTTAACGCGATCTACATTTTTTGTGTAGTAAAATTTTGTCTATCTCTTATGGTTTACCAGTTATGCAAACGTCGTTCACAATGAAGAATACTTTTGGAGACATTCCAAGAAAATTCGAGATATACATTTCATTTGTCAAGAAAATATCTTAAACATATGATATTTTAATCAAAATCTTAGAGCCATTTTTGAGAAAATTAAAATTTTTGAAAAAGTTCCATGTAAAGAGTAGTCAGGGGTGGGGGGATTTTCTTGAAAACCTTTGTGTCGCATCTCTGTAAGATACTGAACATAAATACCAAGTTTGGTGTTTACCCGACTGTTCGTTTCTGAGTTTTGCGGTTCACATACACACGGACATGTTTCCAAAAATGCTTTTTTTGGATTCAGGGGGTCTCAAAACATATATTTCCGGTGAAATCTCGGTATCGAATTTTTGTGTGGAATACAATACTTCCCCTACTTACTATACGTAGTAGAGAAAGTAACAAGAAAACCTGTTATATGTTTAAACTCGTGTATTTAAAATGAAAAGGGAGGGGAGGTTGATCAGCTTCACGGAGATTTGAACTGAAGGAAGAGTAAGCTAACTTGCCACTGAGCTAAGAGTGCGGCAGTAAGCGTGACATTGTAACGAGCTTTAGTGATACTCCACTTGAGAACCATATATCAATAAAGTGTGTTTTTGTTACAAATATTCAGTGTTAAAATGCCCTGAAACACCCTGGTTTTTTTCGGAAGACTTTTGTGATTACGGTTGTGTTCCCCATTATAACTACTACAGGAGTATACGCAGTCTTTGTCGTCCTCCGTGGTGTAGTGGTCACCATGCTAGCCTCTACTTCCCGAGGTCGCGGGTTCAAACCCGGCGGAGGGCGATGGATTTTTTTCGGGCGTAGAAATCCTTAGCATGGCTTCCTTCGGAAGGGAAGTAAATCCGGTGGTCCCGTGTCGTAGATTTACGGCTGATAAAGAGGCTTCTGAGAAAAATTTACGGTCTTTTACGCCCAATATAGAATGGGACGCTAAGAACCTAACAGTTAAAGAGCGTCCATAAATAAAACTCAATTTCAATTTTGCGCAGTCTTATGAAAAATCCTAGCTGTCCCGAGCGATCACGGAAGTAACGCTTTCGAGCTCCCTCTCTCAGACGCCGGCCAGTTTTAAATTGACCTAGTGTACCTGCAACAAAATTTGTAGTAAAATCATTTCTCCAAACAAATGGAACAGGTGTTAATTTAATCAAAATCCCTTAGAGCGTTTTTTAAAAAATCTGATGTGTTATACTCGCATGACTTTCTCTACTCTTGTACAAACTATTTTTACAAACGCGTATTCTTCATATGCTTCATGTTAATCGAGATGTTAATCTTATTGCTGATTTTCTTGTAGATGCAAGGGGAATTGGTAGGCTTTAAGTGATAGTCAAATGTTTTAAGCGCTGGTTGTTATGTGGAGTATTCCATTCTCTGCATTTACAGGACAAAAAAAAATGAATAACGAATTCCCATTTGAGAAAAAGTAAAATATTGGAAAATTTAAGGGAACAACAAGCAATATCTCGAAAATGGTTCACTCAAAAAAAAAGTATATGACATAAATTGTGTATTTTAACGCGATCTACATTTTTTGTGCAGTAAAAATTTGTCTTATCTCCTATGGTTTACCGGTTATGAAAAAATCGTTCACAATGAAGAATACTTTTGGAGACATTCCCAGAAAATTCGAGATATACATTTCATTTGTCATGAAAATATCTTTAAAGATATTATAATTTAATCAAAATCGTTAGCCATTTTTGAGAAAATTAAAATTTTCGAAAAATGTTCCATGTAAAGGGCAATCTGGGGTGGGGGGATTTTCTCGAAAACCTTCGTGTCGCATCTCTGTAAGATACTGAACCTAAATACCAAGTTTGGTGTTTATCCAACTGTTCGTTTCGGAGTTATGCTGTTCTCAGACAGACACACACATGGACATGTTTCCAAAAATGCTTTTTTTGGATTAAGGGGGTCTCAAAACATGCATTTCCTGTGAAATCTCGGTATCGAATTTTCGGGGTGGAATGCAAAATTTCCCCTACTTATTATACGTAGTAGAGAAAGTAAAACCAAAAAATAAATGACATTTTTCAATGTAAAAGTGTAAGGGGGGGGAGGTCTTGTGTTGCATCCTCGGAAAATGCTGAACTAATGCCGAGTTATTCTGTTCAGTGCACATAGATTTAGGTGACCTCAAGACATGCATTACTGGTGAAATCCTAACATTGAATGTTTAGGTGTAATGCACTGCTTCCTCTATTATAAGTAGGTGCTAGAAAAAGTGAACATAAAATCTCAAAACCTGTTTGACGTAGCATTAAAATGTGTTATCTTCCATTTAGTTTGTTTGGGTAACAGAGTGTTTACAAAGAGATTAAAGTCCAGATAATCGCAGAAATTTGATTAATCACGCCATGATGGGTTACTTGACCCGATATGAGCACGCATGCGCAGTGATCGCGTTGCCATGACAACCTAATGAACACTTGTGTTCGCGGGAGAAGATCGTGCCCGGTCCTTAATTAGGCCCAGGACGCCGGTATACATTATGTATACAACAATAGGCCGCCAAGTGATTGTTCCAGGCTTCCCTTCGGTCACAGCGCTCTCTCTATTTTTAGAAATTTAAAAATTAATGAAAACTACGAAATCGTTATTCATTGTTGTTTTACCTCATTAACAACACAATGTAATGCATTTATCTTTTCTCTCTTTTTTTAATTAACAAAGTTTCCGATGTGCTTGTTAAACTTGCACAAGTTACAGGAAGGGTTAAAACTAATGAAGTGTACAAAACGTTCTTCTGGAAGCGAAATTATCTTTTCCATTTGAACGCTTTACTGAATTCGATACTTAACCGTCCTCTCCGTAATATTTAACTAAAATCCTCTTGCTGACGGAACAGTTGGTTGCGTCTTCTTGAAAGCTTTGTTCGCGCTGAGGGCTGCATACGTATTTATACACAAGTACTGCCAACTTCGTCGTTTTTCCACTATATGGTTGCTTAGCGGCTGAGAGCAGTGCACTCTCACGCTTGTTTTACGTCGCTTCATTTGCTAAACCATAGGGCTACCTTTCCACATGTGATGTAATGTGTTGCAGACAGATCCCTCCCTTCCTGTACCATGTGCTTGAGTATCTTTCTGAGAGATGGTGTTAGGTTGCATTAGATGCATCTGTGTAACTTTGATCTATCGCAGTATATTTTCTGATTGATGGTCTTAGTGGTATGACCTCCTTGTACGTGCATGAGTAACGTTTTGTTAGATGATCTTAGTTGCGTATTCGCCTTCTTGTACTTGTATAATTTTCTGATAGGTGGCGTTAGGTTGCCTTCTGCTACCATTATTTTTCCTGATAGATGGCGTTAGTTGTATAGGTGCATTCTTGTATCGTCTGCTGGGGTAACTTTATGACAGTTGTACAAGCACCTTCTTGATTAATTTTAGGATAAATTATCATAGTTGCGTTTTCACCTTCACGTACATCTGCTAGAGTAACTTTGAACAAATGACTTTAGTTGCATGGGCGCCTTGAGTAAGTTTTGGATAAATTACCATAGTTTTCTGTTTACCTTCTTTTACATCTGCTTGAGTAACTTTGAACAAATGCCTTAGTTGCATAGGCGTCTTCTTGTACCATCCACTTGAGTAATTTTCTGATGCCCTTAGTTGCATAGATACGTTCATCTGCTTGAGTAATTTGCTGACAGTTGGCCTTAGTTGCATAGGCGCCTTTTTGTATCTCTATATAAGCAACTTCCTTAGATGTCAGTTGCATTGGCACTTACTTGTACCACGCGATAGTTGGCCTTAGTTACAGAGGCACCTTCTAGTATGGCGGTTGTCCATGCTTCCGGATATTCTCCGCCTTCAAATATTTTATTGAAGCTTTTTCTATAGAAATCTACCATTTTATTAACTTCTAGAGAGATCTTGAAAAACTCAGCTGACAAGCCTCTATACCAGCTGTCTTCCCGTTTTTTAAACATTTTATTGCACGAACAACCTCTGCTGTGCTATTTTCATAATCAAGCATTTGCACAATTGGAGCCCCAATCATCCCTTCAGCGGCCAAAGTATTTAATTGTATCCTAAACTCCCCTCCTTCATAGACTGTTTTAAAGTGCTTTATCCATTCTCCAGCAGGGATAGTTGCCTGAATGGACCTTCGCCTTCGAATCTGTCTAATAACTTTCCACATGTCACCAATTTCCCCATTTTCGACTACTTCACGTACCGTGGGGATGGGAGAGGGTGGATAATGTAAATAAAATACAATGCAATTTCTGGAAGCGCATTCTAGGGTTGGGGAGGGGTACTTCAAACTACGGAGTTCTTCGGGAGGTAGGATGCTGGGAAGATGCTGTATTTGCTAAACTAAACGTAGTTAGGTACTGGCTGCGAATAATTAAAGGTGATCAAACAACTCTGAGAGCAATATGTTATCGTCATCAAATGAACAACATAGAGCATCCGAAATGGTGGGCGGCGGGGTTGCAACGCGAATTATCAAAAATTGGCTTAAATGATATCTGGCAAAGGGGTAATGAAAATACACACAGTGCCGTGAGAAAGGTCAAAAGACGACTCTGCGATATAAACAGGTAGAAAATAGAATCTGAATGTAGACAAAGATCAACATTGGAGTTACAAAATGAAATAAAAACTAGGTGGGGTAAGGAAACATATATTTTGGAATTGAGTATAAAACAGAGGAATGGAATAGCATGGCTTAGGTTGGGAGGGTGGAAAGCTCGCAGATTGTTGATGACGATGTCAGGAGGATTTGCCCATTATGCGGAGAACAAGAAGACTGGACGCATATTTTGGCAGCATGCGTGCAGACGGAGGGTATTAGGAAAAAACTATTACCGGAAGTATTTTTGGCTTCCAACAGACGGAGGACAGCATGCTGGGAAATGATTCTAAACAGCCAAAACTGGCCAAGCTTGGGCACATACTTAATGGAAGTACGTGTACTAAGAGATAAGGTGTTTATGTAATTTTTCTTTAAATATATGTGGTGCTTGAGTACTTGTGCGCGAGTGTGTGTGTGTGTGTGTGCGTGTGTGTGTGTGATTCAGAGTGTTTTTTCAATTTTATATGTATGTATATAGTGCGGTGATTATAAAAAAATAATTGTTTTCTGGTTGATACTACAAGTCACGTTTACAGACCAGGTATTTTTCTAGAGAGCATGTACGGTCTTATGACCCATGTGACTGTTATGCAATTAATGTA
The DNA here is from genome assembly GCA_030765065.1 of Deroplatys truncata. Classification (NCBI taxonomy): domain Eukaryota; kingdom Metazoa; phylum Arthropoda; class Insecta; order Mantodea; family Mantidae; genus Deroplatys; species Deroplatys truncata. Next base: position 23,796,785 of record CM060977.1, read on the forward strand.
ATACTTAATAAATACTACTACTACCTTCTAGTATATCTGATTAAGTTTCTAATATATGGCCATATTTAGGTAGACGCCTTCCGTGTCGGTTGCATGGGTAACCAGTTGAAAGATGACCTTAGTTGCATAGTCGTCTTCTTGTATCATGCATTTTATTCCCGTTTGTGTTGTATTGTGGGTGAAATTTTGAACCATTGTGTTGAATAGGTACGTTATCTGATATTTACCTGACGTCAAAAGGAAAGCACGAAGAAACATGGGACACAGTTGCAAGTAGTGTATCTTTGACAAGACACGAGGCGCCCTTATGTTGAAAGGAAAACACGATATCGCCCGCATTGATCCACGTGGCGTCTTCACAAAAACAATTCGTGTCGTTCATCACCCGGCCTACATCGTCTTGAGGATTACCAACTCCTATTACGTACGTGGCCGAGGTGCTTAACACGGCAGTAAGGGGTTTTTGTATTCCTGAGGGATGGCTCGGGATTACCGCTCCCGAATTGTCATAACTTATCCCGAAGTGCGGAGCCAGCACAAAATATGGACTCGGATATGAGTGAGGGAAAAGCCTTGGCACGGCTGTCTTCCTGGCTTCCTTTTGGCGTCGGGGAAGAAAACTTTCCCCGCTAACGTTATTCTCCATCCGTCGCTGCAGTAATGCTGTCCCTAGACCTTTCATATACTATAATTCTGTAGAAATTCATCCTCGTGCAGCTCTTCAAAATCGCACGAGTTTTAGCTTTTGTTTTACTTTCTCCACTACGTATCTACAGTATTGTAATCCAAACCAAAGTTCAATGCTGAGACTTCATCTGAAATACGTATTTTGAGATCCTCTGAGCACAAAAAGAAGCATTTTTTAGAAAAATGGTACTGTATAAATACCAAACGTGATATTTAAATTCAGTATGTTCCAAAGATGTCACCGAAGATTTTTACTTTCTCTACTACGTACAGTAAGTAGGGGAAGTATTGTATTCCACCCAAAAATTCGATACCGAGATTTCACCGGAAATACATGTTTTGACACCCACTGAATCCAAAAAAAAAAAAAAAAGCATTTTTGGAAACATGTCCGTGTGTATGTGTGTGAACAGCAACACTCAGAAACGAACAGTCGGATAAACACAAAACTTGGTATTTAGGTTCAGTATCTTCCAGAGATGCGACACGAATGTTTTCAAGAAAATTCCCCCACCCCAGATTATCCTTTACATCGAACATTTTTCGAAATTTTTAATTTTCTCAAAAATACCTCTAACGATTTTGATTAAAATAGTTTTAGACATTTTATGGCAAATGAATTGTATATCTCGAATTTTCTGGGAATGTCTCTAAAAGTATTCTTCATTGTGAACGACTTTTGCATAACTGGTAAACCATAAGAGATAGACAAAATTTTACTACACAAAAAATGTAGATCGCGTTAAAATACACAATTTATGTCATATACTTTTTTTGTTGTTGAGTGAACCATTTTCGAAATATTGCTTGTTATTCCCTTAAATTTCCCAATACTTATACTTTTTCTCAAATGGAAATTCGTTATTCATTTTTTTCCTGGTAATGCAAAGAGAATAGAATACTCCACATAGCAACCAGCTCTTAAAATATTTGACTATCGCTTAAAGCCTTCCAATTCCCTTTGCATCTACAAGAAAAGTAGCAATAATATTAACATCTCGATATCTCGATTAACATGAAGCGTATGGAGAATAAGCGTTTGTAAAAGCTGGTTTGTACAAGAGTAGAGAAAGTCATGTGAGTGTAACACCCCAACCTACATTTCACATGAAAAATTTTTCGATATGTTTGATTTTCTGAAAAATGGCTCTGACGATTTCCATTAAAATAGCATATGAGATATTTTAATGACAAAATGTTCATCTTCTTTGTGTTGGAATAGACTGTGAGGTTCTCTTTCGGAAAGAATTTTGTATAACTGGCAAACGATAAAAGATAGACAAAAACTTACTACACAAGAAAAGGTGGATCTCGTTAAAACACAAAACTTATTTCAAATAGTTTTTGGTAGCATTAGTCATTTCCAAGGTATACCTTGTTATTGTTTTCACTTTTTCTGTCGTTTTTAGTTTCTCTACCACGGACCTAGTAGTAGAGAAGGTGTTGTATTTCACCCAAAAATTCAATACCGAGGTTTCACCGGAAATACTGTTCTTGAGGTCCCCTGAATAAATAAATAAATAAATAAATAAACTATTTTGGAAAGCTTGGGCATTTATGTTCAGTATCTTCCAAATATGCGACTCGAACATTTTTCAGGAAGTCCTCTCCTCACCAAACCAGCCTTTATAAGGAAAATGTTTCGATGTATACTTTGTTTGTTACCTTCTGAAAAACTGCTCTAGTAGATATAAACATCACTTGTTTAAGACTATCGCTGTTCGCTTTGAATCTGTAACACAATGTGTGATTTAGCTATTTCTTGCAAAATTTCATGTGCATTGAAATATAGTAGATAGAAAAATAAGCTTTAGTAAAAATAGTTTGTATACCCACTAATAAATTATAGAGGACAGAGAAAGTCATGTGAATGTATACAATTCTGCTGATATCTGTCTGTTATTGCTTGAACCTTAGCAATGTACAAAAAATCTGATGTGATACCATCATTTTTAAACATCCTGTATATAAACGATACCTCAGGTGGTAGAAAACGCTGTTTGACTGTTACACATCAAGATCTGTTCACAATCAGATGTGTCCGAACTGACAAAGGCTCACGTATAGCTGGTTCATCAAGGGAATAATTCATTTAATGTTGCAATCTCGAAATGCACCCTGGCGTGCCGTAGATACTTATGGTTCTATCACCTTTAATCGTTGATGGAAACTGTTTTATATGATTTGTGGGCAAGATTGTGAGAGGAACAAAAACTTGGTTCTTCTTCTGAACAAAGAGGGCATGGTGTGATAGTTCATCACGTCGGGGCGCCCAGAGCACCAAATTAATGCCGAGGAAGATGACTGTCCTCAGGCTGCAGTAATCTCTCTGACAATCTGTAGCAATTTCCGCCTATATTGTACTGTAGTCATGACACGGACAGAATGGCAAGCTATTAGCACTAGTAGCTTACTGCTGTGGGCGCGTTCGACCGGTTTTGCCACTTAGTTCGAGTAAACTTTAAGGGGACACAGGTCTTCATATTGAGATGGTGTTTTGTTTACGTAAATTATAAGTCTCATGCTTGGGAAGCCAACTTGAAGTAGTCTTCTTCAACTGTTGTAGTTTATTGTTGTTGAAGTTTTTGTTGTTTAAGGAGTTGGCACCACGCTTTCGGCGTAGTTTGAAGAAGATTGTATGTTTTTGCCTCCGCTGCTTCAGTAATGTTTGTAGAGACACGTTTCTCTTAGGCAGGGTGCGGTGCGACAAGAATGTAGGCTTACACAGATTTTAAGTTTAAGTTCACTTCTTTTTATTAATCCGTGACACAAATTATATAGCCTTACACTGATGTTGAGAGCTGTGAGATTCTTTAATTTAAAACTTGTACTTTGTTAACGCGTATACATATTTTACGATTCACACGAATACGTAATATTTCTTTAGAGAACACATCTTCCATCCGGCCACTACCAAGGTCTGCAGGCAACTGAACATGTTTCAACCGTCAAAACCCGTAAGCTTCTGTATTTCAAGTCTCTGATTGTCTAATCCTAGTCCAATAGAATACCTGCATTTAATTAAAGCTTTTTCTGGCTGTTGATTGCTAATTTTAAACTGTCACAAAATTTATGTTATTGCTGCCCTAATTATGACTAGTAGTATTCAAACACTCAAACTCATTATTGCCTCAAGGTTACCTCATTATTACCTCATTGTTAGCAACTTAAAACTTATTATTCTCACAGCTCTTACATTATTAAAGTATGTAATGTATTCACATAACATTATTAAGCATGTTTACAATAATATAAGCATTTGCAATTACTGTTACATTTTTTACATATTACATAATTTAATTGAAATTATTCAAGTATTAAAAATACTGCCTCAATATGCAAAGTTGTATTACAGTTAACTGTTTTGTAAATACTTTCTCTACTACTTGTCTATAATAATTAGAGCAAGTATTGCGTTCCATCCAAAAAGTCGATACCTAGATTTCACCGGAAATTCACGTTTTAAGGTCCCCTGAACCTAAAAAGTGTATTTTAGAAATGTCCTGTGAACAGCATAACACTCAATCGAAAATTAATAATCGATTAAATAGCAAACTTGCTGTTTACGAGGCTTTTTTTTTAAATTGGGTACCGTTTTAATAGTTTGTCGCTGCAGTCGCGATTTTGAGCATGCGCGATCACTTCCTTTTTTCATTAGGAAGCCAGACGCAGCTGTGAGCGATCGTCTTTTTGGGTTATGCTGTTTTAGAGCGCTTCCAAATGTTAAAAAAAAAATCGAACGACCCGCCGACTGTGAAGTCAGATCAGTGATTCGTTTTTTGTATCCGAGAAATGATACGCTAGCAAACATTCATTGGCACTTCTGTGAAGTTTACGGGGAAACAATGAGTGACAATGCCCGGCCGCAAACAGCGAAAAAGAGCTGATCGCATCATTTGATGGAACAATTCGACCACCCTCCCGGATTTGGCACCAAGCGATTTTCATCTGTTTCTTCATCTGAAGAAATTTCTTGATGGAAAACATTTAATCGATTATGTGAAACAAGAAGTGCAGAATTGGCTTATCACAGGCGACATCATTCTTTGACGAAGGCATACAAAACCTGGTTTCCCGTTCAAGTGCCTGAATAAGGCGTTAACTATGTAGAGAAGTGGTGTAAGGTAATGAATGCTAATAAAGTATTTTGAAAATGATGTTCTGTTATTTTTTTTAAACAAAATATGAGTACTTACTTTAAAAAGACTCCTCGTAGGATGAGATCTCCAAGGATGCTACACGAAAATTTTCAAGAAATTCCCCTCGTCACATATTTGTTTCTTAAACACAGCTGCAACGATTTGGTTAGAATATACTCAAGTGTAGAATGACATGCTATTGAATTTTGTTTAAATAACCTGTCAAGTGTTTCGCATTCCCACTGAATTGTCTAACCTAGAAATCATGAGAGACAGACAAAAACTTAGTGGAGAAAAACATTAGTTCTCAATGAAAAACAATTTGTCAAATTGTTGTTTGTGGTGGTAACCATTTCTGACATATTTGCTGTTATGACTTGAACTTGCATACGTTTTGTAAGTGCTAAATCACCATTGTTTTGCTTCTATGAGGTCAAGCAGAAGATTTGAAAGATGTAGGCATCCGCTGTTTTAAACATTTAACTTCATGCTCTTATGTTGCTACAACAAAATGTGTATTGAAAAATTTCGGCAAGTATTTATTAGATTTTCAAGAAAATAGTAATATATAGTGGAATCTGGCTTAACCGAACTAAAGAAATTTTTATTTTCTCTACTACGTATAGTAAGTAGGGAAAGTATTGTATTCCACCCAAAAATTCGATACCGAAGTTTCATAGGAAATACATGTTTTGAGACCCCCTGAATGCATATAAAGCATTTTTGGAAACATGTCCGTGTGTGTGTCTGTGAACAGCATAACTCAGAAACGAACAGTCGGATAAACACCAAACTTGGTATTTAAGTTCAGTATCTTCCAGAGATGCGACACGAAGGTTTTCAAGAAAATCCCCCCACCCCAGATTACTCTTTACATGGTACATTTTCCGAAAATTTTAATTTTCTCAAAAATGGCTGTAACGATTTTGAATAAAATACCATAAGTTTAAGATATTTTCATGACAAATAAAATGTATATCCTGAATTTTCTGGGAATGTCTCCAAAAGTATTCTTCATTGTGAACGACTTTTGCATAACTGGTAAACCGTAAGAGATAGACAACATTTTACTACACAAAAAATGTAGATCGCATTAAAATACACAATTTATGTCATATACATTTGTTTTGTTGGGTGAACCATTTTCGAGATATTGCTTGTTATTCCCTTAAATTTTCCAATACTTATACTTTTTCTCAAATTCGTTATTCATTTTTTTTTTTTTGTCCTGGTAATGCAAAGAGAATGGAATACTCCACATAGCAACCAGCTCTTAAACTATTTGACTATCGCTTAAAGTCTACCATATTCCCCTTGCATCTACAAGAAAATGAGCAATAAGATTAACATGAAGCATATGGAGAATAAGCGTTTGTACAAGACTAGAGAAAGTCATGTGAGTGTAACACATAAGATTTTTTTCCCCAGGCTGATGATTTTTAGCAGGAAAGGAAGAAATTAATTGTATTGCAAATATATGTATTAACATGTAATAAACTACTGCTGTATACAGTAGTAAAATATCCAATACGGTGTTTACAAAGACAATTTCATAAAATCAGATATATTGGGCGCGCACAGACTGTATACCCCTACATTAAATTAAAGCTGACGTGTGTAATCGTGCTGTGTTTTTGTTGCTCAGGTTGGTACCTATTCTTCTGTTTCTTGTTATATTGAACTTCGGGTGTTTTTGACTTCCATTGTTGACGCTAAGAATCGTGTGACTGTAGATTGTTAGTAGAAGGCAAGATATTGAAGGAATAGTTGACAAAAGCGATTACACGATTGAGGAACGCTTGGTGACCGCCATGTGGGCTCATGAGCGTCAAAAAAAAAATGTCATGGACGATTTCGTTGTGCGATTTAAGAAGGCAATACTGAAAAAGACGTGTTTGTTGTCATGGGAAAACAAAACTTTTACGACAGGTAGCGTTCGGGTTGCGCCCAGAAGTGAAAGACCAACCTCCAGGTATGAACTTTCATCAATGATCCAGTTCTTCTTCCGTGGCCTCCAAGGATCCCTGATCCCTGAAGCTGGTATTCAACAAATGACCTGTAAAATGCGGTGGGCCAGGATTTCCAGGCTGTGACCGCAAGGATGTTGCTCAAAATGAACAAAAGAACATGGGAGGGAATTCAGCTCTGCAGAGACTACGGAGAGACACATAAGGATGTTTTCGATTTCTAAGATGAAAGGGTAAACCTTAAAATAAATAATAATGCGTATATGGACTTAAATATTGATTTGAATTCAATTTAGGGGTATACGAACTTTGTGCGCACACTGTTTTAACTTCTCGCAAACTTTGCGAGTAGCTATATCACGCCACCGTTTGATATCCATATCTGTTGGTGTTGATTCACAGCAAGGCAACCTGAAAACAAAAGGTTTTGTGTTATTGATAGTGAATACATAGATACGGAATAATTCTTATTTCCCGTTAAGATTTCATTACGAATTTGTAGTACTGTCTTCCACAGCAAAGAAAGTCCCGGGGAATGAAATGCAGAGGGGAAATTGCTGGTTAGACACGGTCCGAACCCCGCCTACTTGATCATGTTACACACATTTATGACACACACGACAGCTCAGTTGAATAGTTTTACTCCTTGCGTAGCATGCGTTCTCCGTCATACATTCACTGTCCTTGTCGCACTTTTTCCAAACAGATAAGGGTAGCACATTCCTGTCAGAAACTTTCTTTCCGTTGGCGAACAGTACCTCTAATGCTTTGAATCCTTCTTCCGCTGTCGGTTTTGAGTTTCTGTTCAGTGCTTATTACAACACGCTTTCTTTTCACTGACATCTTAAACACAAATAAATCACATTGACCAATACCAGCAGTAAAATCACAGTGGGGCTCCGTGTGCAAGCAGTTAACCTTGTTATAACGGTACAATATTTCTTGGAATTTGCGGTAGGGCAAGCATGTTTTTCCTCCGCCGTTTCGTGTGTGTCTGCGCACGTAATACATCAGATGTTTTATTTAAGAGTCAGTTATTCATTTGCATTAAAGAAGAACTGGCACGTCCCCTTTTTTGCGGCTTGAAAGTGTAGTGGGGGCTAAAACCCCAACGAAAGTTTTCAGCATAATAAGTGGACAGCGGCTTAGCATGCTGACGTGCGCACAAAGTTGGAAAAACTTGCAACCAGGAGTGACAACCGAATAGTGCTTAGGTGGAAATTTATGAGGACGGTACAGCCAACATCACGAACAAAAAATGCAGCATAAACCTGTTTCTTCACGGACCCTTTGTTGCCTTCTCTACTGCTTACCTATAGTAGCTAGAGGAAGTATTGTATTTACCCCCCAAAAAAAAAATCGATATCGATACGCGTTTTCAAGTCCCCTGAATCCGAAAAGGTAGTTTTCAGACCCGTGAGAGAGAAAGAAGAGCATAACTCAAAAACTGAAAAGTCTGAAAAATACCAAAACTAATATTTCAGCTCAGCATCTTCCAAATATGCGCACAAAGATTTTCCCGCTTATCCAAATTATCGTTTGCATGGAAAATTTTTTCTTTATATTCTAAAATTCCGCTCTGAGGCCTTTGATTAAATTGGTATAACTTGAAGTAGATAGTATCTTTACGTTATTAGCCCCACGTTTCGGGCACCAATTTGAAGGAGGTTGTATTGAAGGAGTTTGTATTATATTTCAACTGTTGGGGAGCCGAACTTGAAATTCGTTGCAACCACACGTATAGTGCCCGCTTTCCGGTAGCCTTCGCCCCAAGTTTAAAAAAAATATTAACTTTATAATTTGACTGTTTCTTTAAATATTATGTATTTATGTTTGCCTCGGCTGCGTCAGTATTTATTTTTAAACACACGTTTCTCTTAGCAGGGTTGTGATGCGACAAGAATGTAGGCTTACACAGATTATAATTTTACTCCACTCCTTTTGTTAATGCTTGACACGATTTAAATAACACTACTCTGATATAGAGAACTGTGAGATTCTTTTTATTAATTAATTAATTACACCTTTTAACACGTAAACTTATTTTTCGTCTCACACGAATACATATTATATTTCTTGAGGATACTTTTTGCGTCTGGTTAGTAACGCTGTTTACAGGCAACTGACTTCTGTATTTATAAATGTTTCTCCTTTTCAGTTTCTGATTGGCTAATCCTACTCCAATAGAATACCTTCATTTAGCTAAAGCTTTTTTTGATTGTTGATTGGCTATTTTAAAAACTGTCACTAAAATTACATTATTGTTACTCCAATAATGACTAGTAACATTATTAAACTCTCAAACTCATTATTGCCTCAACGTTACCTCATTGTTACCTCATCGTTAGCAACTTTTAACGTATTATTCTCACAGCTCCTACATTATTAAATTACGTAATGCATTCACATAACATTATTTAACATGTGTACAATAATATAAGCATATGCAATGACTGTTACATACATTTTACAAATTATTACATACACATATTGCTTCAAGGCGGGCTGTTATTGAATTTACATATTATATACTTTGACTGAAATCATTTAAGTGTTAAAAATACTGCCTCAAACTGAATGATTTATAAAATACATATCCTAGATTTTCTAATATCCTGTGAAGCCATGTTCATTGTAAATGGATTTTTGTAGCAGTAGCTCTTTCCTAGATATTCGTTGGAATTGGTTTGAATGTTCTAATATTTGTATAGTTTTTTTGAAGTGCTCGCTCACAATTCTTTGTTATACTAACAGTAAGGAATTTCAAAGGCAGTTTATCGGGACCCGCTTTTTAAACATTTCACTATTACTTCAGCCCCCATCATCTCTCGTGGTGTAACTAAAAAGAAATGTGATGAAACCATTTCTGCTAAGCTCAAAATGAATTATAACTGGTGTAGAAGTACATGTGAATGTGACACACTTTTTTTTTCCTTTTCCTTTTTTTTTTTTTTTTTAACTTTCTCTACTACGTATAGTAAGTAGGGGAAGTATTGCATTCCATCCAAAAATTCGAAATACATGTTTTGAGGTGCACTGAATGCACATAAAGCATTTTTGTAAACATGTCCGTGTGTGTCTGTGTACAACATAAATAAAAAACGAAACCTATGGATGGGACACGAAGATTTTTAAGAAAATCCCCCTACCTCCAACTACCCTTTACATGAAATTTTTTTCGAAAATGTTGATTTTTACAAAAGTTTCTCTTAAAGATGTTGATTAAAATACCATATGTTTAAAACATTTTCATGACAAATAAAATGTATATCTTCAATTTTCTGGGAATAGCCTCTGAAGTTCTCTTAATTCTGAATGACTGTTTACACAACTCGTAAACCGCAAGAGATAGACAAAATTTTACTACGCAAAAATTGTAGACCTCGTTGAAGCACACAAGTTATATAAAATACTTCATTTTGAGTTAAAATTTCAAATATTCCTTGTTGTTGGTTTGAATATTAAACTACCTACTTACCTATAATTTTCCCAAATGGGAAGTTTTTTTTCCCCCTGGCCATACAAAGAGAACGGGTTTTCAAAGCCATCACATAGCGATCAGCTCTTAGAATATTGACCATCCCTTAAATTGTTGTATTCCCTATTATTTTACACTCTTTTAACTACGTGGTCATATCGCGACGGTAGTATACCTCGTGAATCGGTGTGTGGCGGGCACTTAGCCTTCTAGGTCTCATCCCTATACCATACCACCTTGCTTCGTCACGTGTCCAAGAGACCTTAGTGCTAAGCAACTGTACCTGTAGTTTGTGACGGGAAGATGACAGTCTCGACGCGTGTCTACAGTAGCATGTGTACAGCAACTGTACCTCGGCTTCCACACGTGCCTGGCAGATTGCATTAGGGTGCTGCCTAGTCTACCTGCTTTCATTATCTGTGGATAGATGGCAGAACATTCGTTTTACTATCAATTTTTCATGATTTACTATTGTTTTATACTGAAGGTGGAATTTTGGGTCGTATTAGGTATCCAATCCAATATTTACGTTACCGCCTGAGCCACCCCGCTCGGTCCTATTTCCATTTTATCTACAAAGAAATATGTAATAACACTTCTACAAATGTTGATCTCGATTAAAATCAAGTAGAGGGAATATAAGATCCTTTAAAAATAGTTTGAAGAATGGGTGGAGAAAGTCATGTGAGTGTAACATAATCGTGTTTTTTTCAAACTGACAAACATGCCTACTAATATTTCATCCAAAATCAATTTTAGAGTGGTTTATGGATGCCCAAAATGTCTGTTTTCGGTGCCATGTAACAAATAAATGCAACAGTCTTCTACCTTAGTTAAACGGTAGAGAAAGTAATGAATGCAGTAGAACACGACAGTATTTTAATCGACAATGGAGTGTTAACCAAAAATTTGAAGCGTTCACAAAAAAAATCTCTCATTTAGTTGAAATTGTTCCGGTATTTACGATTATCCACAGACATTGCTAATACCAAAACGGCTATAATTTGTATGTCCCCAGACAGGACATTTTGATGGGTATTGGAACGATTTATAGCAGCACAGTTATAAAAAAAAAAGCTGGCTGCAGAAACACACAAAAGAATCGCCCTAAGTGATGCTTTTCACGAACGAAAAATCCAATAGTTGTATGAAAGGAAACAACAGGTTGCCAGCCCTGATGGATTATGTGTTGGGCCAGTAATGAATTATTGCTTCTCTGTTACAAAACCCTATTGATAGGGACCTCCGTTTCCTATTGTCATCGAAACACGATAGGAGAACATCAGTTGGCAGCCTTGGTGCATAATCAGCGGTACAGCTTGACTCGGAAAGAAGTTATCAACGCATACGACGTAACACGTAGCATAAGTCAAAATTCAAGGCATGCATCTTATTTGTCATGGGAATATCTTAAACATACGGTATTTTAAGAAAATAAAATATTTCAAGACATTTCGGGTGGGGAATTTTCTTGAAAATCTTCCGTGTTACATCGCTGGAAGATAGGCGCTTACTGAACTTAAATACCAAGTTTGTTATCTTTTGAACATTTCGTTTTAGAGTTATGCCGTTCGCAGACATACCCGAGCGCCCCTGCTTACTTTCTCTACTACGTACAGGGTCTTCGGTATAACACTTGACCGCTCGCACGGGCTTTTGCGTTTGGGTAGCACGGCATACCAAGCCAGCACTCTGTCTTCGCTTCTTAAATCTATGTTCCTGTAAACCTGTACATAAAATATAAGAATTTTATCTCATAGCAAATGCTGTACGAAAGGCACTATTTATATTTTTAGCCTAATAATTAAAACAAAGTAATTTCTGATTGAAAACTGCTTTATTGTTTTTCAAAATATTCTCCTTTGTGATCAATATACTTTTGCATCCGTTTGAACCATTTGTCAAAGCATTTATTCCAGTCTTCTTGAGACGCCTCCAAAACACAGTTTTTGAAAGCATCAACGGCTTCTTCTGCCAACGAAATCGTTGTCCACGCAATTTATTCTTGATGTTCGGGAACAAAAAGAAGTCATTGGGTGCCAAATCAGGACTGTGTGGCGGATGATCCATCAATTCTATTTTTGAGCCTTCAAATATTCATTGTTAGACGATATGTTTGCGCTCGCATTGTCTTGATGAACGATCCTACGGTTCTTGTTGGTTTTCCTTACTTCACCGAAGACTTCCGGCAAACAAATGGTTGTGTACCATTCGGCATTGACCGTTTTACGTTCCTCTAAAGGCACTGTTGCCACATGGACAGTTTTGCTGAAAAAGCAGGCGACCATTTGCTTCGAAGTGCTTCGAGTGCGAACAACTTTTGTTGGATTTGCTTCATCTTGAAACACCCATACAGTCGACTGCTGTTTACGTTCCGACTCATACGCATAGAGCCATGATTCGTCACCTGTTACAATCTTATATACGTCTTTTGAGGCACCGCCATTGTATTTCTTGAGCATTTTTGTACACCAATCGACACGAGCATCTTTTTGAGACTGATGTGGGATCCAACGAGAGCAAACCTTTTTCACGGCTAAATAATCGTGCAATATTTTATATATGCTGGTGGAACTAATGTCTAGGGTTGCCTCAATCTCACATATGTCGCATGGCGATCTTTTATTATTAGTTTTTGCACAGCATCAATGTTTTCTGGCACAACGACTGATTTTGGAGGACCTTCACGAATTTCGTCATTGAGCGAACGGCGGCCACGATTAAATTCCTTATACCAGCGTTCCACAATGGCAAAGGATGGAGCTTCGTTGCCAAATGTGGAAGTTAGTTGATCGATGCACTCTTGTCTTGATAATCCACGTCGAAAGTCGTAATAAATCATTGCACGAACATTTTCACTAGTTAATGCCATGTTTTTGTTGACACACAATTTTCAAGTTAGTGTAAACAAAACAAATGACGCTCTATTACAAAATGTTTGAAGTAGATTATGGTCAAAAAGTTCAAACTTTCCATTAAAAACGTCAGATGGTATGTACAACATTCAGGGTTGCCAAGGCTCAAAATATAAATAGTGTCCCTCGTATGTGCAGGAGTCACTGAAACCCCAAATTGTTGTTCTAACTTTGATAGTGATTTTCGCCAGTTTCGTCTAATGTTTCTTCTGTTAACACTATACGTTTTTGTATATGTTTCTTATTTGGCACCGAACCAGGAGTCTCAAATTTATTCGCAAGATCGTGTATTGAAGTTCTGGAAGGAGGCAATTGTGCAGAAAACTTGAGAATGAATTCTTCACGAACGCGACGAGCCGATTCGTATTTAAAATAACATGTACATACAAATATACGTTGTTCTAAATATAACTGCCTTCCCATCTTCGGAAAGAGCCCATTGACGCTAATGACTACGTGTAACGTGAAGGACAGAAAGCCTGTCGTGAGTGCTGGTTGTGGGGAGTGGGTAAGCCTGCGGCATTGGCTCTAACGCACAACACCGTGCGGGCGGTGCTGTTTTATACCGAAGACCTAGTGCTTACAATAGCTAGAAGTATTGTACTGCACCTAAAAGTTCGATAGCTAGATTTCATCGGAAACATGCGTTTTGAGGCCCTCTGAGCCATACACAAAAATTAAAGCAAACATCCGCGCGCGCGCGCGCGAGTGTGTGTGTGTGTGTGTGTGTGTGTAAAGGTATAACTCCAAAACGACAAAAAACGAAGAGTCCGATAAATACCAAATTTGGTATTAGAGTCAGGTATCTGCGAATATTTTCAAGAAAATCCCCTCATCTCAAAGTACTGTTTATATGGAACATTTTTCGAAACTTTTTATTTTCTCAAAAATGGCTCTAACGATTTTGATAGTAATGTCATGTGTTTATATTTTCATGACAAATAAAATGTATATCTTGAATTTTCCCTCAATAGCTTCAAGTCCTCTTCATTCGGAAGGAATTTTGTCTGCCTTTGTATAACGGGTAAACTTTAAGAGATAGACAAAAATATACTTCACAAAAAAAAAATTGCAACTCTTTAGAACGTACAATTTATTTCAAATACCTCTGTTTTTTATTAATTTTTTTAACGGACTGCCTCTATAGTGTGTAGGTCCCGGGTTCGATTCCCAGCTAGAGGGTGGTATTTTTGTTTAATCGGGATTATTCCCTATCCTCCCTAGAAACTAAAAGAATTAAAGACCGTTTGAATATATCACAGAATTAATTTAAAGACTCCCCAATGATAGCACAAACAGTAAACGAATGAACATCATTACCAATGAGCAATTGTTCCAAAGGCAAGGCCGCCAATATGACCTTCGATGTTAAAGGCAGCTGAAGCAAACAAACAATTAAAGAATGTGTCATCAGTCATTTCCGAAATGTTTGTCATTTGAACTGCTGTCGTTATTCAGTTGTTTCTCACGATATAATCGGTAGAGTATGGAATTTAAAACCCAGCATATATCGGCCTGCTTTTCAACACCCGACTGTCGATTCGGTTTACTGTATCCCCTTGGTGTGTAGTAATGAAACTATTTCTGCAAAGTTTTTATGTCTATTAAAATGGAGCTGATAGAAAAAAATTCTGATGTGTTACACTCACATGACTTTCTCTACTCTTGTACAAACTATTTTTACAAACGCTTATTCTCCATCTATTTCATATTAATCGAGATAAACATTTGCAGAAACGATCTTTGGACATGCAAAGAGAATTACATTTTACACATAGCGACCAGTTCTAAAAATATTTGGCTATCGCTTAAAGCCTATGTTCCCCATGTTTTGTATTTGCAAGGGCAATATAAGCAAATACATATCTCTTAATAGCTGGTTGCTATGTGCAGCACCATTCCCTTTGGCACAGGTTAATACTCTTTGCATATCCAAGACAAAAAAATGAATAACGAATTCCCATTTAGAAAGTAAGTATTGAAAAATTTAAGGGAATAACAAGTAATATCTCGAAAATGTTCTCAACAAAAAAAAATGTATATAACATAAATTGTGTATTTTAACGTGATCTACATTTTTTGTGTAGTAAAACTTTGTCTAGTTCTTATGGTTTATCAGTTATGCAAAAGTCGTTCACAATAAAGGATACTTTTGGAGACATTCGCAGGAAATTCAAGACATACATTTTATTTGTCATAAAATATCTTAAACATATGATATTTTAATCAAAATCGTTAGAGCCATTTTTGAGAAAATTAAAATTTTCGAAAAATGTTCCATGTAAAGGGTAATCTGGGGTGGGGGATTTTCTTGAAAACCTTCGTGTCGCATCCTTGGAAGATACTGAACCTAAATGCCAAGTTTGGTGTTTATCCGACTGTTCGTTTCTGAGTTATGCTGTTCACAGACACACACACGGACATGTTTCCAAAAATGCTTTTTTTGGATTCAGGGGGTCTCAAAACATGTATTTCCGGTGAAATCTCGGTATCGAAATTTTGGGTGGAATACAATACTTCTCCTACTTACTATACGTAGTAGAGAAAGTAATAAGCTTTCGCTAGCTGAGTTTGCAGAAGCTATATAAAAGTAAATGATAATGGGTAGAGAAAGTCTTGTGAATGTAACATCGGATTGTTCCAAAAATACTCTTTATATTCTCTACCATGTACATAGTAGGTGGAGAGGTATTGCATTCCACCCAAAAATTTGATACCGAGATTTCACCAGAAATACATGTTTTGGGGCCCCTGAATTAAAATCATTTTAAAAAAATGTTCGTGTGCGTGTGAACGGAATAACTAAAAAAACGAAATGTCGGATAATAGCCAAGCTTGGTATTTGGTTCAATATCTTTCAAAGATGTGGCACGAAGATTTTTAAGAAAATCTTCCCCTCCCCACCCTAAACTGTGCTTACATGCAACATTCATCAAATTGTTTGATTTTTCTGAAAATGGCTCTGACACTTTCTATTAAAATATCATATATTAAAGGTATTTACATAACAAATAAAATATATATCCTTAATTTTATAGGAATGACTTCTGAAGGGCTGTTCATTCGGAAGGAAGTTTATTTAATCTTATATAACTGGTAAATGTTCAGCGATAGACGAAAACGTACTATACAGAAAATGTAGAACTCTTTAAGACATACAATTTATTTCAAATAAGTTCTTTTGTGGCGACAGTCATTTCCGAGATATCTGTTGTTAATGCTTAGTCCGTCAACATTCAAATGTTTCTCGCGATTCCATTGAAACAGTGTGGACGTCCAGTTCTTAAACATTTGACTATCGCTATAACGAAATGTAATGTAGCTGTTTTTGCAAATGTTAATCTCAGTTAAAATTTAGTAGCTAGGAAAGCAAGCTTTCGTAAGAATAATTTGTATATCCACTAATAAGGGATAAGGTTAGAGAAAGTCATATGAATGTAATACATCATGCTTTTACTCAGGAGTTCTTAATGCACGCCTTTCAGATGAAATGTCCTATGACATTTTTGGATGGAATACAATATTTCCTCTACTCACAGTAGGTAGGTGATAGAGAAAGTAAAATTTCTGGAGTTACTTGGCTACCATGTGTTGGTCAAACACAGACGATTTGGAAAGACCGTCTTTTTTAATGGCGACATTCTCCCAGCATACTATCGCGGATAGAGAATTTGACCTTGCTTCCAGGTTTCATGCTTGGATTAGGTACACGTGTTTCTCCATTTGGAGTATTGTTGGAACATTACGGGATTTTAATGCAAATACGAGCCTAATTCTTGTCTTGTTGTCAGAAAGTATGCTAGCTTGGTATGTGAGTTAATTAATACATTTACAAGAATTAAATATCTTATGTTGCATATAGTGCATGTTTTATTAAGGAGCATAATATTTCAGCAGTTTGCATGTTATGCTGCGGTTTCTTTTTTTACATTTTTACTTTCTCTACTACGTATAGTAAGTAGGGAAAGTATTGCATTCCACCCAAAAATTCGATACCGAGATTTCACAGGAAATACATGTTTTGAGATCCCCTGAATCCAAAAAAGTATCTTTGGAAACATGTCCGTGTGTGTGTGTGTGTGTGTGTGTCTGTGAACAGCATAACTCAGAAACGAACAGTCGGATAAACACCAAACTTGGTATTTAGGTTCAGTATCTTCCAGAGATGCGACATGAAGGTTTTCAAGAAAATCCCCCCACCTCAGATTACCCCTTAAATGGAACATTTTTCGAACATTTTAATTTTCTTAAAAATGCCTTTAACGATTTTGATTAAAATATCATATGTTTAAGATATTTTCATGACAAATGAAATGTATATCTCGAATTTTAAACCATAAGAGATAAACAAACGTTTACTATACAAAAAATGTAGATCGCGTTAAAGTACACAATTTATGTCATATACGTTTTTTTGTTGAGTGAACCATTTTCGAGGTATTGCTTGTTATTCCCTTAAATTTTCCAATACTTATACTTTTTCTCAAATTCGTTATTCATTTTTCTTTTTTTTTTTTTTGCCTGGTAATGCAAAGAGAATGGAATACTCCACATAGCAACCAGCTCTTAAAATATTTGACTATCGCTTAAAGCCTACCAATTCCCCTTGCATCTACAACAAAATTAGCAATAAGATTAACATCTCAATTAACATGAAGCGTATGGAGAATAAGTGTTTGTAAAAATAGTTTGTACAAGAGTAGAGAAAGTCATGTTAGTGTAACACATCAGATTTTTTTTAATTGGTTGTCCTCACATCTGGTTTGCAAATGCGATGTTTCCGATTAGTATGTGCCAACGAGTCACTCTTGAAAATTGGCAGACACTGATGGTAGTTTACGCGGAACGCAGTCAATAGCTCACATCACATGGGTGAATCTCCACCTTATCTGGTCGTGGCCGTCCCCTCACGGTATGAAGTTGGTTGTTAAGGAGTTAATTGTTTACTGTGCTTTAAGATTTCTAAAACTGTAACCTACATAAACCAAAATATTTCAAAATATTCAACGCTAATAGTTTTTGAAATTCGGTTCCGAAAGTATGTAGGTTCGCGATCATTCTTCAGTTGAAACTTCAGGCCATTCAATCTCAGATTGCATAAAATTGTGACTTTGTCCGGCTTTTAACTGTCACTTCAAGTTTTCACTGTCGATACAACTTCCGCTGTTTACGCTGGCAGAGCGCTGCTTATCTTTTATTATCTCCGGATGAGTCACAATTTTATGGAAGGTTTCAATGTATACATATTAAAGCGATCATTAGAGCATAAAACTCCTGTCCCTAAAGATTACTTAGGTCGTGGACAGTAGTGCTGAACAAACAGCAGTGCACACTAAAGCAACTCTGAGGAAACTTGGAAATATGAAAATGGTTTACAGAAGTAAAGTAATCAAACAAACACACAAGAACGGCCAACTACCGTTTCTTTATCTGCTGCGTAAAGTTCGCAGTATCTTTGCTCATATTTCTGGACCGTAAAGAAGCAGTCCATGTTTTAAAATGTGAATTAGCATACAAAAGGCTGAGTGGAAGTGTTGTGTCCCCGCCTCGCTATTTAGCAAGTATAATTGTGGGCAGAATAAATTGTGCAGACAGATACGACCCGGGCCATGTGTACAACTGTCTTCACCATTGATGATGATTCTTAATCTGTGGGGAAGTGTATTTCTGCTTTTAAAGCAAGTTTCAAGGAGAGCGCTCTTTAACTTTCTCTTCCAGTGTTGTATTCCACCCAAACACTGGTATACAGACATCATCAAAAGTACACCTTTTGAGGTTCTCTGTACCCAAAAGGTAAACATATGGACGAACCCTCAACCGGGACAGAGCGCCGCAAGTAGGCCGCAGTGCCCCTTATTGTCTCGGGAGGAGACACCCGAAGGGCGACTAGATCAGAATGACGACGGGCGCATGGACAGGGTTCCTAACGTTTTCAGATGTAACACATCCGCCACCGCCCGGGTCCACCCACAAGCCACTGCATCCCTGGCGGTTTTCCAGGAGCGGAGTCCATTCTGAGGCGAGATCTAACTAACAGTGTCGTAACGACGCTAGGGAATAAACCTCTACAGAGCTTACAACCACCGCCCAGCCGCAACCCGCCGAAAATCGTCGCCTGGTCCTACAACGCTGAAACAGGAGTTGTGGTAGAAGACCGAGCACCCCAGCATTCGCTTGCCGACATGGGTAAACCACGAAAAACCCATTGCGCTCATCGGAAATCGAACCCGGGAGCCCCCGAATGTGAATCGCACATTCCAAGAGTTGTTTGGAGTGCTGGAATTTCTTGAAGAATACCGGACTGATTATATAAAGTTGCACAGTTAAGTTTTACACATACACGCTCGGACCTTCTGTTGATAATACTGTATTAGCAAATAAAACCCAAAGGGAGTATTTTCGACGAATACAATACTTCCACCACCTGAAAACAGTAGAGAAAACAAACGAAAATGAATTATACTCTTGGAGCAAGTTTTAAATTAATACATCTTTTTGTAAGCTGGAGCTCCTGTATCAGTATTGGTGACGTCAAACAATAAATAAAAGGATGAAGTGAATTATTTCGGGTATGTAAAGCTAATATCCGTCTCAAGATGACCGGGTAAGTGGGTGACATCTTTATTTTCTCAAATATTTGAGTTAGAAGCTTCACTTACAAATTTCCCCACTAATAAAGCTATTAAATTCTATCTCGTATAAATTTTGACTAAATTATTTTTTGAAAAATCCTGCAGAACCGCTCACTTGTGTATAAAACTTTCATACTTGAACATCTGGTTCTTGGGATAAAAAAAAGTCTGTTGTAATACAACACATACCTTCATCTACCTTGATTCATCTATTACTGGGTATACAAATTATTCTTACTCAAGCTTGTTTTTCTATCTTCTACATTTTAATCCAGGTAAACCTTTGCAGGAACAGCCACATTACACATTTCGTTATAGACACAAAGGGAACAGCGATAGTCAGATGTTTTAAGTACTGGACGCTTCCATGACATCACGAGAAACAACTGAATTTTGACAGGACTTTAAAAGAATGACCAACTAATGAACAATTCGAACCTTTAATAACGGATATCTCAGAAATGGCTTATACCACAAAAGAACTTATTTTAAATAAATTATGTTTTAAAGAGATTATATTTTCTGAGTAGTATGTTTATGTATGTCGTGTAACGTTTACCAGTTATATAACATTATACAAAATTTCTTCCAAATGAAGTGGAGTTCACAGGCTGTTCCCAGAAAATCCAAGAAATACATTTTATTAACCAAGTAATATCTTTAATATGGGGTATTTTAATCAAAATAATCCATGAAAATTGAGTTTTATTTATGGACGCTCTTTAACTGCTGCGGTCCTTAGCGTCCCATTCTATATTGGGCGTGAAAGACCGGTAAGTTTGCTCAGAGGTCTCTTTAAGGCTTGAGGTTCTTTTACGTGGCTTAAATCTACGACACGGGACCACGGCTTTACTTCCGTTCCGAAGGAAGCCATGCAAAGGATTTTTACGCCCGAAAAAATCCATCACCATCCGCCGGGTTTGAACCCACGACCTCGGGAACTAGAGGCTATCATGGTAACCACTACACCACGACGACTTAAAAAAAATTTAAAAAATCATCCATGTAAAGGATGGTCTGGGGGTGAGGGTATTTTCTTGAAAATTTCGTGTCGCATCTTTGGAATGCATATAATATTAATACCAAGTTTGGTGTTGATCTGATGTATCTTGTTTACTTACGTTGTTCACAGACACACTCACTATGCGTAGTAGAGACACTAATAATGAATGTGATAAGCGTTAAAATTGTGAAGTTCTTGAGAACTGTATCAGAACCGCATAAGATATCAAAACTGCAATACTTAGTTTCCCTAATGACCTTTTGAGAACATCCAGTAAACTTCTCAAGATCATTGTATGCAATTTGTACTAGGAGAACTGTGGAAAGCGTAACTTTAAGCCTGCATTGCAGCTAAATAGAATAGCGTATCCTTTTAAAATATTTCTGATGGTTCCAAATATTTAAGGCCTTGAAATTCCAGGAATATATAAAATAAGTGTAATGCATATGTTTCTAGCAAAATAAAAGAAAACGAATTTTCATTCGTATCTCCCTCTTAAAGGTTGACAAAGAATGTAAGCAAACAGCTTGAACGAACCAGGATTATAATGTGGAAGGCAAGAACGTTACATCCTGTATCACTGTGGTGGCTAACGTATGATTTTAATCTAACATACCTTTTGGTCTTCATTTACAATGGCAGTTTAACTCAGACTTGTATACCACGGATTCCCTGATGTTACTTTGGAGTAGGAATGTTTTGATAGAAATTTAATTCATATTTAATGGCTGAATGCCGAGATCTTGAGGAAACTTCCTTTCTTTTGAACATCTTTGAGGAAGCGTTCATTTTACCTCTTGCATCCATTAATGAGATGGTTTTTGAAAGAGCGTACTTTAATCTAGTCCTTTCATAAGCACATGTAATTTGGTGACTCTAGAGGCAACCCAAGAACTATGTGCTGGAGAAAAAAAAATACTCGCATTTCCTCTTGTGATTCCATACTTCTCGCTGTCAGTAGGCAGGATTAACAGCGGGTCTTCACGCATGTTTGACAACTAGCTGTCACGGTTGGAAGACAAACGCACCTGCGGTCAGCGCTATCTGTTGACCAGATGTCATTTTGGTTCTTTCGTGCACTCAGCTGTCAGTGCAGCCTTCATTCATCCTGTCCCCACAGCGCTGCATATGAGGGTGGTTATAATATAAACGGATATTTCTCCCCTGTGGTCGCGGACGTTGTGTTGTGGACTTGAAGTACTCGTGATGGATATGTCGCAGATTTGCTCCATTCGCCATAACACGTGCAGTTTCAACAAGACAGTGACATTCTGATAAGTTCCTTTCCGAAGATGGAATAAACAGACTGCCAGTGTTGAGCCTCTCTGAGAAAAACTATAGAAGTGTTTACGATTTGGACTACTGAAAAATCTGAAGTTGGATCCCTTCCCCATCGACGAGCAGGAATTCTCTAGAGAGTTCCTGAACATCCTTCATATAGTCCAGACTTAACCTACTGCGGCTGTCGTGTTTTGGGACAATCAAATCAGGTTTGGCAGATGATGCCTTAGATAGATGAATTCATGTGCTTAGAAACCAAAATGTAGAAAATTGTGCTGTCAAACTTGTTTGATACCCCCCATTAATAAAGCTGCCCCATTCATTGCTGTACTTATGTGTAGTCAAATGCCTTCTGCATCATCTTTGACGCAGCCACGCTACGTCCTCCAACAATGAAGCACTACCTTTGCCTCACGATTGCTGCGTTTCTCCTCCTAGTTGTTTTTTTATACTTTGCCACGGCTGCTCGAGCATGAGATCTTAATCTCGGGGTATGCGTGGATGTGTACAGAGAAACACGAACGCTTTCTTGGAACACTTTTATTTTCACCATTTAAAATAAAACTTAAGGTTTGCCGATCACTTTTAAATGCATACGATGCTACTGTGTCTTTACCAAGACCGAAGATTATTAACTACAGCTGAACGTTCTACCCTCTTGCATTTTCGCCGCCAATGTTCACAACTCGACGAGAATGTCGTCCCGCTCTCACCAATCGCTCAGGACAGAATGACTTACACCACCGCGCTATAAAGAGGAAAAACTCCTAACTTCCCCTCTCTCCCCTCAAAACTCTCCTCAAACTTAGCGTCATGAAGCCTCTAATGACCTTCACATCCCGGCCAGCGCAACTGTACCCATTAATTCCAAGAGAAACTGGCTTCAGCGGTATTTACCCTTTATACCTGGGGCTGGTCCCTAATTAGCTAAACTGTGCCTGTCTGGTCTTTCTGTGGCTTTTAACTGTCAATTTTCACAAGGCTTCTCCTTTTCATACATACACTGAAATTAAATATTTTATTTATTTTATATCACTATCATTCTCAGATTATTATGATGATTATTGACTTCATAATTTCGGCTTCATCTTACTCTAATAAAACACTTCCAAAGCGAAGTTTGTGCGGATTTTCTCTGATGAAAATGAGAGAGTTCTCTATAGATTGATTACTAGGAGACAAATGTTAACTTTTACATTTCCAAGAAATCATAAACCTAATATATCATTCAACCTTTGCTTTAGTTTACTGTATTCTTCTTATACATACAACAAAATGTGTTGACTGAGCGGGATGGCTCAGGCGGTAACGTCTGTGGCCCGAATTCGGTAGGTCCCGGGTTCAAATCCCGTGGACCGGCCAATCTGACTGTGGTTTCTTTTGTGGTTTCACTCAGCCGCTAAGGTAAATACCGGATTGAATATTTAATATTGTCTTTGTGGACATGTGACGAGCATGCTGGCATGGTTACATGGATGAGACCTAGAAGGCTGTCTTTCTATATGAGAAGGTAGACTGGACAGTACCCCAATGCCATCTGAACGGCACGGGGCAGAGGACCCGGCTGCTATGCGCTAGTGTCTGTGGACATGTGACGAGCATGATGGCATGATTACAGGGATGAGACCTAGAAGGCTAACTGCCTTTCTATACGAAAGCAGGTAGATTGGACGGCACCCTAATGACATCTGAAGTGCCCGGGGCAGATGATCCGGCTGCTATGCGTTAGGGTCTCTGTGGACATGTGAGGAAGTGAGAGGCTACAGGGATGAGACCTAGAAGGCTAACTGTCCGCCACACTTCGATCTAAGAGCTACCCACTAACAGATGCGTCGCGATATGACCCTGTAGTTAAAGCGACGTAAAATAGAGTAATAAAAATAAAATAAAATGAGTAATGGAAGTTTCTTCTATTGACAAGAAGTAGATAGAAGAATAAGCTGTTATAAGAATAGCTTGTAGACGAGTGATTAGAGAGAGTCAGATGTATGCAACGCAAGATTTTTCTATGCTGTTTTAAATTTCTTTTGTAATATCCTATATTTTAGCCCACTAGAGCTTTAATTTCATTAAAAGAATTTGGTAACCCTGCTACATCTTCGAAGCAGAAACTTCTCTGACTTTTGTGTGTGTGTGTGTGTGTGTATATATATATATATATATATATATATATAATAAGCTATGAAAATAAATGACGTCACATTACTTTTGCTCAGTTACTGACGCTAACTTTGCGGGCAAATTGTCTTCTCGGTTTCTGTTGGCCGATTCTATGAATCACGTGGTACACTTACGCAAGTCCTCCTGGGAATACCCTTATTAAGTCAGATCTATTTATCTCTTCGGTCACTGCGTGGTGCAATTTAGCTCATAATGGGGACAATGCAAGTTCCCGGTCGTTATTGAATACACAGAGCTCCCAGCTTGGTTGTCAATTCTCCCCAGCTAAAACTTGAGCGGAAAGTCAACTTTTCGAGTATCTTTCCTCCTACAGCCAACATATCTTTAACACAGGACTACAAAATGGTTTTACAAAACCGAATTATTACGTACTAGTGTAAAATATAAATATTTTCCAATATGAAATTGTTACTTATAAATGTTCGTATCCTATTTGTATGTTTTTAATTTCATTATGAGCGTTAATTGCTGTATCAGTCGTATATTCAATAGCAGATTTCCAGCTCCAAAACAAAAGAAGTAGAAAAAAAATGCTTGTGTTACATTTACATGTTTTTTTCTACGCTATATCGCTTATTACTGGTTATATAAACTATTCTTATTACACATTTCGTTATAGATACAAAGAGAACAGCGATATTCAAATGTTTAAGAACTGGGCGTTAAGGGCTGGTTGCAATAGCGATAAACAATTGAACGTTGACAGGACTTTTCAAAGAATAACGTATTGAACAATTCGAAGCATTAATAACGGATCTCTCGGAAATGGCTAATGCCAAAAAAAGTTATTTGAAATAAATTGTGTGTTTTAAAGAGATTACATGTCTTAATTAGTACGCTTAGTCTATTGTTTGTTTACCAGTTATACAAGATTATACGAAATCCCTTCCGAACAAACAGGACTTCATAGGTTATTCCCAGAAATTTCAAGATGTACATTTTATTTGTCATATAAATATCTTGTATTGGTATTTTAATCAAGATCGGTAAAGCGATTGTTAGAAAAAAAATCTGATGTGTTACACTCACATGACTTTCTCTACTCTTGTACAAACTATTTTTACAAACGCTTATTCTCCATATGCTTCATGTTAATCGAGATGTTAATCTTATTGCTAATTTTCTTGTAGGTGCAAGGGGAACTGGTAGGCTTTAAGCGATAGTCAAATGTTTTAAGAGCTGGTTGCTATGTGGAGTATTCCATTCTCTTTGCATTACCATGACATAAAAAAATTCTGGTGTTACACTCACATGACTTTCTCTACTCTTGTACAAACTATTTATACAAAAGCTTATTCTCCACCTACTTCATGTTAATCGAAATAAACATTTGCAGCGTCTATCTTATTGCTAATTTTCTTGTAGATGTAAGGGGAATATATATTTACAAGGGCAATTTGGAAATACAGTAGCCTTTAAGCACATACATATCTCTCAATAGCTGGTTGCTAGGTGCAGCACCATTCCCTTTCCCACAGATTAATGCTCTTTGCATATCAACGACAAAAAATGAATAACGAATTCCCATTTGAGAAAATAAGTATTGAAAAATTTAAGGGAATAACAATATATCGAAAATGGTTCACTCAACAAAAAAAATGTATATGACATAAATTGTGTATTTTTACGCGATCTACATTTTTTGTGTAGTACAATTTTCTCTATCTCTTATGGTTTACCAGTTATGCAAAAGTCGTTCACAATGAAGAATACTTTTGGGGACATTCCTAGGAAATTTAAGATATACATTTTATTTGTTATAAAAATATCTTAAACATATGATATTTTAATCAAAATCGTTAGAACCGTTTTTGAGAAAATTAAAATTTTCGAAAAATCTTCCATGTAAAGGGTAATCTGGGGTGGCGGGATTTTCTTGAAAACCTTCGTGTCGCATCCTTGGAAGATACTGAACCTAAATACCAAGTTTGGTGTTTCGTTTCTGAGTTATGCTGCTCACAGACAGACACACACACGGACATGTTTACAAAATTGCTATTTTTTGGATTCAGGGGGTCTCAAAACATGTATTTCCGGTGAAATCTCGGTATCGAATTTTTGGGTGGAATACAATACTTCCCGTACTTACTATACGTAGTAGAGAAAGTAAAAATCTGATGTGCTACACTCACACGACTTTCTCTACTCTTGTACAAACTATTTTTACAAACGCTTATTCTCCATCTACTTCATGTTAATCGAGATAAACATTTGCCGACTCTATCTTATTGCTAAATTTCTTCTAGATGTAAGGGGAATATATATTTACAAGCGCAATATATATTTACAAGGGCAATATAGAAATACAGTAGCCTATAAGCACATACATGTCTCTTAATAGCTGGTTGCTAGGTGCAGCACTATTTCCTTTGCCACAGATTAATACTCTTTGCATATCCAAGACAAAAAAATCTGATGTGTTACACTCACATGACTTTCTCTACTCTTGTACAATCTATTTTTACAAACGCCTATTCTCCATATGCTTCATATTAATCGAGATATCGAGATGTCAATCTTATTTGTAATTTTCTTGTAGATGCAAGGGGAATATGGTAGCTTTTAAGCGATAGTCAAATATTTTATCGCTGGTTGCTATGTGGCGCATTCCATTCTCTTTGCATGTCCAGGACATAAAAAAATGAATAACGAATTTGAGAAAAAGTATAAGTATTGGAAAATTTAAGGAAATAACAAGCAATATCTCGAAAACGGTTCACTCAACAAAAAAAATGTATATGATATAAGTTGTGTATTTTAACGCGATCTACATTTTTTGTGTAGTAAAATTTTGTCTATCTCTTATGGTTTACCAGTTATGCAAAAGTCGTTCATAATGAAGAATACTTTTGGAGACATTCCCAGAAATTTCGAGATATACATTTCATTTCTCATGACATTATCTTAAACATATGATATTTTCATCAAAATCGTTAGAGCCATTTTTGAGAAAATTAAAATTTTCGAAAAATGTTCCATGTAAAGGGTAGTCTGGGGTGGGGGGATTTTCTTGAAAATCTTCGTGTCGCATCTCTGGAAGATACTGAACGTAAATACCAAGTTTGGTGTTTATCCGACTGTTAGTTTTTGAGTTATGCTGTTCACAGACACACACACACACAGACACACACACACACACACACACACACAGACACACAGACACACACACAGACACACACACGGACATGTTTCCAAAAATGCTTTTTTTGGATTCAGGAGGTCTCAAAACATGTATTTCCGGTGAAATCTCGGTATCGAATTTTTGGGTGGAATGCAATACTTCCCCTACTTACTATACGTAGTAGAGAAAGTAAAAATGAATAACGAATTCCCATTTGAGAAAATAAGTATTGAAAAATTTAAGGGAATAACAAGCAATATCTCGAAAATGGTTCACTCAACAAAAAAATGTATATGACATAAATTGTGTATTTTAACGAGATCTACATCTTTGGTGTAGTAAAATTTTGTCTACCTCTTGTGGTTTATCAGTTTACCAAAAGTTGTTCACATAGAATACTTTTGGTGACATTCCCAGAAAATTCAAGATATATATTTTATTTGTCATGAAAATATCTTAAACATATGATATTTTAATCAAAATCGTTAGAGCCATTTTTGACAAAATTAAAATTTTCGAAAATTGTTCCATGTAAAGGTTACTCTTTATTGGGGGGATTTTCTTGAAAACCTTCGTCTCATTTCTGGAAGATACTGAACCTAAATACCAAGTTTGGTGTTTATCCGACTGTTCGTTTCTGAGTTATGCTGTTCACAGACAGACACACACACGGACATGTTTCCAAAAATGCTTTGTTTTGGATTCAGCGGATCTCAAAACATGTATTTCCGGTGAAATCTCGGTATCGAATTTTTGGGTGGAATACAATACTTCCCCTACGTAGTAGAGAAAGTAAAAATGAATAACGAATTTGAGAAAAAGTATAAGTATTGGAAATTTAAGGGAATAACAGTCAATATCTCGAAAATGGTTCACTCAACAACAAAAATGTATATGACATAAATTGTGTATTTTAATGCGATCTACATTTTTTGTGTAGTAAAATTTTGTCTATCTCTTATGGTTTACCAGTTATGCAAAAGTCGTTCACAATGAAGAATACTTTTAGAGACATTCCCAGAAAATTCGAGATATACACTTAATTTGTCATGAAAATATCTTAAACATATGATATTTTAATCAAAATCGTTAGAGCCATTTTTGTGAAAATTAAAATTTTCGAAAAATGTTCCATGTAAAGGGTAATCTGGGGTGAGGGATTTTCTTGAAAACCTTCGTGTCGCATCTCTGGAAGATATACTGAATCTAAATCCAAGTTTGGTGCTTATTCGATTGTTCGTTTCTGAGTTATGCTGTCCACAGACACACACACGGCCATGTTTCCAAAAATTCCTTTTTATATTGTCTACTACGTATAGTAAGTAGGGGAAGTATTGTATTCCACCCAAAAATTTGATGCCGAGATTTCACCGGAAATACATGTTTTGAGACCTCCTGAATCCAAAAAAAGGTATTATTGGAAACATGTCCGTGTGTGTGTGTGTGTGTGTGTGTGTGTGTGTGTGTGTGTGTGTGTCTGTGAACAGCATAACTCAGAAACGAACAGTTGGATAAACACCAAACTTGGTATTTAGGTTCAGTATCTTCCAGAGATGCGACACGAAGGTTTTCAAGAAAATCCCCCCACCCCAGATTGCCGTTTACATGGAACATTTTTCGAAAGATTTTAATTTTCTCAAAAATGGCTCAAACGATTTTGATTAAAATGTCGTATGATTAAGATATTTTCATGACAAATAAAATGTATATTTTGAATTTTCTTGTAATGTCTCCAAAAGTATTCTTCGTTGTGAACGACTTTTGTATAACTGCTAAACCATAAGAGATAGACAAAATTTTACTACACAAGAAATGTAGATCGTTAAAGTACACAATTTATGTCATGCACATTTTTTTGTTGTGCGAACCATTTTCGAGATATTGCTTGTTATTCCCTTATGTTTTTCAATACTTATTTTCTCAAATGGGAATTCGTTATTCATTTTTTTGTCTTGGATATGCAAAGAGTATTAATCTGTGGCAAAGGAAATGGTGCTGCACCTAGCAACCAGCTATTAAGATATATGTATGTGCTTAAAGGCTACTGTATTTCTATATTGCCCTTGTAAATATATGTTCCCCTTACATCTACAAGAAAATTAGCAATAAGATGGAGTTTGCAAATGTTTATCTCGATTAACATGAAGTAGATGGAGAATAAGAGTTTGTAAAAATAGTTTGTACAAGAGTAGAGAAAGTCATGTGAGTGTAACACATCAGATTTTTCAGTACTGATTGTACTTTTCCAACCTTGGCCTTACACGGGTTGTGTGAAAGAGCAATTAATTACCATTGGTAGACCTAATTGTTGATTAAGCTATGAAGCCCGGGTCTTAAATGTACATACAACATTGTAAGTACGTTAAAGTCACTTGGTGACTTTAATATCGTGCCAATATTTTGCCATGGCAACTCGGTTGGATAGAGCAACCGGACGGAAAGCGCAAGGTCGATGGTTCAAATCCCGGACATGGCATTGAATTTTTCAGTTCTGATTCCACCTTTCCAAATCAAATATCGTAGTATAGATGAAACTTAACATTAAATTTAAACGTTATCGGTTAGTCATTGGTTGCTAAAATTAAAACTCTTGCCACAAAACCACTCACTGATAAGGATGAAGCAAGTGTTAGCTTAAGGCAGATATCAAGCTTCAACAAAGCTACAGTGCGCTAATGTATTACTGCATCTGAGGAACATATTTCGGCGTGTAAATGAGCCTCAAGTCTAAAGAGCGTGCATGTGGCACATGAAACTTTGAGGACATATTTAAAATTAACCACCTCCCTAATAAAACTCGCGGCATCCCTCCCCATGAGAGGGGATGTTTAATGCAGCAGCATGACGAACGCGCCTCGGGGCAGTTTGTACTCCTATTGAGGAGCACGGTTGCCATAGTGACACATTCCATTGGCAGCAGATTGTTTCTAGCTGGCTCGATAATGGATTCGCCTCGAGACACAAGCACTGGGAACCTGCCATCCTTCCTCTCCCGTGCTAGTTGAAGTCTGCACATTTATTTATTGAAGTATGTACGAAGGCGCATTCTATCGTTTATATAAAAACAGTTTGTGTTTCCTTCCAATTTTTTATGGTTCTTCACATAGTCTCACGCGCTTTTTCATACTGCTGGAAGGTACCACAGTGTAGCGTCAGTCCTGTTGATGCTAAGATGTCATAGCTTTTGGGGCTCCTCTACTTCCAATGCAACCCCTGGCGTTGCCAATTCAAATTCCTGAGAAACTTCCACAGGGCGTAGTGAATGGTGTCAGCTGTACATGCTTTGCTTCCTGTTGCTGCTAAGATGTTGTTTTTTGGGAATCCGCTACTTACAATGGAATCCGGTCACATTTGCCTTTTCAAATTCTTGAGAAACTTCAGAGCTTAATGAAATGTGTCAGCTGCCCACGTTTTGCATCCATGTTGCTGCTAAGATTCCCTGTAGTTTTGGGAATCCTCTACTTACAATGAAATCCGGTCACATTTGCCACGTCAAATTCTTGAGAAACTTACGTAAGACTTGGTGAACGTGGTCAGCTGCCCATGCTTTGCCTCCCTGTTGCTGCAAAGATGGTGTCATTTTGGGAATCCTCTACTTACAATGGAAGTCCGTGATACTGTCACTTCAAATTCTTGAGAAACTTCTTCATGACTTAGCGAATGGTGTCAACTATCCATGTTTAACTGCTCTATTGCTGTTAGCATGTCCTGTCTGTTTGGAATCATCTACTTACAATGAAACTCCGTCACATTTGCCACTTCAAATTCTTGAGAAACTTCTTCATGGCTTAGCGAATGGTGTCAACTGTCCATGTTTAACTGCTCTATTGCTGTTAGGATGTCCTGTCTGTTTGGAATCATCTACTTACAATGAAACTCCGTCACATTTGCCACTTCAAATTGTTGAGAAACTTCTTCAGGGCTTAGTGAATGGTGTCCGTTGTCCGTGCTCTACTTTCCTGTTGCTGCTAAATTGTCCTGTCTTTTTGGGAATCCTCCACTTACAATGAAATCCAGTCACATTTGCAACTTTAAATTCTCGAGAAACTACATAGCGACTTGAAACCCTTGAGGAAACATCGCAGGGCTCGGTGAATGGTGTCAGCTGCCCATGCTTCCCTTCCCTGTTGCCGCTAAGATGATCTGTATTTTTGGGGGATCCTCAACCTACAACAGAACCTCGTCACATTTGCCACTTCAAATTCTTGAGAAAATTTCGCAGGGCTTGGTGTCAGCTACCCATACTTTGCTTCCCAGTTGCTAAGATGCCGTGTGTTTTGGGGGATCTACTTATAATGGAACCCCTCACACTTGCCACTTCACATTCTTGAGAAATCCACACAAGCAGGCTTCTTCAACAAGTAAAGGAATCGGTGTGTAAATAGAAGGCGATTACTGTAAACTCCCTAGAGCCCTCGCTGAGCGACGTTAGTGACAAATTACTCGTTTGATAGCTGGGGAGTTTTCGCCATGTTTTCAGAACTATTTCAGAACCGTGAGGGAAGATGCTGAAAATTATTATTACTTGGTTAAATTTTAAAATGTTTTGAATAGCGTAAGGCGGGGTGGCTAATGATTAATATGTATCTGTGGCTGGGGAACGGAAGACACATTGATCACGCCATTCCAGAGTGCAAAATGTTTAACTTCGCGACGATAATTAAGTTGGTGACCGTTTCTGTTCTTGAAACTAATGAACCCATTTCCTTTGTCATCTAAGACAATGGTGGACCAGAACTGACATTTATTTGCAGAAACACGCACATCTTTTTACACACGCAACAACAACGTTCTCTTGTCATTTTGCGTTCACTTGTCTCCCCTCTCTTTCTCTCTGTTTTATGTCAAACATCTGGTAGAGTTGTGTAGTCAAAGCCGCCTCTAATGCTCTCGAAGCCGCCACCACCTTTGGTCGGAAAAGGGAGTGAAGAGTCGGCTAATCTAGCGGGAGAGTATGTTATAATGTCTGAAAGTAACTTCATAGTTATGTTGCTAATAACTAAGGTTCGTAAGTTGAGAAAAAAATCCTTTGCTTTTCGAATGTGCAAAGACGAGGCCCAACATAATATATGTTTATTTTGGTTTACTGTAGTTCAGGAAATTCTGGGTTTTATTTGCCCCCCTGTTTTTTTTGTTTTTTTTTTCCTGAACGGCTTGTTTTGCAACTTTGAATTTTTTCGTACATTCGTACTGCCCTTTCTCAGTTCGAACAGGCAGCAATGATACATATAGATTAACGTAAGTATAAAAAATATAACTCAGAGAAGAGCATTCTACTCAAAGTTTTTCGTATTATATGTTTTTTACCATCAGAATGTTGTACTATTAATGCAAACATCTTTAATTCTATTTTAGAATTAAAGAATAACATTTGGGTGTTTCATGATAAATTCAGTGTATCAGTCGTTCACAAAATTTGATGGGAAATAACACACATTCTCTTTTAAAAATGTTGTGTGTAATGTTGAAAATAAAATTATTGAAAATATTAATTAATTCGCATCACAGTTTACGTTCTTTTTTCGGTTATTAGGTCTTTTTATAGGTCTTAAACTTTCGAACCGTAATAATAATAAATTCTTGCTATTCCACACCTGTACCACTTCAATCTTAAATATCAACCTTTATAACTAGTATGGCAATTCTTGCATGAAAAAGTAGCAGAAAGCACACAAATACACATACGTGCGCGCGGATAAACATTTTGTAGATATGATTTTAGTCTTTAGACAGCCCATTACATATCTTAGTAAACGAGCGAGGTGGGTAAAGTGTGAGGATCGCATTCGGGAGGTCGCGGGTTCGATTCTCGCAGAGCTCCAACTCTAAGCTTGGTTTTTTTCGTTTTCCCTGGTCGGTAGGCGAATGCTGGAGTGTTTTTTCATCTGTCACGATTTCCTTTTCATCATTTCGCTTTCATTCCGTTTCCTTCTCATCTTTCAGGTGTGCTGCTAGGTTTCGAAGCGTATGGAGGTGCCGGAAGGATGGCGCGGATGCTTGCTAAAATGAAAGAGTGCTCCTCTTGGACACTAGAGGGCTGCTTGGTCGACGGGTCTTTAATCGCCCTCTCTGGGTAGCTCCAGCAGTGGGACGGGTGTCCTAGCCTGGAACCGTTAGGGACTTCCACGCGTCTCTGTGGCCTCTCTGCAGCCTGTGGTTCCTTCACTTCATCCCTTCCTCCTGGGTGTAGCCACAATAGTCTAAGTAGGTTGCAGTGCGCAAGGTGTACCCCCTCCGTCATATAACCTACATATACGTTAATAAGAATTTATTCATACAACTTCGAAAATACCACAAAAATGACGGGTGCAATTTTATTATATGCCTACATTTTTTTTCATAAAATAATTTAATTATAACTCTTGTCAATTAAGATTTTCTGTAGCTAAATTTACTCGTGGCACGTGTATTTAAAGTCTTATCAATAAAATCAAAACATGTGGTTGTAATTTTATAGACAAACCATCCTTCTTAAAGTTACAAAGAACAGAGAAATAAATTATGGCTCAGGGAGACCAAATGGTGAAAATTGCCAAAAATGGCATGTTTAGGTTTTTGTACAGTCTTATTAATTGGAATTTTATGTGTATATATATATATATATATATATATATTTAAATATGGTAGTTCGTCAGACATTTTGTGCTGTGAAGTCTGCACTTCACAGAAAAGAATCATAACTCCTACATACTTTGAAGTAGAATGCTAAACTTGAGCACATCTTTTACGGCAGAATTTAAATAACACGAGACTTCTGACACTTCTTGGAGGGGTATGTTTCCATGGCAACGTTCCCTCCGCTGTTGCTCTAGCCAGTAAGGTTCCACTACCCTCCTTTCCCTTCGCCTACAAGCTGAACTTTGAGCGGTAACACGTTGCCATGTTTTACTACGTTCACTAGCGTTACGTTCTAGCGAGGTGTTTGCTATTTGGCACTATTAACAGCTGACACATGCTCTAATACAACGTGGCAACGCAGCTCTCCCACTTCCCCGCTCAGAGTGAAATGTCAGGAATCTCAGGTTGTTTAAATGGCACTGTAGGGGAAGTTTTGCCCTACGAATTGGTACTACTGATGCGTATTGTATCTGCTCAAGCCATGTGGCTTTTCTTTGTAAATATATGCTAGTTTATTTCCTTTTTTCGCTTTGAACAGCTTTTTTGTGTGAATGATATTTTCTGTTGTAAATGACCCGTTTTCTCAGAAACCATTGAAGATAGTTAAATTAGATTTTATAGAGGACGCAAGATTTACTAAAACACAAAGATGGCTGATGCCGCATGTCAGGGCGCTCAACATTCTAACTTGAGTCACTAGATACATAACCAGATAGCCCATTTACAAAAGACACACTACTTCGGTCTTCTGCTAGTATTATGAGTCATTGACATAGCATATATACTGCTCTGTAATATTCTTTTCTTCAGTACAAAGGTTAGGTCATCAGTCACCTTCCTTCTCCGACATAATCGCTGATTACTTGTAATCTGAATGTACCTTAAGTATTAAATTAAGCACTGAGTCGTGCTATGGACTTCATTTATATAACATGCGTATGTTATTAAACATTGCAGATTACTGCAATGTAGTATTATGAACAACAACTTATAGTCACGTTTTAATATGAT
Organism: Deroplatys truncata; assembly: GCA_030765065.1. NCBI lineage: Eukaryota > Metazoa > Arthropoda > Insecta > Mantodea > Mantidae > Deroplatys > Deroplatys truncata. The sequence goes on from CM060977.1 coordinate 23,831,818, forward strand.
TTCAGTGTACTTATGTAAACCAAACAATTACGTTTCTTGGTTTTCTTCAAGCAGATTTTCCTCGAAAAATAAAATTCCACATAAACAGACAATGCCTGGACCAAAAATTGCAAAATCAATAAAATGTAAGATAATTTATTATTCTTTCACACAAGCTGTGTATAAGGCAAGATTGAGGAGGTAGACCTAGGCTAAAACATTCAATGCCATAGCCGGGATTTCAACCACGGATCTTCTGGTTTCCGTGCGGTTGCTCTAATTAAGTGAGGCTACCATTGCAACACGCCAGCACATTAAATTCCCCAACTGACTTGCATTTTTTCCCGGTTAACCTCAAGGAGATCTCAAATTCATTTTGAGATAACGTACCGCGGTTCAAATCCCGGCTATGGCTTTGAATCTTTCAGCCGGATTGTACCTTTCGAACCTTGCACTACACACAGCTTGTATGGAAGAACAAGTAATTACTATTGACTGGCCTAATAGTTGGTCATACTATGAAGTCTGGTGTTTAAAGTAGTTACGACACTGTAAGTCGTCATTGGGGTATGTCATCTGAAAATGAATTTGAGACTTCCTTATGGTTCACTGGGAAAAATGCAAGTCCGCTGGGGAATTTAATGTCGTGCTGGCATGTTGCCATAGTAGCTCATTCGGTTAGAGCAACCGAACGGAAACCAGAAGAACCGTGCTTCAAATCCCGTCTATTGCATTGAATCTTTCATCCTGATCCTACCTTTCCAATAAAACTTCAACTTCTAGTTAACTGCAAAGGTAAGATAATTGATAATTCAATGCTCGTGTACTTAGCCTAATATAATTAATATGATTAATATTATTATAGTACGTCAGTTGGTGACTAAATGGTGGGCGTGCAAAGTTTGAACATCTGCGAATATAAAAACACGGCGCCAACGTAACATACACAAAATATCTAAATTTCTAAAAGCATGTAACACGTGCGCATTTGCTGAGGAGTTACTGGCTATGAATGGAACCTAACAACCCGAATACCACCAGATTCTGGCGTCTTATATCATAATGGTGGAAATGTTAGCTCTTAGTAACCGCTTGTATATTGTAATATCTATAGGATGATAAAAAAAATAACCTCTATTTGCTGTTGTGGGTCTACTTTGGTTTTGATAACATGGTTATTTTTTTAAAAACAATAATTGCCGATGAATTTTAACCAAGAGGTGAACTAATTAAGAAACTAATCCTATGTTCTTTAATAAACAAACTTATTTGATAAAAGTAGATCAGTGAATTAAGACGGTTTGCAGCTGCATAATGGTAAAATTCTAGTCCGATATCTTATATACCAGGTCCATTCATAAAGCAACTTCCGTTTGTTTTTTTAAAAAAGAATGTGAATGAAGTTACAGAATTAGTTTTACAATACTTTGAAACTACACACTCTAATTTATTTTTCCACATAGTTTCCAGCCACATTGAGACACTTGTAGGATTTGGCGAGCTTTGAAATTCCGCAATCGTAGAATTCTGCCGCCTGCGACGCTGGTTTTCAACTCTTCGTCATCGTCAAAGCGCTTCGAGCCAAGCCCCTTCTCAATCTGCCACAACGTTTGTTTTGAATGGCCCTGCTCAACTTTGATACTGTGTTACAATATCTCTCAGCCTTCATTCAGCATTTCTGTCCAAGAACTCCACTAGCAAAATTCCTCTTCCGTCCCAGAAGTACACGACCTGACGTATATATAGCGGTTGTTGTTTCAAACAAATGACTATGGTAGAAAGTACCATCCATATAAAGCTTAAGTCTGAAGTTTGACGATGCTTAGTCAATGTTTGGCAGTCATTAATAGTGAACTCTCTCAGCGAATTTGTAAACATGGATAAAACTGGCCATCGTTATGTGATATAATACTTTCATTTGAAAGGTTTTAGTCCAACGAATATTAAAGCTGAGTTAGATTCTACTCTGGGGGAGTCTGCTCCTTCGTTTACAACAGTAAAATATTGGGTGGCAGAATTTAAGCGAGGCCGTACGAGCTGCCAAGACGAACATCGCAGAGATCGACCAAATGAGGTGACCACGCCATAAATTGTGAACAAAATCCACAAAATGGTATTGAATGATCGTCGACTGAAAGTGCCCTAGCTACCAACACCGTAGGCATTTCAAAAAGTGCTGTGCATCTCACACTAACTGAAAATTTAAACATGAGAAAGCTGTGCACAAGATGAGTGCCGCGTTTACTCACAATGGAACAAGTCGAATGTTTGGCGATGTTTCGCTGCAAAAAAGCCAAGTTTTTGCGTCGATTCATAACCATGAAACATCTCCATCACTTCACACCTGAGACGAAGGAACAGTCAAAACAATGGATTGAAAGGGGAGAATCGGCTCCGAAGAAGGCGAAGACAGCTCCATCTGCAGGTATGGTTATAGCGTCAGTTTTTTTGGGATAGGCGTGGGATAATTTCCATTGATTATCTTCAAAAAGAAAATGCAATCAATGGCGAGTATTATGCAAACATCTTGCAGCGTTTGAATGATGAAATAAAGCAAAAACGGCCGCATTTAGCGAAAAATAAAGCTCTGTTTCATCAAGACAATGCACCAGTTCACACCTCCATTATTGCCATGGCGAAAATCAATGAGTTAAAGTTCGAATTGCTTCCTCATGCACCCTATTCGCTAGACTTAGCCCCCTATGATTATTTTATGTTTCCAAAGTTGAAGAAATGGCTTGGTGGTAAAAGATTTGCCAACAATGAAGAGGTGGAGTTTGCAGTTGATGGCTATTTTGCAGAACTCGACGGTTCTCACTATAAACAGGGTATCGAAACTATTGAACAGCTGGGAAAAGTGTATCGAGCTGAAAGGAGACTATGTAGAGAAATAAAGATGTTTTTTCCCAAATGTTTTCTGTTTTCTTTGTTAGGTCTGGTACTTCTGGGACAGCCCTCGTAGTTGCCATGAGTTACCTGCTGGAAAGTGTTTGACAACACTTCATGGGTTTTTTTCGGTGACCCAGTCGTAGGTTGGCTTTAGTCACAGAGTGTGCACTTTAAAAGTGTTGTAAAACAAATTCTGTAACTTCATTCACCGTTTTTAAAAAAAATAAACGAAAGTTACTTTATGAATAGCCCTGGTAGTCTCCCGAGTAAAAGGGTCATGGGTTTAGCAGGTTTGACATTGGACGCATAGGGCTTTTAATCTTCCCTTAAGACACCAGTAAAAAGGTAAAGTAACTTTTGTTTTGTTACACTCTCCCCGACCTACATCTGTTAAGGGTTTTTATTATCACCGCAGTGACACCGCGTTATTAGATCTGTCCCCGCCATGAACCAGGTGCTCGTCCAACTGCATTAGTGCGAGAAGCGACACGTCATGATGTAGTAAACGTCACGGTAATTACACCGCGCATGCGTGCTGAATAATTGAGGGCAATCAGGTTCGATACCTATCTACCTGCACAAAGGGTAGTGGCTTGCCTCAAAGCGCTCTGCCTTATCGACATATCCACCGCTTAACTCTATTAGCTGCAAGTAACGTGTTTAACTGTGCAAGGTTTGTGGCCGAGAATTTCACGCATGCGCCTCGGGGGACAAAACCGCATGCTAGGGCTGATGGAATTTAAATGGAATTTCCTTTATCACGACCAGCACTGACTTTGAGGTGGTAATCTTGCCCTTGCCAGTACAGTATATGTTCCGCTATACGTCACAATTAAGTTTGCTACGAAAGAAAGGATAAAACAAGCTGAAAACACCTTCAACATCAGAGCTTTTGGCGGAAGTAAAAAAAAAAAAAAAAATCTCATGTTAACATTCACGTAACCTCCTGCCTCTATCTTTTATATAAGTCAATCGAGATAAAGGCTTGCAGAAATAGCTGCGCTACACATTCCGTTGTTGGTACAAGAGAGATATAGGGGACTGAAGCGGTAGTCAAATCTTTATATGCTGGCTTTGAAATCCCGTGTTCTTTGTATGACATTGCTAGAGCGTGTTGTTTACTTCATTCATACGACAGCCGTTCTGTTGCGTCACAGTAAGCAGTGCAGAGGTGTTACGATGCCAAATACTGCATTGCAAATCATTTATTTTTGGCGAGATGCATGGAGATGAAACAAAGGTTCCTGAATATTAAGGTCCCGTCAGATTTCAGGGTTTTTCGCGATGTCATGGAAAGATACTGGAATTTTAAGGCTAGTATATAGCGCCCGGTTCTAAAACATTGGACCATCACTGTTCCCATTGGGTCTACAACGAATTATGTAATGCAGCTATTTCTGTCAATTAAAATGAGTTAGATGGAAAAGTAAACTTTCTTAAGGATAGTTTGTATATCCCCTAATAAACGATAGAGTTCAGAAAAGTCGTGTGAATGTAATCAGGTTTTTAATTAGGTGTTAAACTACGCAAATGTTGTAACTCCTGTCTCCATATATCCAGCACATATTCATAGCAGTTACACTATTTCGCAGAAAAGTTAAACATTTTAAGCGGCCGATAATTCCTTTATGCTCGGGTGTGAACCACACGGGGATCGGCTTACTTTACGATGGTGAGGTAATCCTAAGTTTCCATCAGGAAGGTGCGGTGTTATAAAACACGGCTCGGCTCCGGTCGGGTCGGGTCGATGGGAAGGGTGAAGTTAGTTCGGAGTGTTTGGAAATGCGCCCCAATCCCGGTTTGTTTTCCTGGAGCCCACATCCCTTCGGTCTGCGGTGATTCTAACAATCAAAACTTGCGACCATTGCTTACCATCTTGTGCTGAGTGCGGACTGGAAACTTGCCATCCACAACTGCACATGCCTGCATCTCGTGCATAGCTAATGGATACAAGAGGGAATCGTCTCTGCTCCTGTTATTGCGATATATGTGGAGATTTTTATCTGCCTCACCCTTACCTCTGTTTTGAGGTCCCCTGAATTAAAAAGATCTTATGTGTTGTACTCGTATGACTTTATCTACTTCTGGTTAATCAAAATAAACTTCCATTACACATTTAGTTGTAGATAAGAAGAATATATACTCTCAAGCGATTGTCAGATTTTTAATTTCCATGCTCCTTACATGACTACGAAAAATGGCGACTTGCTACTTGAGAAATGCTTAGGCATTTGAAATTCAAACCAATAACTAACGAAGAATATCTCAGAAAAGGTTAACGCCGCAAAAAGTTTTATTTGATATGAACTTTAGGCTTTAGCGAGATCTACAATTTTCGTGGAATAAGATTTAGTTTATCTCGTACGGTTTACCAATAATATACAAAAGACATTGAGAAAGTAGAGAATTTCACAGGCTATTTGCAGAAAATTCAAGCCATAGATTGTATTTGTTATGCAAATATCCTGAGCATATTGTATTTTATTCAAAACCGTTAAAAGTATTTTTGAGAAAATTAAAAAGTAACGAAACGTTTTGTATATAAAAGGTAATTTGCGTTGGGGGATTTTCTTGAATGTCCCTGCATTGCATCTTTGAAAGATGGCAAACTTAAATACTAAGTTTCGTGTTTAACTGATTTTCCTTTTTGAAATATGCTGTTGTAAAACGCATGCAGAACCTTTTCTAAAAATTCTTTCTTTTTTTGATTCAGGAAAATCCCGTGAAAGCTCGGTACCGAATTATGGGTGGAATGCATTACTTCCTGTATTTACTATATGTAAAGTGGAGAGAAAATGAAAAGGATATTTCGAATAAATAAAAAAAATCTGATGTGTTACACTCACATGACTTTCTCTACTCTTGTACAAACTATTTTTACAGACGTTTATTCTCCATCTACTTCATGTTAATCGAGATAAACATTTGCAGACTCTATCTTATTGCTAATGTTCTTGTAGATGTAAGGGGAAAATATATTTACAAGGGCAATATAGAAATACAGTAGCCCTTAAGCACATACATATCTCTTAATAGCTGGTTGCTAGGTGCAGCACCATTCCTTTTGCCACAGATTATAACTCTGCATATCCAAGACAAAAAAAAGTGAATAACGAATTCCCATTTTAGAAAATAAGTATTGAAAAATTTAAGGGAATAACAAGCAATATCTCGAAAATGGTTCACTCAACAACAAAAATGTATATGACATAAATTGTGTATTTTAACGCGATCTATATTTTTTGTGTAGTAAAATTTTGTCTATCTCTTATGGTTTACCAGTTATGTAAAAGTCGTTCACAATGAAGAATACTTTTGGAGACATTCCCAGAAAATTCAAGATATACATTTTATTTGTCATGAAAATATCTTAAACATATGATATTGTAATGAAAATCGTTACAGCCATTTTTGAGAAAATTAAAATTTTTGAAAAATGTTCCATGCAAAGGGTAATCTGGGGTGGGGGGTTTTCTTGAAAACCTTCGTGTCGCATCTCTGGAAGATACTGAACCTAAATAGTTTGGTGTTTATCCGACTGTTCGTTTCTGAGTTATGCTGTTCACAGACACACACGGACATGTTTCCAAAAATGCTTTTTTTTGGATTCAGGGGGTCTCAAAACATGTATTTCCGGTGAAATCTCGTTATCGAATTTTTGGGTGGAATGCAATACTTCCCCTACTTACTATACGTAGTAGAGAAAGTAAAAAACGCTATTTTCTTTATGAACAACATAACTCAACAACGAAATGTATGATGCGATAATGATGGAGCAGGTTCCAAAGATGTGACGCTAAGGTGATTTTGAAGAGAATCCCTCCACTCCAAACTACTCTTTACATGGAAAATATTTCGAAATTTTTTATTTTGTAAAAACTGGTTTTAACGATTTATTATTAAAATACCGTATATTAAAGATATTACATGACAAATAAGATGTATATCTTGAACTCTCTGGGAGCAGTCTGTGAAGTCCCCTTCATTCGGAAGGAAATTTACTGCATAACCGGTAAACGTTAAGCGATAGACGAGAAGGTACTACCAAAAAGACGATCTCTTTAGAGCACAAGTACCTTCAAATAACTTTTTTTGTGACGTCAGCTATTTCTGAGATATCCTTTATTAATGGTTCCAGATGTTCAGTACTTTTATCATTCTATTAAAGCCTTGCCGATATTTCTTTATTTATTTTATTTTATTTTGTGAACATTACAATGCCCACTTAATTAAATACTGTATTCTTACAATTACAACTCAACGAAAGTATAAGTACAACATGCCATCAATCTAACATGACAAAAGGTTACAAAATAAAACAAATTACACAAAGATTAGAAAATTAGTAGCTTGGTACATGATAAATCAGTCAATGTAGAATTTGTAGTAAATGATCACAGGATTCTTGTGATTCATATTGAATATATCAATAGTTAAGTAATGCAATTTATTATATAAATATTGCATTCTTAGCATAATAGAATGTTTATGTTCATCAATGTTGACTCTTGGAATAAAGAAGATGTTACTAAAACGGTTTGGTGTAATATTGGGAACATAAAAATATATTAATTGTCTTAGGTTTTGAATCAATCTACCTTATTATTTAATAATTTGTAAAGGAAAAGTAACAAATGACGATTCCTTCAATGAGATAAGCTTTTAAACTGAAATAATTGAAGCAATGTGTCATAAGATATTAACTTAGGGAAAAACCTATTTTTTTTTAAAAAATCTGATGTGTTACACTCACATGACTTTCTCTCTTGTACAAACTAATTTTACAAACGCTTATTCTCCATATGCTTCATGTTACTCGAGATATCAAGATGTTAATCTTATTGCTAATTTTCTTGTAGATGCAAGGGGAATTGGTAGGCTTTAAGCGATAGTCAAATGTTTTAAGAGTTGGTTGCTATGTGGAGTATTACATTCTCTTTGTATTACAAGGACAAAAAAAATGAATAACGAATTTGAGAAAAAGTATAAGTATTGGGAAATTTAAGGGAATAACAAGCAATATCTCGAAAATGGTTCACTCAACATCAAAAAATGTGTATGACATAAATTGTGTATTTTAACGCGATCTACATTTTATGTGTAGTAAAATTTTGTCTATCTTTTATTAGTTACCAGTTATGCAAAAGTCGTTCACAATGAAGAATGCTTTTTGAGACATTTCCAGAAAATTCGAGATATACATTTCATTTGTCATGAAAATATCTTAAACATATGATATTGTAATCAAAATCGTTAGAGCCATTCTTGAGAAAATTAAAATGGTCGAAAAATGTTCTATGTAAAGGGTAGTCTGTGGTGGGGGGTTTTCTTGAAAACCTTCGTGTCGCATCTCTGGAAGATGCTGAACCTAAATACCAAGTTTGGTGTTTATCCGGCTGTTCGTTTCTGAGTTATGCTGTTCACAAGCAGACACACAGACAGACACACAGACACACACACGGACATGTTTCCAAAAAATGCTTTTTTTGGATTCAAGGGGCCTCATTGCGTGAAGTTTACGGTGTGCATAATCGTCCCTGCGAGAGAACGATTCGGCGTTTGATCGATAAATTTGAAAGAAGTGGTTCTGTCAGCAATCAAAGAACGCCTGTACGTGCGCTCCAACGAGAACATAGGCGTCGTTCGTGAGAGTGTACGCGAGAACGGAAACAAATCAGTTGCTCGTCGAGCTCAAGAATTGGGGCTTTCGCCGACCACAACTTGGCGAATTCTGCATCTGGACTTGTAGTGTCACGCTTACAAATGGTGTTAACTCAAGAACTAAAGCCCAACGACCATAGGTTGCGCCGTGTAATCGCTGGCTGGGCTCTGGAGCAATTGGAAGCTGACCCGGATTTTTGTCGAAAAATCATCTTCAGTGACGAAGCCCACTTTTGGATGGATGGTTGTGTTAAGAAACAAAGTTGCCGTTATGGGAGCAAACACAATCCAATGCAGATTCAAGAACGACCACTTCATCCCCAAAACGTTACTGTGTGGTGTGGTGGAATCATTGGTCCATATTTTTTCCAAGATGGAGAAGCTCTGCCAATGGAGAAAGATACCGGTCTCTTATAAGGGACTATTTTTGGCCTCAATTGGATGCTATGGATCAGAGAAACATCTGATTCCAGCAAGATGGTGCCACATGTCATACTGCTCTCGAAACAATCGATCTTTTGAAGGAGAAGTTCAGAGGTTTCATCATTTTCTGCGGTGGTGATGTTAACTGGCCCCCCGAGGTCATGTGATTTAACGCCGTTGGATTACTTCTTGAGGGGTTATGTTAAATCTCGAGTTTATGTCAACAAGCCAGAAACAGTAAATGATCTTATGAATAACATCACGCGTGTTATTCGTGAAGTTGGACCTAATTTACGTTCTTCTGTCGTTGAAAATTGGGTCAACCGTATACGCGCAACCCAACGAGGTTGCGGCGGTCACTTAACTAATGTTCTCTTCCACACGTAATGAGATTAATATGTTCCAAAATAAAAAAAAGAAATAAACCTCTATCATTTATAGAACGTGTTTTATTTAAGTTCAAAGATAGGACACTGTTGTTGAAAGACGCTATACTTATATTGATTTTAGAGAGTGAATCAAACATTTGTTTATGGAAACTGTATTTTTAGGTGCCTAAAGTTGGCTTGTAAGGGCCTGGGTATGCGAGGGTTTGTCAGAATAACGGGAATGAGATGGATAATGTCTTTTTGTTACACTGATACTGAATCGCCTTGAGTCATCTGTCTTCCCGTGTGCTGTTCGAGAACCGTTTAATAGTAAACAGAGAATGAAGGTAGGCAACAGTTTAAAGAGGAACTGAACCTCCTGCTGGGGCAGCGTTTATCGACCGTGACCTCCCTGGCCAAGCCCGGTCTGCTCTACTGAATATGACAAACTCCATCCAGTCCTCCTTTGTTGTGAATAAATGAAGGCGAGCGGACTGCAGCCAATAGATGCGCATGCTCTTTTCAAACTGCCCTGCGTACGTTACACAGACCTACCGTCCCGATATCTGAGGAGAAAAATCTGCTGTTTTACAGAAATAGCTACATTACACATTTCGTTATAGATACAAAGAGAACAGCGATAGTCAAATGTTTAACAACTGGACTTCTAATTGCAAATTATTTCTATGCAAACGTGAGAAACAACTGAAAATCGAAAAGATTTAAAAAGAAGTATTGAACAAATCGAACCATTAATAATGGATATCTCGGAAATGGCTTATGTGTCAGAAAACGCTATTTGAAATAGTTTGTGCGTTTTTAAAATATCTACATTTTTGTGTAGTACCTTTTCGTCTATTACTTAAAGTTTAGCAGTTATAGAAGATTATACAGAATTCCTTCCGAATTAAGAGCGCTTCACAGGCTATTCCCAGAAAATTCAAGATAATTTTATTTGACATGCAAATATCTTTAATACATGGTGTTTTAATCAAAATTGCTTGAACCATTTTTGCAAAAATAAAAATTTCGATAAATGTTCCATGAAATTGAGTTTTATTTATGGACGCTCTGTAACTGCTATAGCCCTTAGCGTCCCATTCTATATTGGGCGTGAAAAACCGATAATTTTGCTCAGAGGCCTCTTTATCAGGCTTGAGGTTCTTTTACGTGCCTTTTACTTCCCTTCCGAAGGAAGCCATAATAAGGATTTTTACGCCCGAAAAAAATCCATCGCCCTCTGCCGGGTTTGAACATACACACAAACTTTTTTCTAAAAGAAATTGTTTTTATGTATTCAGAGAATCTCAAAACAGGCATTTGCGGTCAAATCTTGAAATGGAATTTTTTTAGTGAGATGCAATACTTCAAGTTTAAGTACGTAGTAGGGGAAGTAATGTGCACGTAATCTATCACATATTTTTACTTTCTCTACTACGTATAGTAAGTAGGGGAAGTATTGTATTCCACCCAAAAATTCGATACCGAGATTTCACCGGAAATACATGTTTTGAGACCCCCCTGAATCCAAATAAAGCATTTTTGGAAACATGTCCGTGTGTGTCTGTCTGTGAACAGCATAACTCAGAAACGAACAGTCGGATAAACATCAAACTTGGTATTTAGGTTCAGTATCTTCCAAAGATGCGACACGAAGGTTTTCAAGAAAATTCCCCCACCCCAGATTACCCTTTACATGGAAGATTTATCGAAAATTTTAATTTTCTCAAAAATGCCTAACGATTTCGATTAAAATATCATATGTTTAAGATATTTTTATGACAAATAAAGTGTATATTTTGAATTTCCTGGGAATGTCTCCAAAAGTATTCTTCATTGTGAACGACTTTTGCATAACTGGTAAACCATAAGAGATAGACAAAGTTTTACTACACAAAAAATGTAGATCGCTTTAAAATACACAATTTATGTCATATACATTTTTTTGTTGTTGAGTGAACCATTTTCGAGATATTACTTGTTATTCCCTTAAATTTTTCAATACTTGTTTTCTCAATTGGGAATTCGTTATTCATTTTTTTTTGTCTTGGATATGCAAAGAGTATTAATCTGTGGCAAAGAGAATGGTGCTGCACATAGCAACCAGCTATTAAGAGATATGTATGTGCTTAAAGGCTACTGTATTTCTATATTCCCCTTATATCTACAAGAAAGTTAGCAATAAGATACAGTCTGCAAATGTTTATCTCGATTAACATGAAGCATATGGAGAATAAGCGTTTGTATAAATAGTTTGTACAAGAGTAGAGAAAGTCATGTGAGTGTAACACATCAGATTTTTTCGTTTCATTAGTCGTCTTTTTTTTTAGTGCTTCATTTCAACGTTTCTATAGCCCTCTTTAGCGTCTTTGCATCCTAGGCCGTAGAGTAGGTAAAAATACAACGGTTCTGTCAATTTCTTTGTTTAGCGAATTGGGACTGTCTACCAAGAAAATCTTTTGGCAGGAACTGTACATTGATTGTACCTGACGAATATCGCTCCCTCCCTCAATCAGATTAATAGAGTAATGAAAACTGCCATGGATGTTAGGCTCATAAATATTCATGCTGCTATCTTTCCGCTTAATCCGGGATTATTTAATGAAGATCATTCAAAGCTTTCGCAATAGGAATTTAAATTACCGAGGAGGGGGTGTGAGTATTGTTTCTGAAGAGGATTGGATGGGTACAAAGAGCGTGAAAAGAAACCCCCTCGCACAAAATTAATGGAAGTAAAAATATCAAAGAAAAACAGTGAAATCGACAGTGGACCAATTTTATTTGCATAATTCGATGGTATATTGGAATAATTGCTGCCGTGAATTTAAACGCTTCTGCACCTTAAATATAAATACAGTTATGAGCGAATTTTATTGAGTTGTTTTACTAATGCAGATAATATAATGAGATAGTATAATATAAAAAACTATTCAGCGGCTATTATTATTTTTATTATTGTAACAAATAGAACATCAGTTATTATAAAACGCGCTGTATTTGATCACTTAGGCACTCAGCGTACCATAAACGTTGCACTTGAATCACTTTTGCAACACAACCCAACTGATCCGTTGAATCACAACTCGCACTGATTTGCTGAGTCTCAACTGTCCACCATTCACCACATAACTAACAGAACAGAACTCCGGACAAAAACAGCCCCTTATTAGGCCTCGCATACAAAGAGGAAGGTTCTAGAACGTGCCGAAAGGAATGTTCTGGGACAGGTAAGCGACACACAGTGCCTAATGTTCCGCGCTGGCTATTGTTCCCAATGGCCGGTCGAAGGCCCCACCCAGGTGCCGGACTGAGAGGCGCTTACCGGCTGCCCGCAAGTAGCCTCGCCTGCGCGGTCAATTTATTATGATGATGATGATGATTATTATTATTATTATCATCGTCGTGTATATTATTATCAGTAGCGGCTCGTAAGTGTACATTTTGGTGTTCACAAAATGTTATGTCAGACAACCACGACAGTGGAAATATCATAATGGTTATGATTATGAACAAGTTTATGCATCTGCAGCCGCTCATCATAATAATAATAATAATAATAATAATAGTGCATAACTTGTCTGATTTGCATTTTGTTTTGTGTACTAATTAAGTACATAGTTTTAGGGCAAGAATGAGGTAATGTGTAACTTAAGTTGTAGTTAAAGATTATGGAAGGTATGGAGAAACCGGGAGAAGTTTCCGTGTTTGTGCATGTCACAGACTTTTCCTACATCGACTCATAACTTCTGCCGTAGTGTGCTACCACCTAGTGGCATTGACGTAAAATTGTAGTAATAGTATGGAAATAGGGTGCAGCAAAAGCTGTGTCAGCTCGTGCACTTCAAGTGCGCATGCCCCGCATGTATTTGGCCCCATAAGGTAATTTTGTCATACTAGGTGCCCAAGCGCTGAAGCTCCTTAAAATGTGCACAAGTAAAAATGTGCTAGTGACCTTGATGCCATGTTTAATCTAATTTAGAGGAGTAGCGCGGTAGATTTTAAATTACCACATATAGTACGTTACGTTTAATAACATTCAAAGAAAAAATAACCAATAAATCCGCAAGGTAACAGAAGTTAAGGTGCTCACGTGCTCTTGTGGAGGAGCCACTATTTATTACTATTATTATTGTTATTGAACGAAGTTTAAATTTCAGTGTTACAGATCGTAGCATCTATCCGGATGCCTCGCTTTGGAGGCACCGCCTTTGGTTCTCCTCGGAGCGGCTACTGGAGACCTAGGGTTTCTTCGTGGCTTGCCCAGCTCGGTAGAGGAAAAACTGAGTTGCGTTGTATAGCACCACGAATTTTCCTGTTCCTGATTTCCTTTCATTCCGTAGGGACTATAGGCTGCAAAAACATCAAAAGAGGTTGCTAAATCATGTTGATTGCAGCCAATGCGGAAAACTGACTTCCCAAGCGTGTAATAGTTGATGGTATCTAAGTTCATGAACAATAGCCCGATATGTTGCACTCACATGACTTTCTCTACTTACTCTGTACAAGCTATCGTTACAAACGCTTATTCTTCTATCTACTTCATGTTAATGAAGATAAACAGTTGCAGAAATTGTCTTATTGCATATTGCCTTGTATGTACAAGGAGATTGCGGAAGTACAGTTGGCTTAAGCGATAGTCAGGTCCTTTAAGAGCGGGTCGCTATGTGATGTCTTAGAAATTTCGTTATATGCTTGGCCAGGATGGGAGGAAAATCGAATAACGACTTCCCATTTGAGAAAACTATAAGTATTTTAAAATTCAAACCAATAACAAGGAACATTCAGGAAATGTTTAACTCAATAAAAAAGTGTTCTTTAACGAAATCCACTTCGAAATCTACAGTGAGATTTTGTCAACTGTTTAAGGTTTATGCAAAAGTGATTCAGAATGAAGAGGATTTCACAGGCTATTTGCAGAAAATTCAATATATGCATTTTAGTTGTCGTGAGCATATCTCAAACATATGGTATGTTAATTAAAATCATTAAGAGTCATTTTGAGAAAATCAAACATTTCGAAAAATATTCTATGTAAATGGTAGTTTGGAGTGGGGGATTTTCTTGGAATTCTTCTGTCACATTCTTGGGAGATGCTGATCTTAGACAACAAATTTCGTATGTATCGTCCGTTTTTAGTTATGCCTCAAAACATATATTTCCGGTGGAATCTGGACATTGTGTGTTTGGGTGAAATACAATACTTCCCCTACTTACTCTAAATTTGATAGAATTAGGAAGAACAGGGAGGAAAGGAATAATTATGGAAACAATTTTGAAGTATTGGTACAGGTGCCTTCAAAGAGAAGAATGAGATATATTAAAAATGTGTGTGAATCAACAGAATATAACTTCAAATAAGAATGCATGGTGGGCAGGGATAAGAAGAGAATTAGAGAGGATAGGAATGCGGGACATTTGGCAACTAGAAGAAAGAAATAACAGATTTTGGAAAGTAGTGAGAAATGGGATAGAAGATATAGAGAAGGAAGAAATCTGGGGAACTCTTGAAAATAAAAAGTTCCTAAGTTTGTATAGGACAATTAAAAAGTGATTGGGGGAGAAGTTATGTTGACTTGTGTAGCAGACAGGAAAGGGAGGTTTTAGTATGGGTGAGAACAGGGGCTATGTTCTTTAGAGGGTTAAGTTGGAGAGAATCGGGAACATGTGTCATATGTGGGGAAAAGGCCAATAAGGTACATTACTTGGGAGGGTGTAAACAGAAGTGGAGACAGGATGTTTGGGATCCAAAATGGGACAATGTGAGCAAGAAAAAGGTAGCTATAAAAATATTATCAGTTAAGGGAGGAAAAAGAATAAAGGAAATGGGAGAGTTTTCAAGGAAAATCAAGAAAATGGTTAAGGAAAGTTGAAAAAAAAGCTACGGGGAAGAAGCAGGAAGGACAAGATAAAGGAGAATAATAGGAAACTAGGAACCAGGGAAGTGGAAAGGGAAAGAAAAGAATAAGGGCTATATTGGCTAAAGGGCCAGGTTGCCAGGCGATAAGCAGTCCTTAAAAGGAAGGAAAATCGGACTAAATGTGTACTAGAATGTAAGTAGTTTTAAGAAATTAAAATGTTGTATGTTGTTCGGTACAAATATTCTATTCTGTTATACTATACATAGTAAAGAAAGTAATATGATCACCCAAAAACTATTTGTGACCAGCACTGCAAGGTCATTCAGGGTTGTTCAAAAAGATGTTACCACTTAGATGGGATTTACTCTTATTTGAATAATATAACAACACATTATGTACACAAGTCCATATGAAGCTAGTGCACTTCGTCGTTCTCAATACATGTGTAAAGTCTTAGGACATAGCTCGTTCACACATTTCCATAGCTATAGAGCGGACAACTATTATCTGTTCATTAATGCCAGTAGGTCTTGTAGCATACACGCGCTCTTTCACCATTCCCCATAGCCAGAAATCACAGGAGTCAAATCCGGTGATCATGCTAGTCAAGGTAGGTCTCCGTGGTGTAGTGGTTACCCTGCTAGCCACTAGTTCCCAAGGTGCGGGTTCAAACCCGACGGAGGGCGGTGGATTTTTCGGGTGTAAAATTCTTAGCATGGCTTCCTTCAGAAGGAAAGTAAAGCCGGTAGTCCCGTGTCGTTGATTTACAGCACGTAAAAGAACCTCAAGCCTGATAAACGGGCCTCTGAGCAAAATTATTGGTCTTTCACGCCCAATATAGAATGGGACGCTAAGAACCACAGCAGTTAATGAGCGTCCATAAATATAACTCAATTTAATTTGTGCCAATGGACCAAGCTAATGGTCCACCTCTTCCAATCCAGCGTGTACTAAAAGTTTCATCCACGTAATGTCGAACTGTTAAGGCAAAATGTGGCTGTGCACCATCTAGCTGGAAGCAATCCGATGTTAAGATAAGGAGGGAAAGATTATCTACCAAAAATTGTGCAACGTATCTGGGTAAGAAACTCACGTTGCGGTCTGATCAATAAAAAGACTATGGACCAAGTACTCCAAACTTTGAAATACCGCACCGTATGCTAACTTTCGGAGAGGATCCCTGTCTTCGTTCATGAGGAAGGTCTGTATCCCAAAGTGTAATTGTGTTTATTCACGTTGCCGCTGAGCTGAAATGTGGCTTCATCCAACAAA
The DNA here is from genome assembly GCA_030765065.1 of Deroplatys truncata. Lineage (NCBI taxonomy): Eukaryota > Metazoa > Arthropoda > Insecta > Mantodea > Mantidae > Deroplatys > Deroplatys truncata. The sequence goes on from CM060977.1 coordinate 23,848,268, forward strand.
AAGCACAGAACTTTAGGGCATTTGTGCGTCATCTGTAATAACACTTGTGCAGCTCGTACACGAGCAATTTTATCTACGTTAGAAAGGGCCTGTATCATGTGGTACGACTTCATTCCCAAATCCAGATGGAGAATGCGTAAGACACTTGTCCGCGCGATTCGGTTTTCAACGCTAATCTCGAAGTGGACGTTCCTGGACTCCCAACCATTGTGCCTTGAACATTTATGATATCTTGCGTTCGAACACTTCTTGAACGTCCACTCCTTTACAATTGGTCACGGACCCGGTGCGTACAAATTTCTCATGCAGTCGACGGATAGTTAAACGGCTTCAGGATCCTAATGAAACCATCGCTGAAATTTGTTTCTAACTATTGAGGGCGACCCAAACACTTCCATCCAATCTGCTACCTTCCTTCTCTCTTCCAAAGTAAGTCGGGTGGCCATATCTAGTCTACAACAAAGGAAAACATAAAATTATGTAGCACCATATGAGTGGTAACATCTTTTTGGACAAGCCTGTATTAAAATTGCCCAGCAGCGAGTTGATCTAACAAAGATCAGTGAGGTCCGAGCGAGGAAAGAATGACGCGGCGTTTCCCATTATACGGAATCTCCTGCGCTGCAAAATCCTTCCATATCTGAATATGAGAAGAAGTTGATCCTCCTTGCATTTTATGCAACTCTGCCAGACACACTTATTACATCACATCCTACGGCAGAAGTTAAGATGTTAAAGCTTCTTACCAGCTCTTCTATTTAAGATTCACCTCGCGCGACGGACCGAGAGCTGTCGCTCTGGTGGATGGAGTCTGAAACTGCGAGCTGTACAAAAATGTTTCTGCTTCTATATCAAAACTGGTGTCTAACTTAATGTTAGATATATCTTTTTAACAGTAACCTAATTTTACTGAAATTTGAATACTTGATACTAACATGTGTAAAAAAATCTGATGTGTTACACTCACATCACTTTCTCTACTCTTGTACAAACTATTTTTACAAACCTTATTCTCCATATGCTTCATGTTAATCGAGATATTAATCTTATTGCTAATTTTCTTGTAGATGCAAGGGGAATATGGTAGGTTTTAAGCGATAGTCAAATATTTTAAGAGCTGGTTGCTATGTGGAGTATTCCATTCTCTTTGCATTACCAGGACAAAAAAAAATGAATAAAGAATTTGAGAAAAAGTATAAGTATTGGAAAATTTAAGGGAATAATAACAAGCAATATCTCGAAAATGGTTCACTCAAAAAAAAAAGTATATGATACATAAATTGTGTATTTTAACGCGATCTACATTTTTTGTGTAGTAAAATTTTGTCTATCTCTTATGGTTTACCAGTTATGCAAAAGTCGTTCACAATGAAGAATACTTTTGGAGAGATTCCCAGAAATATCAAGATATACATTTTATTTGTCATGAAAATATCTTAAACATATGATATTTTAATCAAAATCGTTAGAGCCATTTTTGAGAAAATTAAAATTTTCGGAAAATATTCCATGTAAAGGGTAATCTGGGGTGGGGGGATTTTCTTGAAAACCTTCGTTTAGCATCTCTGGAAGATACTGAACCTAAATACCAAGTTTGGTGTTTATCCGACTGTTCGTTTCTGAGTTATGCTGTTCACAGACACACACACGAACATGTTTCCAAAAATGATTTTTTTTGGATTCAGGGAGTCTCAAAATATATATTTCCGGTGAAATCTCGGTATCGAATTTTTGGGAGGAATACAATACTTCCCCTACTTACTATACGTAGTAGAGAAAGTAAATATAGTTGAATGGGTAGAGAAAGTCATGTGAATGTAACACATGTTTTCACAATTGGTTCGGCTATTCTTGTGTGGTGAAGTAACGCACACAGTAATGTAAAAAAAAAAATGATACTTGAGGTGCTTTTTCAGGGTAGTCCATTATACACGTTAACTCGGTTACTAATGAATTCTAAAACTGCCAGATGCATTTCGATTACATTGTTTAGTTAGATGTCCTTTAACAGGTCATATAGGGCGATGAATCAAATGAGTGACATGATACTCAAATGAACCCGGAATCCATAGAGCTTGTAGTTACCCGGTATTTATTTTTTCAGGATAAGCTAAAACCCCGGAAAAAGAGCCTTATTTAGGTAACACTGTGACGGAGATTCGAACGTAGGAGCTCTTGGATGCGAGACAGACATGCTACCGCTGCACCATGGGGGTGGGCAACTAATATTCTTATTGGGCCGTTTCAGAAAATCTTCCAATAATTTTTCCCCTTTTCGCATTCTTAAGGATGTTTTAAAGCATTTTAATTGGATATCATCGAGCAAGGTGGTTCCGCGGTAACGTGTAAAGCTCGCATTCAGGAGGTCCCGGATTCGATTTCCGTCGACCGTCCACTCTGACCATGGGTTTTTCATGGCATCCCTGGGTCATAGGCGAATTCTGAGGTGGTTCCTCTTCTACCACGACTTTCCTGTCCATTTTATGTACCCATAATATATTAATCGTATGTTTCATGCTTGAAGTACCAGGCGACGATGTTCGGTGTGTTGCGGTTGAGCGGTGCTTTTGCGCTTTATGAAGCTTTCTCTCCTTTGTTGGTCAGCCTACTCACGGGCCCGCCTCCATGTGCACTAGGAGCAGGTCCCCCTTGACCCTTAGGATTGAGGTGTTGCATGCGTTCCATCTGGAAACGTTAGGGACCACGTCCATGCTTGCTTCAGGTCTCTCCGCAATCCCAAGGGTCGCGTTCGAAGCACGAAGGGCCACATTGGCCTGCTCTGCTCCGGTTTCGGGGATTCCTGCATGATATGTACCCCTTTATTAAATGGGATATTTGAGTGAGAGTTTATAGCCATCTATTTTTAACCTCTTCCGACTTGTTTTTACGTTTATAACGAAAGGAATGAAAATTGATATCGAGATTTGGAACTCCATGAGGGCAACGTCAAAGCTAAACGCACCCATTTCACAAATGTCAACATTGTTACGATCTTTATCCCGGAGTCCCCATTTGAGAAACGCTGTGTTTCCCATGTTTACGTAAACGAAACCAATTGGGAGGCTGTATTTGCCTGTGGGAGATCCCAGTGCCCTGGCTGTCAAGGGACGGATCAATGCATCTCGTAATTACCTGACATTGCCAGGTCTTTTTCAACGTTTCACCCCGTGGACGTCACGATTTCCCTCCTGACATTTACATAACATAATTACATGGGTTTCGACCACGAATATAAATCTATTCATGCTAAAATTTATCAAACTCTATTAACGGCCCGAAATATTTAATTGCTAAAATAAATGAAGGCAATTTATGTGCGCTCATAAATCAAACCCATGTGACATGACCGTTGTGGAAATGCAGCGCACCGGAAAACGAAATTTGAGTATTTGTTTTCTGTTTCTCGTTAATATTTATATCGGTTGAGGTTTGTTTTATAATCACCAGAGGCGCTGGTGTTCCCTGACAACCAAGGCCTTTTTTTAAATATCGAGTGAAAATAATTACTGCACGTGAATGGCTTACAAAAGCCTTTGGGTAATCCTGTGAATGCAGTTGTTTTTAAATACGCAGCCGGCAGAGCTGTAATTTAACGCTCGAGCGGTCGCTGTTCACCGACGATACCGTTGAAAAACTAATAGTTGATATTGTAACAGAATTTGTGTTCATATGTCCAGGAGAACTTCACAAACACTCCGGGATTTTATAACTCTTTTGCCACTGACAAAGTTATTTCTTCCCACTCGTTAAAAAAGTTTTTAGGCGATCGTACTTTTTCATGAACCTAGCAACCATCAATTGTGACATGCTCGGGAAGTCGGTTTTCCCGCATTTGTTTCAGCCAACCTAACCGACCCTCCTCGTTTTTGTTTTAGTAGCCTATAGGCGCTACTTGTATCACAATCGCAAGCTTTTAGTGTTTTTATTATTATGCACATGAATATAGTCATATTTTTATTTTCTCTACCATACATATTAGGTAGAGAGGGTATTGCATTCCACCCAAAACTTCGACAGCGAGATTTCACCGGAAATACATGTTTTGAGGCACCCTAAATAAAAAACATTTTTAGGAAAAGGTCCGTGTGTTTGTATCTGTGTGTCTGTGAACAGCATAACTCAAAAACGAAAAGTCGGATAAATACCAAACTTGGTATTTAAGTTCAGTACCTTCCAAAGATGCGACACGAAGATTTTCAAGAAAATCCCCCATCCCCCAATACCCTTTAGATGGAACATTTTGTCGAAAATTTTTATTTTTAAAAACTAGCTCTTAACAATTTTGATTAAAATATCATGCACTAAAGATATTTATATTACAAAATGTATATCTTGAGTTTTCTGGGAATAGCTTATGACGTTCCCTTCATTCGGAAGGAAATTTATATAGTCTTGTATAATTGATAAACGTTAAGCGATAGACGATAACATACGATACAAAAAATGTAGATCTCTTTAAAACACACAATTTACTCCAAATACGTTTTTTGTGGCATACGCCGTTTCTAAGATATTCATTATTAAAGGTTCGAATTGTTCAATACTTGTCATTCTTTTAGTCTCGTCCATTTTCAGCTGTTTCTGGCGGTTGCGTGAAAACAGACTGGAATTTTAAGGCCAGCATATAGCGTCCAGTTCTTAAACATTTAAGTATTGCTGTTCTTTTTGTATGTATAACGAAATATGCAATGTCCTTATTTTTGCAACGGTTTATTTGGATTAAACTGTAATAGATAGAAAAATAATTTTAGTAAGAATGCTTTGTGTGTCCACTTATAAAGATAAGAGGGAAGAGAAAGTCATGTGAATGTATCACATCAGATTTTTATTTTCTGTGCCACGTACATGGTAGCTAGAGAAGGTATTGCATTCCATCCAAAAATTTGATATCGAAATTTCACGGAAGTTTATGTATTAAGGTACCCTGAATACAAAAAGCCATGTTTAGAAAAAGGTGTGTGGGTTTGGGTGTGGGTGTGGGTGTGGGTGTGCGCGTGCGCGTGCGTGCGTGAGGCAGAGAGAACAGAATAACTAAAAAACGAAACCATACTTGGTGTTTTGGTTTAGTACCTTCCGAAGATGCGATACGAAGATTTTAAGAAAATCCCCCCCCACACAAAACTACTCTTTACACAGAATATTTTTCGAAATTTCTTCTGTTCTAAAATGGCTGTAACAATTTTGATTAACACGCCATATATTAAAGATATTCGCATGACAAAATGTATGTCTTGAATTTTCTAGGAATAGCGCGTAAAGTCCAGTCCATTCGGAAGGGATTTTGTACAACCTAGATTAAAAAAGATAACGTAATTTCATAGCAACGCAGTAACAAGTTACCTTGAAGCAATTTACACGAAATTTCCTTCAAAATTGTTCCCTTCCGCAGTGACACACTTCTACCACCGCGTGTAAAAAGACTGGAAGCCATTTTCAAATACCTACCGTAATGTTCGAAAATCTTCGCACCCTCAGAAGAGATTTCAGGGTCTTTATATATATTATTGCTGCTCTACCAAAAGCTTCTCATATTTTCAGTGTCTCTGAGGGAGATTTGTGTAACAAAACACAAATCTTGATGTTTGAACGTTGTTCTATTGCCGATATGAAATACCATAACGAACATGCACAAGCAGCAAAAACTGGTTGCCACGCAAAGGCAACGATCATTATTATGAAAATTCAAATGAAGTGCTTGTAATGTCGTGGATATTATCAACACCCAATAAAAATATCCTTTACTTTCGTATACATTAAAGAAAAATTTTGATGTCTTACACTCACATGACTTTCTCTACTCTTGTACAAACTATTTTTACAAACTCTTATTCTCCATCTATTTCATATTAATCGAGATAAACATTTGCAGAAACGATCTTTTGACATGCAAACAGAATTACATTCTACACATAGCGACCAGTTCTAAAAATATTTGACTATCGCATAAGGCTTACTTTGTTCCCCTTGTTTTGTATTTGCAAGGGCAATATAGAAATACAGTAGCCTTTAAGCATAGACATATCTCTTAATAGCTGGTTACTAGGTGCAGCACCATTCTCTTTGCCACAGATTAATACTCTTTGCATATCCAAGACAAAAAAAATGAATAACGAATTCCCAATTGAGAAAATAAGTATTGAAAAATTTAAGGGAATAACGAGCAATATCTCGAAAATGGTTCACTCAATAAAAAAACTGTATATGACATAAATTGTGTATTTTAACGCGATCTACATTTTTTGTGTAGTAAAATTTTTTCTATCTCTTATGGTTTACTAGTTATGCAAAAGTCGTTCACAACGAAGAATACTTTTGGAGACATTCCCAGAAAATTCAAGATATACATTTTATTTGTCATGAAAATATCTTAAACATATGATATTTTAATCAAAATCGTTAGAGCCATTTTTGAGGAAATTAAAATTTTCGAAAAATGTTCCATGTAAAGGGTAGTCTGGGGTGGGGGGATTTTCTTGAAAACCTTCGTGTCGCATCTCTGGAAGATACTGAACCTAAATACCAAGTTTGGTGTTTATCCGACTGTTCGTTTCTGAGTTATGCTGTTCACAGACACACACACGGACATGTTTCCAAAAATGTTTTTTTTTGGGGGGGGGATTCAGGATGTTTCAAAACATATATTTCCGGTGAAATCTCGGTATCGAATTTTTGGGTGGAATACAATACTTCCCCTACTTACTATACGTAGTAGAGAAGGTAAAAAACAATTCCGGGAACTTTATCAATCTAGGGTCATAATCTTGTATAAATGTAAACGTTAAGCGATAGACAAAATCTACTACACAAAAAATCAGGATCTGTATAAAACACACAATTTAATTCAAATAAATTTTAAACAGCTGACTATCGATTTGGTGTCCTGTCTCCCTCTTGTATCTTCAACAAATGACTATTTCTGCATAGGTTTATTTTACTGAACTAGGATAGAAAAATAAGTTTTTATAAGAATTATATATAATACAAATATACGATGTATCTTTATTTGTGTCAAATATTTCCTAATATCAAAACAGTAAACATCATTCATATGAACAGGGGTCTGAAAATCATTTATGGCTGAGTTACAAGACAAAATTGAAGATTACAAAAATAGTTCGAAGTGGCTTCCTCCTGCTATGATGCATGCCCTAAGCCTGCGTTCCATGCTATTGCGTACTGTGTTGCAAATTTTGTATTTGGTCAAATCCATTGTGAATACTCTCTTTCAGAGTGCTAATATCCGGTACAGGAGTCGTATAAACCATGGACCTTAAATGTCCCCAGACGAGGAAATCTATTGGATTCAAATCAGATCGGGCATGCCATGCAATGAATCCCCCTCGACGATGCGGAAATTTATCTTTCAAGAAACGAGCTGGCACTTCATCGTGTAAAGGCTCATTTGTTGGATGATGTCCAAGGCACATCATCAATTAAATGCTGCAACTCGTTTCTCAGAAACTGTAGATACGTCTCTGCATTCAGGCGCGGAGGAAAGAAATAGGAACTAAGGTGATCATGAATAATTCCACTCCAAACGTTTAGGCTGAACCTCTATTGATGTCTGACCTGTTATACTTCATGAGGGCTTTCACAGTACCAGTTACGACTATTGTGAAAATTGATGCCTCATCAGTGAACAAGGTGCATGCACACAGCACAGTTCTGCAACATGTGATGGCAGAAAGTTCTTGTTGACCCAAAGTCCGCCGCACCCGTTGAAGGTGATACGGGTACAGAAGATTTTCATACAAAATTCTCCAGATAGTCGTGCGACTAATGCCGTTCCTTACTGCAATGCGTCTTGTGCTATCTGTTGGGTTTGGTCCACATCACAAAGAAGTTGTCAATGCTTATCTCCCAAAATCTTAAACACTCTTCTCAAATGAGCCACTCACTCTATCGGGCGTTGGTGAGTTCGTGAACAAGCTTGCTGCCTATCGGGGTACCTTTCTGCAAAAAGCTCACATGCTCGTGATGCATTCCCATCTGCAAGGCCATACATGTAGTGCATATCGATCTGTTTACTCACAAAATGCATTTTCTTCTGTCTTATGTGCTCTACACAAACGACCAAACAAAAAACCAATCAGCGGACAACAATTTAATTATTATTGATGTCAACGAAGGGGCAAACCTTTTAATAACGCCCTGCGAAATGATTTTCAGACCCATATCCATATGAACTTCTATTACTGTTTGGATGTTGAGAGGGCATCCCCGAAATATTTGGCACCAATAAAGATATACCCTGTGTGTGTCTGACATAGCACAATACTACTATTTCTCGATACTCGATGCTCAATACTCGATACTTTATTAAAAAAACTGTAAAGACGATAACTTGTTCACTGAATTATGTTCTAAGTAGTTTTCTGTGTATAAACCATGTAACTAATTTTGTATTGTATGCTAATTGTAATTCTGAAATTGTTCTTGTTTGACATTCCCCAATTGGCAGCAATTTTTTTATCTTGAGAATACTATAGGTTATATATTTCCTATTATTAGTCAGGCTAATGATGATAATAATTTCTTTGGTTCCCTTTTTATGTAACTATATTGTGTGCTGAAAACTCTATTTTAAAACTTTTCTATCCATATTACTGAAATGGATCCACAGATTTTGATGGAGTAGGTAAATGTAGTGGCTGAGAATGATTCACCAAGCCAGGCTGTTGCAGAAACGTGATTTAGTAGTCAGCTAAATCAACTTTATTCACAACTCAGTTAACGCTACATGTTACATGAGTACTGTACCCCTTCCCCATTGTTTTGCATGTTTTCATGCAGACACAAGAGCCTATGGAATGTTGCATTGATTCATACATAGCAAACGCAGTCAAGGTCTACCAAGAATTATAGTCCGGCAACGGAGACCCGTGCGAGGCAATAACGTGAAGTCTCGACTCCTTTCATTCCTTATCTAGCATAACGTTAAACTTAACAACTTTCAGTAACGCAAAATTTAAAAATTTAGAAGTATCGAAAAGCTATCAAAAGTTTATCTCGAAGTATTAGACATACTTCGATACCACCGAGTATGGAGAGTAAGAGGTATCGAGGGCATCGAGGTCCCATCCCTATATATACATATATACGACGGCTGTCCCAGAAGTACCCGAACTAACAAAGAACACCCCCAAATTTTGGGAAAAAACATCTTTAGTTCTCTACATAGTCTCCTTTTAGCTCGATACACTTTTCCCAGCGATGTTCAATAGGTTCGACACCCTGTTTATACTGAGAACCATCGAGTTCTGCAAAATAGCCATCAACTGCAAACACCACCTCTTCATTGTTGCCAAATCTTTTACCACCAAGACATTTCTTCAACTTTGGAAATAGAAAATAATCAGAGGGGGCTAAGTCTGCTGAATAGGGTGCATGAAGCAATTTGAACTTTAACTCATTGATTTTGGCCATGGCGATAATAGATGTATAAACTGGTGCATTGTCTTGATGAAACAAAACCTTCTTTTTGGCTAAATGTGGCTCTTTTTGCTTGATTTCATCATTTAAACACTGCAATTAGTTTGCATAATACTCGCCATCGATTGATTTTCCTTTTTGAAGATAATCAATGAAAATTATCCCAGGCACACCAAAAAACTGACGCCTGCAGATGGAACTGTCTTCGCCTTCTTTGGAGCCGATTTTCCCTTTTCAATCCACTATTTTGACTGTTCCTTCCTCTCAGGTGTGAAGTGATGGACCCATGTTTCATGCATGGTTATGAATCGACGCAAAAGCTCGGCTTTATTGCAGCGAAACATTGCCAAATTTCGACTGAAACATCCTCACGACGCTGCTTTTGTTCCATTGTGAGTAAACGTGGCACCCATCATGCGTACAGCTTTCTCATGTCTAAATTTTCAGTCAGTATGCGATGTACAGCACTTTTTGAAATGCCTACGATGTCTGTTAGCTCGCGCACTTTTAGTCGACGGTCATCCAATACCATTTTGTGGATTTTTTTCACAATTTCTGGCGTGGTCACCTCATTTGGTCGATAATTTCTATGCTTGTCTTGGCAGCTCGTACAGCCTCGTTTGAACTCTGTCAGCCAATATTTTACTGTTGTAAACGAAGGAGCAGACTCCCCCAGAGTAGAATCCAGCTCAGCTTAAATATTAGTTGGACTAAGACCTTTCAAATTAAAGTATTGTATCACATAACGATGACCAGTTTTATCCATGTTTAGAAATTTGCTGAGAGCGTTCACTATTGATGGCTGCCAAACAATTACCAAACAACGTAGCATCGTCAAACTTCAAACTTAAGCTTTATAAGGTTGGTACTTTCTACCATATTCATTTTTTGAAACAGCAACCGCTATAATATATACGTCAGGTCGGGTACTTCTGTGACTGACCTCGTAGGTAGAACAAGTTCGTGAATGTAACACATCAGATGTTTTATTTCAGAAGATATCAAAACTTTGATGTTCACGGTTGTTCCACAAGGTATATAATTTCGTTTTTACAGCCGCAGTAAAACGCTAACGTTGAATGTGCATCTGTGAAATCACATTTATTACGCCCCCTGTTTACTCTTTGTAATTGGTTATTCCAGTCTCCATTAGTAGACACTGTTTGAACAATTTTCTCGAGTGCGCATTACACAAACATTCTTCATGAGAGGAAAAGCAATTCCTTTATATTAGCGAACACACTTCAGTGTAACCGCTAAAAGAAAATGATGTGGATAGAAATGTGCTCATATGTAATGTTAAAACCTCAAGCACATTTCCTGGTGTTTGAAGGCATGTAACTGAAGTCCCACTAGATGGGGCTGCCGGGAGTGCATCGTAGAGATAACGGTTCCCTAGGGAACTCTTTGCCTCATCCAATTACTCTCCAAATGTTCATATATCTCAGAAACTGCAGTATTCAAATTTTGGACCCTTCTAGTTGATGAAAGTATAGTTGGAACTCTACGAGGTCCATAGGCATACTTATCGTTGATCGCCCAATCGCAGTCTTATCCTGTGATAAACGGTTGGTTTTTTAATTGTAGCGTATTTCTTTTGCCCCTGTCAAACAGAGAGACTCCACAAAGTGATGTGTACCATTCACGTGACTTTCTCTGTTCAGTTTTCTACAAATTATTCTTACAAAAGCTTGATCTATGTTAATCGGGGTAACCATTTGCAAAACAGGTCATTACACATTTTATTTTGGATACAGAAAGCTAAAGTGATAGTCAAATCTTTAAAACCCGGCTCGCTAATAGCTGGTTTTAAAATTCATACGCTTTCTATTACATCGCTAGAAACAAACGAATGGCGACTTAGCGTTTAAAATAGCTATTCATGTATCAAGTCCGCCAAAGCTATTGTGTACGTGGTGCATACAATAATGTTTAATAAAATACTATGTTAAATGAAAAAACTGTAATCTAAGTACTGTAAAAATATGAAGGTACAGCCATTTGTTGACATATTCTCGCAGCCTTCTGAATCCTACGCTATGAACCGTACTAACGCCTCTTAGGAAGCATTGACCGCAACAATGCAGATGGGAATGCTTATTCTAAGCGCTCGTTTCTGAACAACAAGCTCTTGGCTGAAAATCCCGAGGAAATTTCAATCCGAACCAGAAACATTAAATAAGAAAAGCATCTAATAAAACTCGGCAGCAGTATGAAAAGGAATATGTTACAGTTAAAGACTGGTGCAAGGTAAGCATATTGCTCTTGTGAACGAAAATGTGATACTGGCTGATTTACCTGACAAATCAAGACACCGAAACCTTCCTCATTGTCACCTGGATTTTATTTATTACACCGCTAAAGGTTTCCATGGCGATTTTAAGAGCCTAGGCCGCTAAACTACTATTTTTCGGTGTGTTAACAGTCCGACAGAGAGCTGTTACAGAACGTGTACTAAAAAGTCTGATGTGTTACACTCACATGACTTTCTCTACTCTTGTACAAACTATTCTTACAAATGCTTATTCTCCATATGCTTCATGTTAATCGAGATGTTAATCTTATTGCTAATTTTCTTGTAGATGCAAGGGGAATATGGTAGGTTTTAAGCGATAGTCAAATATTTTAAGAGCTGGTTGCTATGTGGAGTATTCCATTCTCTTTGCATTACCAGGACAACAAAAAATGAATAACGAACTTGAGAAAAAGTAGAAGTATTGGAAAATTTAAGGGAATAACAAGCAATATCTCGAAAGTGGTTCACTCAACAACAAAAATGTGTATGACATAAATTGTGTATTTTAACGCGATCTATATGTTTTGTGTAGTAAAATTTTGTCTATCTCTTATGGTTTACCAGTTATGCAAAAGTCGTTCACAATGAAGAGACATTCCCAGGAAATTCGAGATATACATTTCATTTGTCATGAAAATATCTTAACATATGATATTTTAATCAAAATCGTTAGTCATTTTTGAGAAAATTAAAATTTTCGAAAAATGTTCCATCTAAAGGGTAATCTGGAATGGGGGGATTTTCTTGAAAACCTTCGTGTCGCATCTCTGGAAGATACTGAACCTAAATATCAAGTTTGGTGTTTATCCGACTGTTCGTTTCTGAGTTATGCTGTTCACACACACACACACACACACACACACACACACACACACATGGGCGTGTTTACAAAAATGCTTTTTTTTATTCAGGGGATCTCAAAACATATATTTCCGGTGTAACCTCGGTATCGAATTTTTGGGTGGAATACAATACTTCCCCTACTTACTCTACGAAGTAGAGAAAATGAAAATTATAAAGTAAAATAATAGTTGAAGCTTACCTGATGGCATAAATCTCCCAAGTTTTCTCGAGCTTGTAGACAGTTTAATGGTTGCTTTGAAACCGTCGTTTCGAAAGTGTTCATCTTCAGGAATAGCTGATGAAAATGGAAGTATGGAAATTCACATTTATGAGATCAGGCTGAGTATTTATGTGACGTGAGGCTGAAATCTTGCCCAAGAAGAACTTGGATTGTAATGTGATTGAATAGCTCCATTTACCTACCTGGCTATAGTAAACCCAAGAAAATAGATTCAAGTATAAAGTGTTCGAAAATTCAAATCAATAACAGCGAATATCTAGGTATTGCTTAATGCTACAAAAAGTCATAAATTTTCTGTTTATTCTATTAGTTTTCGTAGTAAGCTTTTGTCTCTCATTTTTTGTTTACCAGTTCTACAAAATTTATTCAGGTTGAACTCGTAGAGTATTCACAAAAAATTGGATATGTTTTATTATCCATGTAAACATCTTAAACATATGATATTTTAATCAGAATCATCGGAGCCAGTTTTGAGAAAGTAAAAAAAAAAAAAAATAATAACACAGAACGTTCCATGTGAAGTTTTCGATGGGACTCTATTGAAGATGCTAAACTTAAATACGAAGTTTGATATTTATCCGACATATTAGTTTGGATTACGCTGCGAGCGCTCGCACGCACACTCACACACAGCGTACAGAAAGTTGAAGCGAGACTTAAGTCTTTAAAAAGTGGATCGCTATATGCTGGTTTTGAAATTCCATGCTCTTTCTATGACATCGCGAGAAACAAACAAATGGCGACTTTAGTATACTTAAAATTAAAGTATTTGAAAATTTAAACTAATAAGAACGAATTGTCTAGGTAGTGCGTAATTATACACAAAAAATATATCAAAAGTTTTCTATTTTAACCAGATTATATATTTTGTGTAGTGTGTTTCTCTCTGTTTTGGTTTACCAGTTATACAAAATTATACAGAAGTAATTCATAATGAAAAGGACTTCACATAGTTTTCAGCGAAAATTCGAGATATAATTGTATTAATCATGTAAATGTCTTAAATATATGGTGTTTTAATCAGAACTATTGGAGCCAGTTTTAAAAAAAAATAACGAAGAATGTTCCATGTAAACTTTTTAGATACTACTTGATTGAATGTGCTGAACTTAAATTCGAAGTTCGGTATTCATCCAACACTTTATTTTTTGGTTATGTTGCTCACACATATAGATATACAATTTTTTTTTATTCCGGGGTCTTCAAAACATGTATTCTTGTGAAATATCGTTAAGTACCATACTTTGGGTGCAATACAATACTTCTTCTACCAAATGTAATTAGGTGCTGGAAAAAGTAAAAATAAATTAAACGAACACAACCATTAATATATCTGAAACAAATACACATAGGAATTCGAAAGTTTGTATACTGCGTTTATTTTACAACACCTCGATAATAAAAGGTTGAAGTCCCTCAATAAAAATGAATATGAATTGTAAGGCATTTTCTGACAGTTGCCTTGTCTTAAAAAGCCTGTTTTGTTTGTTTTTTACTTGGAGCAGGGCTGGTAGGAATTGATTCACTTATTGCACCTTAAGTACGATATCAGTCTTTTGGAATGTGCAGCATAGCTTCTAATAAGCTGCGAAGTTTGTTTGAAGTGAGATTTGTGCAAGTGAAGATGTTGCTAGATACCTCCTCGTGAAACATTAGACATTTGCTCAGTGACAGTGCAATACGAAGTGCCTTATGGAACACTGCCGTGTGAAGTAAAGCGTGTGCAGCGGGGATGTGATGCAGGGATCTCTGGACTCCGGCTCGGGCACCAGGGTGAGTGTCCTCAGCCTTCTGCAGACCGTGTGTACCAGCCCACTAGCGCAGTCCACACCTCCTCACCATCTTATGGATACTGTCGTCAAGCAGCTAATACAGCTGTCAAACTCCGCCACCACTGCTGCATCTACCGCCCCGTACCACGTGACCGGGAGTCCTCTCAAGAACGGCGTCAGGTCCTGCACCTGCATCGTCCATCTGGTGCTCCTACAGGTTGGACTCAACTTGTTTCACTATTAGTTAGTTTTAAGATAAGGGACCTAGTGTGTAAATGTCAAATATAGGGACATAGCCCTCCATGTAGGGGACGAAAACGCTTCATACTCCCGTTAACCCTCACACCTACAGCTCTACTTACATTGTGTGATGCGCAAAAAGTTCTACTTCTGTGTGGAAGGTATAGTTATCGTGTAACAACCACCCCACACCATAAGTCAGATTACAAATAATTGCTCTTGTTTAACTCTGGTTAGAATGCAGTTATTACGGTCGATATTTTTAGCCGTTTATCTTAACTTCTAAGGGACCTTAACAAGGATAATTCAGACAAAGCCCTTAGAACGTTTACACTGGATTTCAGTAACGAAAGTTGAAGGCCTTCGCTCTGCAGTGACAATGCTAATGCACGCTGGAAATCTTCTGATCAATCACATTTAATTATACTATGCTCTTGCTATATCCATTCGAATTTCAATTATTCGAAGCGATGTTTTTGGAACACACAAGCACGCGTAAATTGACAACTAACGTTCAGTGCGATGATGAACGTGTATTAAGATAGGAGTAATTACTATAAATATTCAGTTGCAATACATCTCTATTGTTTTGCACGTTACAATTCGCAAAGGCAAGGCTGCACGTAGGGTGAGAGAGGGAGAAGGGAGTGTACACATATCAAAAAGCCTAAAAGAAAACCACTCTAGAATGGTCAAACACGCGCCATGCGCCGATGTTTTTCTAAAACCCCTATTCTTACAATCACATAACTTTCTCTACTCTTCTACAAACTATTCTTATAGCTTGTTGTTCTATTGAAACTCGTATTACTTATTTACACATATGTTTATTTTATATATAAGAAGGATGCAGTAGGCTAAAGCGAGTCAAATTCTTAAAGATGTTCTTCCTATGTGATGGTTTTCAAATTCCAAGCTCTTTGCATGACCACGAGAGAAAAAAAATCTGATGTGTTACGCTCACATGACTTTCTCTACTCTTGTACAACCTATTTTTACAAACGCTTATTCTCCATATGCTTCATGTTAATCGAGATATCGAGATGTTAATCTTATTGCTAATTTTCTTGTAGATGCAAGGGGAATTGGCTATAAGGGTTTAACAGCTGGTTGCTATGTGGAGTATTCCATTTTCTTTGCATTAATAGGACAAAAAACTGAATAACGAATTTGAGAAAAAGTAAAATCTGATGTGTTACACTCACTTGACTTTCTCTACTCTTGTACGAACTATTTTTACAAACGCTTATTCTCCATGTACTTCATGTTAATCGAGATAAACATTTGCAGACTCTATCTTATTGCTAATTTTCTTGTAGATGTAAGGGGAATATATATTTACAAGGGCAATATGGAAATACAGTAGCCTTTAAGCACATATCTCTTAATAGCTGGTTGCTAGGGTAGCACCATTCCCTTTGCCACAGATTAATACTCTTTGCATATCCAAGACAAAAAAATCTGATGTGTTACACTCACATGACTTTCTCTACTCTTGTACAATCTAATTTTACAAACGCCTATTCTCCATATGCTTCATGTTAATCGAGATATCGAAATGTCAATCTTATTGGTAATTTTCTTGTAGATGCAAGGGGAATATGGTAGCTTTTAAGCGATAGTCAAATATTTTAACGCTGGTTGCTATGTGGCGCATTCCATTCTCTTTGCATGTCCAGGACATAAAAAAATGAATAACGAATTTGAGAAAAAGTATAAGTATTGCAAAATTTAAGGAAATAACAAGCAATATCTCGAAAACGGTTCACTCAACAAAAGAAATGTATATGACATAAGTTGTGTATTTTAACGCGATCTATATTTTTTGTGTAGTAAAATTTTGTCTATCTCTTATAGTTTACCAGTTATGCAAAAGTCGTTCAGAATGAAGAATACTTTTGGAGACATTCCCAGAAAATTCGAGATATACATTTCATTTCTCATGATATTATCTTAAACATATGATATTTTCATCAAAATCGTTAGAGCCATTTTTGAGAAAATTAAAATTTTCGAAAAATGTTCCATGTAAAGGGTAGTCTGGGGTGGGGGGATTTTCTTGAAAACCTTCGTGTCGCATCTCTGGAAGATACTGAACCTAAATACCAAGTTTGGTGTTTATCCGACTGTTCGTTTTTGAGTTATGCTGTTCACACACACACAGACACACAGACACACACACACACACAGACACACACACACACAGACACACACACGGACATGTTTCCAAAAATGCTTTTTTTGGATTCAGGAGGTCTCAAAACATGTATTTCCGGTGAAATCTCGGTATCGAATTTTTGGGTGGAATGCAATACTTCCCCTACTTACTGTACGTAGTAGAGAAAGTAAAAATGTATAACGAATTCCCATTCGAGAAAATAAGTATTGAAAAATTTAAGGGAATAACAAGCAATATCTCGAAAATGGTTCACTCAACAACAAAAAATGTATATGACATGAATTGTGTATTTTAACGCGATCTACATTTTTTGTGTAGTAAAAGTTTGTCTATCTCTTATGGTTTACCAGTTATACAAAAGTCGTTCACAATGAAGAATACTTTTGGAGACATTCCCAGAAAATTCAAGATATACATTTTATTTGTCATTAAAATATCTTAAACGTATGATATTTTAATCAAAATCGTTAGAGCCATTTTTGAGAAAATTAAAATTTTCAAAAAATCTTCCATGTAAAGTGTACTCTGGGGTGGGGGGATTTTGTTGAAAACCTTGGTGTCGCATCTCTGGAAGATACTGAACCTAAATACCAAGTTTGGTATTTATCCGACTGTTCGTTTCTGAGTTATGCTGTTCACACACACACACACACACACACACACACACACACACACAATGACGTTTCCAAGAATTCTTTTTTTTTATTCAGAAGGTCTCAAAACATATATTTCCGGTGAAATTTCCGCATCTCTATACGTAGTAGAGAAAGTAAAACGTTTACTTTACATAAATCGTGTGCTTTAACAAGATATACCTTTTTTGTGTAGTAACATTTTGTCTACTCTTACGGTTTACCAGCTATGCAAAAGTAATTCAAAATGAAGAATTCACAGGCTATTCGCAGAAAACTCAAGATATACATTTCATTTATTAGAAGTATCTTATATGTGGTGTTTAAATCAAAATCATTAGAGCCAATTTTTGAGGGGGGAAAAAAAAGCAAATTGATTCTATGTAGAAGGTTCGTGCCGCATCTTTGAATGACTTAGAATTTAAATACCAAGTTTGGTAGTTAACCAATTTTTATTTTTGAGTTATGCTGTTCATACACACACCCACACACAAACTTTTTCAAAAACATTTTTTTTAATTATTCAGTGAACCTCAAAACGTGTATTTCCCTTGACAACTCGGTATCGAATGTTGGGTGTAATACAATACTTCCTTTTCTTAGTTTAGGTAAATGTAGAGGAAGTAAAAACACATTCCTTACATTCAAGGGTGAGCTAAAGTTTTCTTAAAATGTGATAATTCCGTATGTTACAGGTGCAAATGGCAATAAGATGCTGTACCTGCCATATTGTTCAGATAAGAGAAGCTGAAATGCTAAATAATAGGAAGTAATGCAAATAAGTTCCCTCTGGGCCTGTTATCAGAGTCAAGACGACGTGAGCGTGCAAATGTGAAAGTTACTGAAACTTTCTGACTGTTGAGTTAAATACATTAACACGCCAGGTTGAAACTAGCTTCGCCTGGAATTTTTGTTCCTTTTGAACGCGCTTCATCTACTGATTAACTGCGAGCAGCGTCTCGGGTTCGAATCGATGTTTTTAAAGAAGCCAGCGTCATGCACTTCTGTTTCCAGCAAGGTGAAGTGGTAATTTGCAGAGCGACTGAGCCCAGACTTGCGATTGTCTGGCCGTTATCTTACCACAGGCTGGTTATGTCGCGGCTAGCGCTCCTGGTGGCTAGCTACCAGCATCATCTCGGCAAAATAGTATAATAAATTCAACTATAAACACAAAGACACGAGAAATATCTATTATTATTATTATTATTATTATTATTATAATATTGACAATTGCTTTTAACACCAGTCACTTATAATACAAATTGAAGATGTAACTCTGGGCAGGTTTCATAGTTTAAGCTTTGCGCGTTTTATAGTAGAGCAACTATGTTCGACTTTACTGAGCTGAACAATTCCACGGAACGTTTGCGCATGTGCATCGGTTGAATTCCCGTCGTTTGCTTTGAGATAGATTGTAGCCTTTACATATGGAAAGCCAATTTGAGAGAGGTTGCATTGTATTGTAGTTCCACTGTTGGGAAGCCAAACTTGATGAAGTAACTGTCCCATGTATGATACAAAGTTTCCGGTGGCCTTCGCCCCAATTTTTAGGAATCAACTTTGTATTTTAATGTCTCTTTAAATATTATATATATTTATGTTTGCCTCGGCTGCGTCAGTATTAATTGGTAGAAACATGTATCTCTTAGCAGGGGGTGATGCGGCTATAATTTTTACTTCACTCCTTTTATTAATCCTTGACACGATTAAATAACACTTCACTGATATATAGAGAGCTGTGAGATTATTTATTAATTACTTGCACTTTTTAACACGTAAACTTTATAATATTCTCGCACTGAATACGTACCGAGCGAATGAACTGCTCAGGTACGTTGCCTTCTAGTGACTGGCGTTTACCGCTTAAATTTGTAAATGTTTCTATTTCACGTCTCTGATTGGCTAATTTTACTTTAATAGAATACTTTTATTTAACTTTTTATTCAGCTTTTCTGGTTGTTGATTAGCTATTTATAAACTGTTTTAAAATATTACATTATTGTTCCAGGAATTACTAGTAGCATTGTTAAACTTTTCAATTCATTATTGCCTCAAGGTTACCTCATTGTTAGCAACTTTCGGCCTCTATTCTCACAGCTCCAACATTATTAAATTACTTAATACATTCACATAAATTATTATACGTGTACACAATAAGATAAACATAAAACAATGACAGTTGCATGCATTTTATATTATATTATATACATATTGCTTTAAGGCGGGCTGTTAAAATATTTTATATTATATAATTAGACTGAAATCATTTGTGTTAAAAATACTGTCTCAGCTTATGGGGAGGACGCTATTCCTAAAATAAGTTTTTGTTTTGCTTCTTTCTTCTTCACCAATTCTCCTTCATTTCAACCATTTCCTCCTTTACTGTCCTAATTTTCTTCATAAAATTGTCCCGAACTATTTGCTTTAGTCAGCTTAAGTTGTTTCCTCTCTTTCATTACTTTATGCTTCTATTTCTTAAATACAATTATCACTGTCAGAAATTGGTTTCACGAGAAACAACTGAATATCGAAAGGACTTGGAAAGAATGACAAAGTATTGAACTATTTGATAGATTAATAACAGATATCTTGGAAATTGTTGATGCCACAAAAAACGTATTTGAAATAAATTGTGTGTTTTAGAGAGATCTACATTTTTTTGTGTAGTACGTTTTCGTCTATCACTTAACGTTTACCAGTTATACAAGATTATACAAAATTCCTTCCGAATGAAGAGGACTTCAAAGACTATTTCCACAAAATTCAACATTACCTACGAGTACATTTCGTATGTAATGTAAATATCGTCAATATATGCTATTTGAATCAAAATCTTAGAGGCGTGTTTTTAGAAAATAAAAAATTTTGATAAATGTTCCATGTAAAGGGTAGTTTGGGGTGGGGGATTTTCTAGAAATCTTCGTGTCACATCTTTGGAAGATACCAATTTTGGTGTTTATCCAACTTTATGTTTTTGACTTATGCTGTTCACAGACACACATATACACACACGGACCTTTTTTATTAATGCTTTTTTATTTAGGGGCCTTAAAACATGTATTTCCGATGAAATTTTGGTATCGAATTTTTGGTAGCCTTACTTTTCTACCTACTAGGTACGTGGTAGAGAAAGTAAAAACTTAACTTCCCAGTGCCTTGGTCTATTTCCCTTCCACTCCTGGCGTTTAAGCCATGGAGATTTGCAATTGTGAACTTGCTAGCTACCATAAGCTTTAGACACTGTCTTCAAGGCGCACCACTGAAATGCCCATTTTTCAAGTGCTCCATCAATTTAACTCTACGTTTGTGTTGCGTAAACATTGAACGGTTTTAAATTTCGGTATCTTTTTAACTCTGGAGGAAGCATTGTATTTCAAATAAAATTTCGATATCCAGATTTCACCGGAAACACACGTTTTGAGGTTCAGTGCATCCCATAAAGGATTTTTATTAAGGGTCCGCATCCCTTATTATTTATATGACATTTCTTTAAATAGTTATGCTGTTCACAGGCGTACGTGGACCTTGTTACTAAAAATCTGATGCGTTGCATTCATATGACTGTCTTTACTCACTCTTCTACAACCTATTTTCGCAAAAGTTTATTCTTCTATTTACTTATTCTAATGCCGATAAACCTACAATACTCATTTATACATTTCGTTGTAAGTATAAGAAGAATCATTAAACTAAAACGATAGTCAGATTTTTCAAAATCGTCGCTAGGTGATGACTGAAATTCTATTCTATTTCCATGTACACGAAAAAGCAAGAAGGGGGCATAACGATTTGCAGTTGAGAAAAATATAAAGTATTTGAAAATTCAAACCAATAACCAAGAATGTCTCGGAAATGGTTAACGCTACAGAAATGTTTCTTCTTCTTCTTCTTCTTCTTCTTCTTCTTCTTCTTCTTCTCCACCAAGCATTAAACCTTTCCAAGGCTTGTTGCGTGCTCCAAATGTTTAATTTATCGATTTATCCATCGTTTCCTGGGTCTTCCGATATTTCGCTTTCCTTTAGGTATGTAATAGAGTATTTTCCTTGGGTAGCGTTCCTCATTCATTCTCCGTACGTGTTCTAGCCATTTTTGTCTGTTATGCTCTTATTTCTTCATTTAGGTTAAGGATCCTTAAATGTTTTTCTTATTTGCTCATTCTTTCTTCTGTCTCTTCTAGTGCTCCTAATACGGTTCTTAAAAATCTCATTTCCGCTGCCTGTAATCTGAAAGAAATTTTTATTTGGCATAAATAATTTTACATTTTTTTTCTATTTAGTATGATTTTGTCTCTCTTACAGTTTAGCATTATACAAGGGTCATTCATTATAAAGAAGACTTTATAGGCCATTCCCAGAAAGTACAAGATATATATTTTATTTTTCATGAAAATGTGTTGGTATTTTAATCAAAATCGTTACACCATTTGAGTAAATAAAAATGACAAAATGTTTCCCCGCAAAGTGGGGTGATTTTCTTGAAAATCTTCGTCTCGCATCTTTAGAAGATACTGAATGTAAATGCCAAGTTTGGTATTTATCAGACTCTTCGTTTTTGAGTTATGTTTTTCACACACACACACACACACACACACACAATCGCGCGTTGATCTTTTTCCTAAAAATGGTTCTTAGGGTATAGGGTGCCTCAAAGCATGTATTTCTGCTGAAATTTTTGTTTCGAATTTTCGGGCGGAATACAGCACTTATGTACGTATTATAAGCACGAAATAAAAAAGATAAACGTGCTCTCTTTTGCATTTAGGGGACCTCAAAACTCGTATTTCGGATGAAATGCCGAAATGGAATTTTGGGTTGGAATACAAATACGTGGTGGAGAAAGTGACCAGGTAGACACTAACATCCCTGAAGACATTGCCTCACGAACCTGCGACCTCATATTGTTTGTTCCTGACCTGGCGTGTAATATGCAGTAATACCACGGTATTGTATAGCCCCAATTAATGCAGCTATGGGCAATGATGGATACCTCTACGCCGCGCTTCATGTATTCATTAATGTTTAAACTTTGCTGTAATCAATATTAATGTATGCCCCGCTGCTTTATGGCTTCCTGAACATGGCGCACTCGCTCCACGGGGCATTCCAGCAGTGTTGCCACACTTCCTTCACTTGCTGGACAATGGACTGGAAAACCCCGCCACAGAGGAAGTTGTTAGCGCATGAGAAACGGCGGAAGTTTGGGATGCCATCTGGCGGAACTTTAAACTTCCGTCCCACAATGCAGACAAACTTGATAATGAGTATATTTTCTTGTTTCATGTTTCAAAAGCTCAAAATCTCGAAAATGAACTGACAGTTATTGTGTATTACGAACCACAGCTAGTAATGGCGAGCTGTATGTGGGAGATTCAACACTTTGTTTACGTTTACTATAGACAGAAGAAAAACAAAATCGTAAACGTACGCACGCCGATAAACTTGAATTGTATTCGTTTTGTGCCTGAAATACAACCGTAAGTTTACTAATACAAGCCGACCGCACGACCACTACCTCCTTTACCTTCGAAAAGGGCATGGACAGAGAGCAGAGAGAGCATGCAGAGTTCTCCAGTCACTTCAAGACCGAGAACTGTTCTTTCATTGTTTTCAAATGTTCATCAGGCCGAGTGCATCCCATTCCAAGCCTCCCAACATTATGGAAATCCCATTCTGTTACCGAGTCTCTCGCATTTAGCATTAGTAAATGTTTCAGTGATTTGTAACCGTAAGCATTGTAAAAGTTTTAGGAGGCTGTCCGTATAAACTGTGCTAGATTTTTGCGAATTTAAGCTAAACTTGAAACTTCAACTAAGACCGTCTCTGTGATGTAGCGATAGTGTGTTGTCTCATATTCTGCAGGGTCTGAGTTGGAATCTTGTTGGAACATAGTTGTCTGCATAAGTTTTGTTTCGGGGAATTCCCTTATATAGGGTGGTTAAATTATATTCGAACCCACTCGCGGCCTCTCTCTACTCCGCGAGACAGCCGGCAGTCGGCGGGGAAATTACGCCGGCAGAGCCAGACTAAAGTCCTTACCTTATAATAGATGCTGGAAATGTTGACCTTCTGCTCTCAAACAGGCAGCATATCTCGTGTAAATATTCTCGCTCACTCTCCGAAGCTCAGCAGCAGGAATTCTTGTGATGAAACGCCCCATTATGATCAGAAAATTGGAGTGTGGTGTGCGATAAGTGCTAGAACAATATACTCTTTGATGAAACAGTAAATGCAGAGCGATAACAAAGGTTAATTCTGAGGCCATTTTGCAATCGCTTGACAAGAAGAGAAATCGTATGGTTGGTTCCAGCAAGATTCTGCAACAGCACATACGGCTGCCGAATCATTACATGCAATAAGAGAGGTGTTTAATGACAGAATAATTAGTGTTGATTTGTGGCCCTCTCGTTCTCCTGACCTAACGAATTGTAATTTTTATAAGACAAAGTGTATCGTTCGAGAAAACATTGTACAAGAAATCTCAAGAATTCCTGCTGCTGAGCTTTGGAGAGTGAGCCAGAATATTTACACGCGATATGCTGCCTGTTTGAGAGCAGAAGGTCTGCATTTCCAGCTTCTATTATAAGGTAAGGATTTTAGTCCGCTTCCGCCGGCTGTGTCGCGCAGTAGAAAGTGGCCGCGAGTGGGTTCGAATATAATTTAACCACCCGTTACTAAGAAGAGAAATGTCGCGCGAACCTGAATCATTCTACCCATAGTGTTCACTACAGGATTAGAGTGACCTGGTCTGTGATTTCAAGTTACCAATGGAAAGAGCTTAATGTTTTGGCACGTGTTCCCTGTGTACAGACGGTGGATAAAGGAATATACCGTACTAAGCATGATGCTCCGCTTCGCAGAATGCGTATTCAGTACAAGATAAGTCAATCTCATAACAGCGGTCACAGAACCGCCCCTTAGTGTTCATTGTTCGATACTCCTGCCGGCTATCAGGTATCTTAATAACTTTCAAACCCTTAAAATTTAAGTTAAATGTTGCATTGGTTCGTGAATTGTCTCGCCGATACCTGTTCGGAATATCCTGAAGCTTACTTTTAACATATTGGGTCAGACCACATCATTCTAACTCCACTGAGGGTGTTAGATAAGAGACTTTTTGCAATAGCGTGTCTTCTAATACGATACCGTTCTTTCATCACGTTACCCATTACCGTAAATACAATAGTGTTTGCCCTCATCACTTATTACGTCGTCGTTTCCGTTCCCCATATGGCCTATGACCATATCTCATTCCACCAAGCGATGACTGGACCCATTTCTGAGGTGCAGGCACCCAGCGGGTGGAATCAGTTGCATCCGATGATAGGGTGATGACGGTGGAATGAGAGGACCTAGAGCTTTTACCGTGGACTCCGAACCAGTTGGGCCTTGGGAATACTTCACATGAAACTGAATTCTTTATAGTCAACATAAATGGATACAGTGGAGGAGTTGCTTCGGATCGTCGCATCTGAAGGCAATGAATACGATGTGAGTGTTTAACATATCAATAAAAGAAGGATCAGGAACGAGGCTTGATGAATTATAGATGGGATTTAAATAATTTAAAGCGACCACGACTGCCTACTATATTTTCGTTTCGAAAACACGGGTCCGAGATAAGGGGACCAGACGTCCCGTATTAGCCGGAACAGTCCTTTTTTTATGGGTCTCTTTCCCGTCTTTTTTTACTTTCTCTACTACGTATAGTAAGTAGGGGAAGTATTGTATTCCACCCATAAATCCTATACCGAGATTTCACCGGAAATACATGTTTTGAGACCCCCTGAATCCCAAAAATAAAACATTTTTGGAAACATGTCCGTGTGTGTGTCTGTGAACAGCATAACTCAGAAACGAACAGTCGAATAAACACCAAACTTGGTATTTAGGTTCAGTATCTTCCAGAGATGCGACACGAAGGTTTTCAACAAAATCCCCCCACTCCAGATTACCCTTTACATGGAACATTTTTCGAAAATTTTAATTTTCTCAAAAATGGCTCTAATGATTTTGATTAAAATATCATATGTTTAAGATATTTTCATGACAAATGAAATGTATATCTCGAATTTTCTGCGAATGTC
This sequence comes from Deroplatys truncata, assembly GCA_030765065.1. Lineage (NCBI taxonomy): Eukaryota > Metazoa > Arthropoda > Insecta > Mantodea > Mantidae > Deroplatys > Deroplatys truncata. The sequence continues at coordinate 23,873,986 of CM060977.1, forward strand.
TCCAAAAGTGTTCGTCGTGAACGACTTTTGCACAATAGTAAACCGTAAGAGATAGACAAAATTTTACTACACAAAAAATGTAGATCGCGTTAAAATACACAATTTATATTATATACATTTTTTTTTGTTGTTGAGTGAACCATTTTCGAGATATTGCTTGTTATTCCCTTAAGTTTTCTAATACTTATACTTTTTCTCAAATTCGTCTTTTTTTTTTTTTTTTTTTTTTTGTCCTGGTAATGCAAAGAGAATGGAATACTCCACATAGCAACCAACTCTTAAAACATTTGACTATCGCTTAAAGCCTACCATATTCCCCTTGCATCTACAAGAAAATTACCAATAAGATTAACATCTCGATTAACACGAAGCATATGGAGAATAAGCGTTTGTTAGAATAGTTTGTACAAGAGTAGAGAAAGTCATGTGAGTGTAACCATCAGATTTTTTAAGGTAGAAACGGGACGCCAAAATGTCCGCTTTTTACGCTGTTGACTATAGTTCTCAAAAATTCAAAATGTCCTGTTTGCATCAGTTTGATGAAAAATGTAAAGCTACTAACGACTGTTTGTATTATGGGTCTACAGTACATACACACCTGAAACCGTGTGGAGACTTCGCTTGGAAAAGTACAGTTGCGGACAATTGAACTGTGCCGGTCTGCGCTATCAACAAACAAACCACTCGCGTTTGATGTGAATGTCTCGACAATAACTAAAGCTGTAAACACACATGCTAGGGTCAAAAGAAATTCATTACAGTCCTGACTTTGGTAGAAGACAGTACTGTGTTCTGTATTTGTGAAATAAAAACATCTGATGCGTTACACTCACATGACTTTCTCTACTCTTGTACAAACTATTTTTACAAACGCTTATTCTCCATATGCTTCATGTTAATCGAGATAAACATTTGCAAACTCTATCTTATTGCTAATTTTCTTGTAGATGTAAGGGGAATATATATTTACAAGGGCAATATAGAAATACAGTAGCCTTTAAGCACATACATATCTCTTAATAGCTGGTTGTTAGGTGCAGCATCATTCCCTTTCCCACAGATTAATTCCCATTTGAGAAAATATTGGAAAATTTAAGGGAATAACAAGCAGTATCTCGAAAATGGTTCACTCAACAAAAAAACTGTATATGACATAAATTGTGTATTTTAACGCGATCTACATTTTTTGTGTAGCAAAACTTTATCTATTTCTTATGGTTTACCAGTTATACAAAAGTCGTTCACAATGAAGAATACTTTTGGAGACATTCCCAGGAAATTCAAGATATGCATTTTATTTGTCATAAAAATATCTTAAACATATGATATTTTATTGAAAATCGTTAGAGCCATTTTTGAGAAAATTAAATTTTTCGAAAAATCTTCCATGTAAAGGGTAATCTGGGTTGGGGGATTTTCTTGAAAACCTTCGTGTCGCATCTCTGGAAGATAGTGAACCTAAATACCAAGTTTGGTGTTTATTCGACTGTTCGTTTCTGAGTTATGCTGTTCACAGACACACACACGGACATGTTTCCAAAAATGCTTCTTTTTGGTTTCAGGGGGTCTCAAAACATGTATTTCCGGTGAAATCTCGGTATCGAATTTTTGGGTGGAAAACAATACTTCCCCTACTTACTATACGTAGTAGAGAAAGTAAAAATCCCTGACTCAGATGTTCGAATAAGCCATGGGGGGGGGGGGCGGCGGTCAGATATATCACAACATATAAACAGTGAAAAACATAAAAGAAGGTAGGTACGTGCAAGTGTTTCTTCTAGATCCGTATTGACTAATTGTTTGAAAAGTGAACTCTTGGTGATATACGAAATTAGCAGTGTTCAAGGAGCGTTCGCTTACCATATTGTCCACCAGAACCAATCTTTCAGATCATGGACTACAGTGTTCCAAATTTATCCAATGTATGAGGAATGACACTTGTACTAATAATTCTACAGGATTGTTTGGCTGTAGTGAATTCAGACCTGCTAAATTTGCCCGCTGTGTAGATTGCACATTATTTATTTATTATTCGTTTCGAAACCTTCCTTTTTATGACGAAACAATTTTATGCATTCTGTTTTGTCCCTTGTTTCATTGAGAAAAATTTAAAATGTCCCGCTTTCTTGTTTCAAAAATATGGTCACCTTAATCTAAGGGAACTGATGCCTTCGAGGTTATGGTCGCACGAACTCTTGGCTTCCATAAGCTTATATCCTCGTTTGAGGAAATAACCTCTCACAGCAGAATTAGATAATCGTTTATGTATAACCAAGCCTTAACTTCATTTTCCTGCAACGATATTTACCTTCACGCTTGAAGTTAGATTTATATATATATATATATATATATATATGTATATATAATTTTACTTCACTCCTTTTATTAATGCTTGACACGATTTAAACACGTAAACTATTTTTGTCTCTCACAAAATACGCATTAAATTTCTCGAGGACGCATCTCGCGTCCGGTTAGGAACACTGTCTACAACCAACGCGTCCAGTTATGAGCGCTGTCTGTATTTCAAGTCTGATTGGGTATTCCTACTCCAATAGAATACTTTCATTTAACTTAAGCTTCTTTCTGGTTGTTGATTGGCTATTTTATAAACTCACAAAAATGACATTATTGTTGCTCCAGGAATGACTAGTAGCATTATTACACTTTCTTACTCATTATTGCCTCAAGGTTACCTCATTTTTACCTCATTGTTACCAACTTTTAACCTATTATTCTCACAGCTCCTACATTATTAAATTACGTAATAAATTCAAATATCATTATTACATTAATACAATAATATAAACATATACAATGACTGTAATATACACTTTTTATATATTGTTACATATACATATTGCTTTAAGGCGGGCTGTTATTATATTTTTTATTATATAATTTGACTAAAATCATTTAAGTGTTAAAAATACTGCCTCACGCTAAATCAGAATGTCGTGTGATTATTGGTGTTGTAGCTTATAGTAGGCTTCGCAAAAAGTTGGTCACCCTGATTATAGAGTTGTCAACAGATGAATTACTGGTCAACAATGAGCCTTCTATAGCGCGTTTCAGCTTATAAGATAAAACGCACTAGGCTTAGGAAAGCAATAATAGATTATAGTGATTTTGAATAATAGCTGGGAGTCGTCCTTCCATTGTGTATACAGAACACAATCGTTTATTGTTTCGAATTGGTTTACCTTTAAACTGTTGCTGATTTACATAGCATACATTAATTTCTCCTTTCTTGAACAATGTCGCGTATTTTCGGGAACACGGAAAGTCTGTTGGTGCACCTGACACATGGAATTTAAATGCGAGATTATATCCGGCTGACTGCGAGATATATATGAGCGGCAAAGCCACACGCTAGTGTATAATCTCGCATGAAAAGACTTAATGCCCACATAGGATTTGTTTTGCAATGTTCACTCTTTCTGAACAAATCCTACAGTTAGCCACACTGTTATTGGGATCCATATGGAAAGTGAGAACGTTAAAGTATAATTTATTTGAAGTACTGCAGTATTTTCATGTTTCACACATTGCGTTTTCGGTAATCCGACATGAAACGTAACGATATGTACTGACATGCCTACATATTGCAACGGTATGGTAATTGTGTTCTCTCGCTCTCTCATAATACTACTGCAGCACTGGCAACTTAACCAGATAAGAAACATTCCTCTTTCTTCCTGCTAATTGCAGTTTTATTGCTGGAAATTTCCATAGCATGTCGCAGTTGCGGTACATTGTTACACATGCAGGAGTGCCAACTGTAAAACTGGCCAAAAATGATGCAAACAGATGCATATATGTATTTAAATTGCGGCACAATTATGGACAGCTTATGTAGTTGATTCTGTAACCAGCTTTTGAGGCATATCTGCAGAATCGACCAGCAAAGGAACAGAATGCCAAGGGTCATAACCTGAAAAGTGCGAGATCTAAAGAGAAGAGGGCATTTATAGGTTATACAACGGAGGGTTCGCCTCGCACACTTTGCTGCTACCACCCCCTAGGAAAGAGGGATAAAGTGAAGGAACCACAGTAGGCTACAGGCCACAAAGACGCGTGTTTCTCCCTAACAGTTTCAAGCTCGAAGACCCGCCCAAAGCTGGAGCTGCGGGAGATGAACGACACGTCACCAAGCAGCCCTTTTGTGTCCACGGGGCGTACTGTTTACTTTGACCTAGCATCCACGCCATCTGTCCGGCACCACGAAACCTAGCACACCTGAAAGATGAGAAGGAAACGGAATGAAAGGGAAATTATGGAAAGACAATCGTGGTAGATAGATATCGCCTCAGCATTCGCCTACCGACCAGGGGAAACTGCGAAAAAACAGGTCAAATGGGCTGTCGACGGGAATCGAACCCGGGCTCTCCCGAATGAGATCTTTACCGCGGAACCATCTCGCTTGGTGGGAAGATTATTTATCCTGGTCCATATTTTGTCAAATCAACCGCAGCTTTAGATCAAACTGTAAAAAAATACCATTTTCAATAGCAGCAAAAACTTCCTAGATGGAACTAGGTTTTCGAAATGATCAGTTTAAGCTTCAGGTGAGAAAACTGTGATGTTTCAGTAACAGTTCCGACCGTTCCAGTTTCAGAAGTATTAGGTTGCAAGTAACCGTTCAAAATAACAGCTAGGTGTGTCTACGAGTATTTACGTATAACCTACCTAACTACATTACTTACCTGCATAAATTCCCGAGGTCGCGGGTTCAAATCCGGCGGAGGGCGATGATTTTTTTCGGGCGTAAACGTCCTTCGGAAGGGAAGTAAAGCCGGTGATGGCGTGTCATAGACTTACGGCACCTAAAATAACGTCAAGCCTGATAAAGAGATCTTTGAGCGAAAGTTCCGGTCTTTTACGCTCAATATAGAATGGGACGCTAAGGGCCGTAGTAGTTAAAGAGCGTGCATAAATAAAACTGTTTAATTTTTTTATCTGCATAAAATCGTACTTATTCGTTCAGATTTTGGAAAACGATGCTCCCCCAACCTACTTCATCTCCATCCACACTTGCCAATTCGTAATGTATTGTGGCCGACACCACAGCTTCCCCCGCCTTGGGCGCGACGTGCCTGATATGGTGGATTGTTTGGAAAGAGATAGATAGGGGTAGGTGTAGGTCCGCTCAGCTTATCGAACCGTTCGAAACTCCCATCGGGACGCGGATACAAACCTCCAGAACTCCCATCCTCCTCCTGGCCGTGTGTGTAACTTCTGGAAGCCAACGCTTGAGTTTATAAAGAAAGATGACCGCCGATCTACGTCTGATTCAATTTGCTGTTTCCTCAGCGAGTTCTTGCAATGTGCGGGCAAGTAGCAGTTCTCTACGCGAGGACAAGTGACGCTCTAGTTAGACACGTTAACAAGCGAGCGGAAGAGAGGAGAGTTTGGATTGCATTATCATCATAGTAACCGTACTGTATCAGTTTCCGTGGTGTTAATGATTTTGGGTTTCAAAACGTCATTTCGTTTAATTGTCTTTCGTGTATGTATCGGAAGAGCTCAATAGTATAATTACATCTGAATGGAAGAATTTACGGGCGTTTTCCTTTGTTGAAAACAGGGACAGTTCCTAGGTTTCACAGCATATACATAATATGTACTATTACGCACATATTATCTACTTGTAACTGTTGTAGTGTAACAGAGTTACTTTTGAAACTGGTGTGAAAGTACTCAAATCGTTAGTGCAAGGTTGGAAGCCTATTATTTTGTAATTGCATAACCGGATTTATGATGATTTTTAGAGCTGTACCATCGTTGGAACCGTTTTTCCTGCTTTGTTGTATTGGTTATACCCTCCTACGATCGCATTTTTGCTGTTTCCACAGTTGGAAGCACTGTGTTCACTTTAGGGACACTAGCGCTACTAGCGGTACACCATGTACACAATTCCCCGCTCTCTTGGAAACATTGCTAATATATTCATATGTCATTCTTCCAGACCGGATGAAGTTAATTTGTACGCGGAACAGCAGTTTGGGTTGTTTTTTGTGTATTATAATTCAACTGCAGTGCAGAGATAACAGTAAGTAATGAAGTTACGGTCGACGAGCGTATGGATATATACACGCCAGCGGCTTTTACAAACGCAAAGAGTTACAATTATAATACTCTGTTGCAGCCAAACAGAACACAAAACGTGGAAGGTAAAAGTCAACACTAAAAGTTGCAGTGACAGGATACAATCCCTTGTCAAACATTTAAAGAGGTCCTGTCAAGAAAAGTAAATATGGCGTGATACGAATAGCGGATTGCTTTCTGAATTGGATCCTCTTCCTATAGATACCATAAATGTTTGCATTAACAAACAACCCGTAAAGGCTGCCAACTTTTAAATGTAAATACATCCTACCAGCCACTCACAATAGGATTTACGCTCAAAATTATCATACATCTAAACACATTTAATAATGATTGAAATAACGTTGAAATATTCAATTTTACATTTCATTGCAAATACGCGTTTGGACACACAATTGGTAGAGAAAGTAGAGTCCGTGCGCCTCAAAACATGTATTTCCGGTGAAATCGTGATATCGAATTTGTGTGTGCTGTACAATACTTACTACTTAATACCACTTACTGGAATTACGTAGTAAAGAAGGTAATAAAAAAAATCTGATGTGTTACACTCACATGACTTTCTCTACTCTTGTACAAACTATTTTTACAAACGCTTATTCTCCATATGCTTCATGTTAATCGAGATGTTAATCTTATTGCTAATTTTCTTGTAGATGCAAGGGGAATTGCTAGGCTTTAAGTGATAGTCAAATATTTTAAGAGCTGGTTGCTATGTGGCGTATTCCATTCTCTTTGCATTACCAGGACAAAAAAAATCTGTGTTACACTCACATGACTTTCTCTACTCTTGTACAAACTATTTTTACAAACTCTTATTCTCCATCTGTTTCATATTAATCGAGATAAACATTTGCAGAAACGATCTTTTGACATGCAAAGAGAATTACATTTTACACATAGCGACCAGTTCTAAAAAAAATCTGATGTGTTACACTCACATGACTTTCTCTACTCTTGTACAAAGTATTTTTACAAACGCTTATTCCCCATATGCTTCATGTAAATCGAGATATCGATATGTTAATCCTATTGGTAATTTTCTTGTAGATGCAAGGGAAATATGGTAGCTTTTAAGCGATAGTCAAATGTTTTAACGCTGGTTGCTATGTGGCGCATTCCATTCTCTTTGCATGTCCAGGACATAAAAAAAATGAATAACGCATTTGAGAAAAAGTATAAGTATTGGAAAATTTAAGGAAATAACAAGCAATATCTCGAAAACGGTTCACTCAACAAAAGAAATGTATATGACATAAGTTGTGTATTTTAACGCGATCTACATTTTTTGTGTAGTAAAATTTTGTCTATCTCTTATGGTTTACCAGTTATGCAAAAGTCGTTCACAATGAAGAATACTTTTGGAGACATTCCCAGAAAATTCGAGATGTACATTTCATTTCTCATGACATTATCTTAAACATATGATATTTTCATAAAAATCGTTAGAGCCATTTTTGAGAAAATTAAAATTTTCGAAAAATGTTCCATGTAAAGGGTAGTCTGGGGTGGGGGGATTTTCTTGAAAACCTTCGTGTCGCATCTCTGGAACATACTGAACCTAAATACCAAGTTTGGTGTTTATCCGACTGTTCGTTTTTGAGTTATGCTGTTCACAGACACACACACAGACACACACACAGACACACACACACACACAGACACACACACACAGACACACACACGGACATGTTTCCAAAAATGCTTTTTTTGGATTCAGGAGGTCTCAAAACATGTATTTCCGGTGAAATCTCGGTATCGAATTTTTGGGTGGAATGCAATACTTCCCCTACTTACTATACGTAGTAGAGAAAGTAATATTTGACTATCGCTTAAGGCGTACTATGTTCCCCTTGTTTTGTAATTGCAAGGGCAATATAGAAATACAGTAGCCTTTAAGCACCGACATAGGATCTTAATAGCTGGTTACTAGGTGCAGCACCATTCTCTTTGCCACAGATTAATACTCTTTGCATATCCAAGACAAAAAAATGAATAACGAATTCCTATTTGAGAAAATAATTATTAAAAAATTTAAGGGAATAACAAGCAATATCTCGAACAAAAAAATGTATATGTACATAAATTGTGTATTTTAACGCGATCTACATTTTTTGTGTAGTAAAAGTTTGTCTATCTCTTATAGTTTACCAGTTTTGCAAAAGTCGTTGACAATGAAGAATACTTTTGGAGATATTCCCAGAAAATTCGAGATATACATTTGTCATGAAAATATCTTAAACATACGATGATATTTTGATCAAAATCGTTAGAGCCATTTTTGAGAAAATTAAAATTTTCGAAAAATGTTCCATGTAAAGGGTAATCTGGGGTGGGGGAATTTTCTTGAAAACCTTCGTGTCGCATCTCTGGAAGATACTGAACCTAAATACCAAGTTTGGTGTTTATCCGACTGTTCGTTTCTGAGTTATGCTGTTCACAGACACACACAGGGGCATGTTTGCAAAAATTCTTTTTTTTGATTCAGGGGGTCTCAAAACATGTATTTGCGGTGAAATCTGGGTATCGAATTTTTGGGTGGAATACAATACTTCCCCTACTTACCATAGGTAGTAGAGGAAGTAATTAAATAATCAAATATTTCTTTAGGTCGCAAAGTTACATTTTATTTGCCATGTAAATATCTTAAGCTTGTAGTATTTCAATCAAAATCGGTAGCCGTTTTTGAGAAAATAAGAAATAACAAACATTTGTCGTATATAAGTGTAGTTTGGGGTGGACAGATTCTTTTGAAAATCTTCGTGTCGCATCAATGGAATATGTTGATTTTTCGTTTTTGAGTTATGCTGTTCAAATACAACACTCACGAACCTTTTTCTGAAAGTTTTTTTTGGGGGGGGGGATTCGGGGTGTCTCGGAACGTGTATTTCCGGTAAAATCTTGATATCATTTGGGGGGGGTATAACAGAGAAAGTAAGAGTAACTAAAAGTGTTCGATGAACATTTTGGCCTGCTTTCCTCAAACGGTGTCTGTCTCTGAAGTATGACATTTGGAATGCTCAAAACAGCATTTGCAGTGAAATCTGAAGATGCAAATTTTGAGGTGAAATACAGCATCTCCTCTGTAGCTAAGTAAACAAAGTAGCGTGGAAGGTACAAGATGAATGTTTTACTCGACATGAACGAAATAAGCCTATATATCCATCATGTCTGTTTACATAGCTGTAAGCAGTGAAGGGATGTTAGTGTAAATCTCACTTGAGACTGCTGACGTCGGCAGTTGGCAACAGGCGAGCTGGATGTCTCAGGTGCCTGAGAAGTCAATTTTTGCACCCCCCCACACCTCGTCGCGGTGTATCGATTGGTGGGTCGCAGCATCCCGCAGGTGTGGCCCTCCCTCCCATCTTGTTTAATTACATTAAACTAGGCATTGCTTTCCTTTGTAAAAGAAACTTTTATATTCCTTTTGAAATAAAACTTTTGTATACGTAAAGAGGCTGGTTTTCCAATTGCAATAAAAGCAGGGCACTTTCATTGCTAGCTTATTTATTGAAATAACTTCCCTTCCGCGAAATTAATTTAATTTAAAAAAGGAAGCGTAGCGAGTTAGAATTAGTTAGGGCTGGCATCACTGGCTTCTTTAAAGTAACATTTTTACTTTTTCTACAAGTTACTTAAGGTGCAGGAAGTTTTGCATACGTCTCAAAGTAAGTAAGTAAATAAATAAATAAATCAAATACGTTTAGAAAGTGCGCCAGAGAGAGAGAGAGAGAGAGAGAGAGAGAGAGAGAGATCTAAGTTGAAAACGATAAGTCTATAAGTTGAATTAGGAGTATTAAAGGAGTTGTATTATATTTGAACTGTGCCGAACTTGAAATTTGTTTGCAACCGCACGTATAGTATCCGGTTTCCGGTAGCCTTCGCCCCAAGTTTAAAAATATTAACTTTGTAATTTGATTGTTTCTTTAAATATTATATATTTATGTTTGCCGCGACTGCGTCAGTATTATTGTTAGAGACATGTTTCTCTTTGCAGGGTTGTGGTGCGACTGTAGAATGTAGACTTACACAGATTATAATTTTACTTCACTCCTTTTATTAATGCTTGATACGATTTAAATAACACTTCACTGATATAGAGAGAGCTGTGAGATTATTTTATTAATTATTTGCACTTTTTAACACAAACTATTTTTAGGAACACTGTATGCAAGCAACTGATTTGATTTCTACCGCCTAAATTTGTAAATTTCTGTATTTCAAGTCTCTTATTGGCTAATCCTAGTCCAATAGAATACCTTCATTTAACTAAAGCTTTTTCTGGTAGTTGATTGGCTATTTTTAAACTGTCTCAACATTTGCATTATTGTTGCTCCAATAATGACTAATAGCATTTAAACTTTCATATTCATTATTGCCTCAGGGTTACCTCATTGTTAGCAACTTTTGACCTATTATTCTCACAGCTCCTACATTATTAAATTACGAAATACATTCACATAACATTATTGAACATGTATACAATAATATAAACATTTACAATGACTGTAATATACACTTTTTATATATTGTTACATACAGATATTGCTCCAAGGCGGGCTGTTATTGAATTATATATTATATAATTAGACTGAAATCATTTAAGTGTTAAAAGTACTGCCTCAAAGAATCAGTCTTTGTAACTGCATCACATTTTAAGAATGTTTACCGAGCGGGATGGTTAAGGCGGTAAAGTCTGTGACCCGCATTCGGGAGGTCCCGGGTTCAAATCCATGCGCCGACCAATCTGACTGAGCCTTTTTCGTGGATTCCCTCAGTCGCCAAGGTAAATATCGGATTGGATATTTAATACTATGTCCCAAAGTTCCACCTTAGGTTCTAAAACTATCTTAAAATTGAGACTAGATGGTAATAGTGAAAGCTCTGGCATCCGTCTACAGATAATGAAAGCAGATAGATTGGACGGCACCCTAATGCATGTGTAGAAGCAGAAATACAGCTACCTAGCACTAAGGTTTCTGCGGACATGTGTCGAAGCTGTCATACGCCCGTTACGTATAGAAGCAAAGGTACAATTGTCATCACTGAAGCCTCTGTGGACGAAGCAAGATATACACCGAGCCAGCAGTTATCTCCTAACAGATCCGTCGTGATATGACCGCGTAGTTAAAGCTACGTAAATTAAATAGAGAAAACAATTTTAATGTTTATCCAATATTTGTTAGCTTTGCTGTACACAGATATGAGCGTGGAAGTTTTCCCCCCTAAAAATGTATCCTTTAATTTCAAGGTTTTCAAAGCGTGCATTTCCTGTGAAATCTAGATATGGAATTTTTGGGTAGAATCCAATATCTACTTCCTCTCCCTAACACAGATAAGCCCTAGAGAAGGATAAAATATAGCTCTTATCACTAAAGTCTATTGCGATTCCGTACAATCTTTCCTCACTATCTGGTTTTTCCTGCACGTGGCACACCAGTTCCCTGACTAACGTGTGGATCTAACGACTCTCCTTGACTCCGCGGTATGATAACTGCTTGCCCGCACGCTATTAAAACTCGCTGAGAAAACCGCAGAAAAAAACTGAATCGAAGGTTCACACGAGGTCAGAAGGGGAGGTTTTCGAGATCTCTACCGTCATCCCGATAGGAGTTCCGGACAGTTCGACAGTCCAAAGCGATTTTATTATGCGTTTTCCCAGCTTGAAGTTTATTGTGTAACATCTTTGAAAACATCTTATATTTTTTTTAGCATTAGCTTGTTGCACAGAAAAATTGAATGGGCTTGTGGTTACCTGTAAACACCTGTGTGTTTGTTCCGTATCTGGCATGTAACCAAGCCCTTGTTGCCTACTTTGAAACCATTTCTTGGTAAAGGTTTTATCATGATTAACGTATAAGGTGGCGCGAAAAGTGTTTTATACAAAATGCTGCGAATTGTGCTGATTAGAAAAAGCCTTGTGTCCTTAAATGTTGGTTTTTTTTAACTGCATAGTCGCCGTTCTTTACCATTTGTTTTATTTCTTGTTTAATCTGTGGATGTGGTACTGATATAAGGAGACAGACAAACAAATCTCATACAGATTTGAACCCGCCACCTCCCGAATACAACCCAGAACCACTTGACTGATATTGATAATCCTTTTACCATTATAAAAAGCGCTGTTCTTCCTGACGGACACGGTGTATAAAACACCTAATTTCAATTTATAAATTACTGAAAGACTAAAAAGGATTGTAGTTGTAAAGAATATGCTTACTAAGAAGGCTTTGAATTATAAATGTCATGGACTAGAAAATAAATTTTATTCAACAGAATATCCCAACCGAGCAGGATGGCTCAGATGGTAACGTCTGTGGCCCTCATTCAGGAGATCCTGGGTTCAAATCCTGTGGACCGACCCCTCTTACTGCGGTTTAATCGTGATTTCCCTCAGTCGGCAAAGTAAATACCGGATTGAATATTTAAAACTCAAATTTTAAAACAATATAAAAGTGAAAGTAGATGGTAATAGGGAATGCTCTGCCATCTATCCACAGATAATGAAAGCAGGTAGAGTGGGTGGCACCCTAATGCCATCTGCCCTCACAGAAGCAGAGGTAGTTGCCTAGCACTAAGGCCTCTGTGGACTGTGACGAAACAAGTTGCTATGGTATAGGAATGAAACCTAGAAGACTAACTGTCCGCCACACAGCGATCCAAGAGGTATCTCCTAACAGATCCGTGGCGGTGTAACCTCATGGTTAAAGTGACGTGAAATAAATAGAGAAAAAGAAAATGTATGCAAAATCAGACAAATGCCGCAAATATTTCATTATGTAGATGGCCACATTTAGCAACTAAGGCAGGGCAAAACAAAAGAGAATCGGATCTGCTTATAACGGTACGATACGCATGTGATACCAATGCCAATGTATTTTAATAACACTCAAGTAAGAATTTTTTTTCTTTATTTGCTTCCTATGTTAACAAGTTCGTTAGCAGCGTTATGTTAGTCGTATGAGGGGCACTATTTATATTTTGAGCCTAATAATTAAAACAAAGTAATTTCTGATTGAAAACTACTTTATTGTTTTTCAAAATATTCTCCCTTATGATCAACACACTTTTGCAACCGTTTGAACCATTTGTCAAAGCATTTATTCCAGTTTTCTTGAGACACCTCCAAAACATGGTTTTATAAGGCATCAACGGCTTCTTCTGCCAACGAAAATCGTTATCCACGCAATTTATTCTTGATGTTCGGGAACAAAAAGAAGTCATGGGGCGCCAAATCAGGACTGTATGGCGGATGACCCATCAATTCGATTTTTGAGCCTTCAAATACTCTGTTGTTAGACGAGATGTGTGTGCGCTCGCATTGTCTTGATGAACGATCCTACGGTGCTTGTTGGTTTTCCTTACTTCACCGAAGACTTCCGGCAAACAAATGGTTGTGTACCATTCGGCATTGACCGTTTTACGTTCCTCTAAAGGCACTGTTGCCACATGACCGGTTTTGCTGAAAAAGCAGGCGACGATTTGCTTCGAAGTGCTTCGAGTGCGAACAACTTTTGTTGGATTTGCTTCATCTTGAAACACCCATACAGTGGGCTGCTGTTTACGTTCCGGCTCATACGCATAGATCCATGATTCGTTACCTGTTACAATCTTTTATGTCTTTTGAGGCACCGCTATCGTATTTCTTGAGCATTTTTATGTACACCAATCGACACGAGCATCTTTTTGAGGTTGCGTCAAGTTATGTGGGATCCAACGAGAGCAAACCTTTTTTGCGGCTAAATAATCATGCAATATTTTATATATGCTGGTGGAACTAATGCCTAGGGTTGACTCAATCTCACAGTATGTCGCATGACGATCTTTCATTATTAGGTTTTGCACAGCATCAATGTTTTCTGGTACAACAACTGATTTTGGACGACCTTCACGAACATCATCATTGAGCGAACGGCGGCCACGATTAAATTCGTTATACCAGCTTTTCACAGTGGCAAAGGATGGAGCTTCGTCGCCAAATGTGGAAGTTAGTTGATCGATGCGCTCTTGTCTTGATAATCCACGTCGAAAGTCGTAATAAATCATTGCACGAACATTTTCACGAGTTAATTCCATGTTTTTGTTGACACACAATTTTCAAGTTAGTGTAAACAAAACAAATGACGCTCTATTGACAAAATGTTTGAAGTAGATTATGGTAAAAAATGTCAAACTTTCCATTGGAAACGTCAGATGGCACCTACAACATTCAGGGTTGCCGAGGTTCAAAATATAAATAGTGCCCCTCGTGTACAGAGAGAAAATTGTGCCCCGGTAACATCAGAAATCGGTTTAACCAATATTTTATAATTTGACAGCTGAGAAAATTATTTTTTTCGATGGTCGCAGACACTGCGTATTTTCCAAAGAGGTTAACTTGGCGACCTGGGAGTGGGGGATTTTTATATTCACCGGTTCCACCTCTATTTCTTCGTATATGTTAAGGGTTTTGTATTATGTGAAAAGCCGTAGTTTTTACGTTATTAAATAACTAGGGCACCAACATAGAAGGTACAAAAGATTAAAATCTCAGCTAACGAAAATATTTTCGACCGCTCCGACCGATAATTGTTCCACCGGCAAAGGGTAGTTATTACTAAGCAGTATTTCCAGAACTTGGAAGACTGGCATCGGGGTGGGGAGATTAAGGAAGTCAGATGTTCCGCAGATGTTTCACATTCTATTGTGTGAATGTCAAGGGATTTAGGAAGAGCCGGGGCTGTGCCAAATTAAAATTGAAAGGGGTAAAGGGGAAGGTTTGTCATAAAAAAATCTTGTATATCATTGTAAAATAATTTCATAAAGAACGGGGAAAGGTAAATGAAATTAATTAAATCGTCATTCGAGTTTAAAAAGCTGCCCGTGCAACGTCGGGCATTCAGCTAGTTTTCAGATAAAAGTTGTGAAGTTAGCTGTACCATTTCTGTCCACTTCGTGTTAAAGAGGACGTCCGTGCTAAACGCGGGACTGACACGCCGGTCTGTTTACCATATGTGTCAGCTGTCAGGATGTTGTGGCGTTTTCAAACGTGTTCAAGTGATACTTGACCTGGGATATCGTAAATCTACAGCAGTGGATACCTCTACAGTGGTTATACAATGGAACTCTGTAACTACATTACGTATTTTCCTAATATCTGCATGTTTACTTTCTCTACCACGTACATATGTAGGTAGAGACGGTATTGCATTCCACCCAACAATTTTATACCGAGATTTCACCGGAAATAAATGTTTTGAGGCCCCTGAATCCCTGCCCCCAAAAACGCATTTTTAGAAAAAGGTCCGTGTGTATGTGAGTGTGTGTCTGTTAACGGTATAACTCGAAAAGAAAAGTTCAGTATCTTCCAAAGTTGCGACACGAAGATTTCAAGGAAATGATCTCACCGCAAACTACCCTTTACATGAAACATTTTTCAAAATTTTGTATTTTCACAAAAATTGCTCTTAACGATTTTTATTAAAATACCACACATTAAAGATATTTACATGACAAAAAAAATCTATATCTTGAATTTTCTGGGAATAGCCACAAGGAATTTTGTATAATCTTGTATAACTGGTAAACGTTAAGCGATAGACAAAAACGTACTACACAAAAAATGTAGATCTCTTTAAAGCACCCAATTTATTTCAAGTAAATTTTTTGTGGCATTAGCCATTTCCGAGATATCCGTTACTAATATTGTTTTATTATTTATGGACGCTCTTTAACTACTATGGTCCTTAGCGTCCCATTCTGTATTGGGCGTGAAAGACCGGTAATTTTACTCAGAGACCTCTTTATCAAGCTTGAGGTTCTTTTACGTGGCGTAAATCTACGACACGGGACCACCGGCTTTACTTCCCTTCCGAAGGAAGCCATGCTAAGGATTTTTACGCCCGAAAAAAATCCGTCGCCTTCCGCCGGGTTTGAACCCGCGACCTCGGGAACTAGAGGCTAGCATGGTAACCACTACACCACGGAGGACGACATTTTTTTATTATTATTAATTGTTCGATTTGTTCAATACTTTGTCATTCTTTTAAGTGTTGTCAACATTCAGCTGTTTCTGGCGATGTCATAGAAAGGATATAGGATTTTAAGGCCAGCATATACTGTCTAGTGATACATTTGACTATCGCTGTTCTCTTTGTATCTCTGCTCTGTTCAGAGGCTTTTGAGCCAGTGGAAGGGCCAGGAAGAGGTCAGTTATGCGTGGCGATAGCAAAATGCGCTGTTGCAACATTTGCGTGTTTCATGCTTCTGTTGCGTTGTTTTAATTTTTATTCTTTCTTTAGTTGATTATAAGTAATTGGCTTTCCTTCAACAGTTCTCACTTTGGGACGATAAATACATTTAATATGAAACAAACCCAGAGTATATGATCGTATTTAGTTTGAATACATTACTTTTATTACTTTATTTAGTATAAGTGTGTATGTATCAAACACGTTTTCTTAATCTTAGTATCTAATAATTTATTGTTCCTTGTTCTACTTCTCCCTGCTCCTCCGAAGACGATGCCAGATCATTTACATTTAGAACGATTGGTGTGCTTCCAGGGCGCTATGCAAGTTGCGGTATTCTTCTTCCTTCTTTTCAACGTGTCTAATGTAGTTTGGTCAGTGGTTATTTTTACTAATTTCCTGTACAACCGTTTCGATCAGTGCTCAAATCTCGTTTACGTGTATCTTTCCGAGGAAACATTGCGTTTTAGTTCTGACCAAACATATTCAATAGGGTTGAGACAGCTGTGGTAGAGGTAGTCTGAGAATAATATGGCCATATTTCACTGCATGCACCTGTATTTTCTCGGGTAGGCCTGATGACCAGGCCTCGGTTGTGGGTCACGGAATTAGCAGACTGAAGTTGGGAGCGAACGGGGTTGAGGTGATGTCCTAGCCGGGGGTGGGGTAGCACTTCCAACCTACAGGTCACTGTGGACATTCATATTGCTGCTTGGCCCTGGTTAATGCAGTCCTCTTACTTATTCGAGATCCATTGAGCAAAGAACTATAGTTTCATGGTATTTATATATTGATTGATATTTTGTTAGTGTTAATTGCTCTTATTTATACTCCACAGTACTTTGAAACATATTGAAGAATACGAGTACTAAGCGTTCCCTTCAGGATGAACTTATAGAGACTTTTGGAAAGAAACATTTCCTCATCAAAGGAATAACACTGCATATTGCAAACGCTGCAAAAAAAATACATCTTGACAGACGATCTCGATTCTTTCAAAAACACTGCAATGGCAAAATACACACGAAAAATGTTAAATTCAGCAATCTACAGAGGTCAACGTCACAGTCAAAATGGAAGATCAAAAAGAATTTTATCGAGATTTGTGTAGTATGTTGTTACATGCCAACATCCATTTCGAGATCTAAAATAAATAAATTAAAGCGTTTCTAGACAAATATATGGGTTCGTAATTGCACTGCTTCAAAAACTGAATGAGTCAAAATCAGAATCTGTTATTGCAAGTATGAACGCCAAATTCAAAAATGTCCTTTTGGCTTTGCAGATAAATGTGTGCCATTAAGGATGTTTTATTGGATTCAAACAATGAATACAAATCCACAATTCGTGTAATATCCCATCTTTCGTTATGCACCTGTCACGTCATGTGATGAACGAAGTTTTTCTAGCTATAAACTCATTTTAAGTGAAAATGGAGATTTTTTATTTGACACATTGCGAATGCACCTTGTAATTCGCTGCAATGACATGTAAAGAAGTGTGTTGTATTCATTTGCATTATTTGGGTTATTACTTTATGTATTTATTTATTTTAAATATTTATGTATATGGTGCAATGAAGTTGTGAAGAAATCTATTTTGTGATATGTATATTGTTTGCACTTTTTTTCTGTCGTGGAAAATGGCTATTTCAAAATGTTAAAACAGATACAGTCATGCAAAACTGTCATGTTAGGCAATTGGTTTTCTTACTCGATATGCACTGGAAAATGTGACGTTTATTTTGCGCCTACTGTGACTAGATGTTTACATGTTGAGGCAAGGGCTGCCTGCACGCGTTACCTGCCATTCCACTCGAACTAAACAACACAGTGGTTCGTGTGCTCCTAACTTCATGCTTCTCGGAATCCTACACCGAGGCCTGCTGATGACGCTATTGTAGCAGGGTTGTCGGTGGAGGACTGGCGAGCCTGATGTGGTGATCCTCTATGAATTTTACTATCCCTTCTTGATTCTTAGACATGGATTGAGAACGCATGAATGATATTTCGGTTCTCCATGACAATCACTGAGGGTTCCTCTACCAGTCTGACTGTGGCATCCAATAAGCTCTTGTAAGTCACAAAATAACGCCAGGAACAAAACCGCATCGTCCTTTACCATTTGAAAACTGAGCATCACAGAATACGATTCATCCTTTCATCTTCGGAAGACCCCATCATATGCATCTACCATGTCTCGTCTAGATAGAAGCCTAACTGCCTATAGTGGGCAATTTTATTTTAATAATCGGCTACCCATATTTGTATTCGTTTTGATTCCATTACTGGTGTTCGGCGGCTTCGGTTCTTTAAACCCCAAATTCATGGACTTGAGAAGTTGAAACAATGTCGCCCTCTGATAAGGGAACTGCACTCCGTGTTTCTCGCTTTCTGCATTCAAAATTTTTTTCAGTATTTGACTAGTCTGATTTGTATAAAATTTATATACAGTTCTTCTCATTAAATCCATAGTAAAGCTAACAGTCTTATAAAATTCACAAATTTTTTGACTGCATTGCATTTCATCTTTGTTGAAGTTGTGTAGTGTTGAATATCCGGTTTTAATGGTTCTTTTTACTGCATATCTGGGAACGCCAGTATGCTATCGGCGAGTCATACCTGCCGCCTGCTTATGTATTGGTTTTCCATGGCCGCCACTTATTTATAGACATTTAACAGCTTTATGCAATATCTCTGATGTGCGACGCTACTCGTGTCTGAGTGACAGCTTAAATGGTGCAACCTTGTCTGGGTTATTTTGTTTTATACACACGCGACGTCCTTATCTCCCTCTTCCACTCGCTCAAAAGCCTCTGAACAGAGAATATAACGAAATGTGTAATGTAGCTGTTTCTGCAAAGGTTTATTTGGATTAAAATGAAGTAGATAGAAAAATAAACTTTCATAAGAATAACTTATTAATGAACGATAGAAGGTAATAAAATCATGTGAATGTAACATCAGATTTTTCTTTAATTTTATTATTGTTATTATTATTTTTTTTTTAGACATGCAAGGAGCACGGAATTTTAAAGCCAGCATTTAGCGACCCGCTTTGACCATAATTTCAATTTCCTGTATCCACAACGAAATGTGGAGTGAAGCTAATTTGTGCAGACATTTATGTTGATTAACGTAAAATAGTAAGGCAAGTAAACTTTTGCAAGCATAATGTGTAGAAGAGTAGCTAGACAAAGTCATGTGAAAATAGCACATATGATTTTTAATTTTTTTTCACTTTTATTGTTATTATTTAGTTAATTTTGTAGTTGTGTGCTAAATAGTCTAAATGAGTGTAACTGCATCTCCAAGTAAGCAGGTAAACTACCCACCTCCCAGAAAAGCATTCCAGTCTATTTCTAGCTTTTCTCACAGAGGCATTTGTGGACTTGTTTGAACCAGACGAAAACGTATGCGATTGTGAATCAGTTAATAGCATAAAAGCCTCTACAAGAAAGTCACTAGTCATTTCATCACCCAGAGGTTTACATATTATCTTTTTGAATATATATCAACATCAGGTACAGGAGTCGCATAAACCAAGGACTTCAAATGTTCCCAGACGAAGGCATCGATGGGATTCAAATCAGGCGATCGAGCGGGCCCTCGACCATTCCATCTTTGCGGAAATCGATCATTCAAAAACTTACGAACTATCATACTGAAATGAGCTGGAGCACCAGCGTGTAAAAACCACATTCGTTGGATGATGTCCCGAGGCACATTATCAATTAAGTGATGCAACTCATTTCTGAGAAACTGGAGATAGGTTTTGCCCATTCAGACGCGGAGGGAAGAAGTAGGGAGCAATAAGGTGATCATTAATGATTCCACCCCAAACGTTGAGAGAGAACCTCTGTTGATGGTTGTCCTGTCGTACTTCATTAGGATTTTCAAATGCCCAGTTATGAGTGTTACGAAAATTGAAGATGTCGCGAGTAAAACCAGCCTCATTCGTGAATAAGATACAGGCTAGGACGATGAACACAGCGCACTGCTGTATCATGCGTTGACAGAAACGTCTTCTTGGCTCAAAGTCCGCCTCATTTAATCCTGCACACGTTGAAGGTGATACGGGTACAGAAGATTTTCATGCAGAATTCTCCAGATAGTCATATGACTAACTCTTTCCCTTACAGCCATACGTCTTGTGCTTTGTGATGGGTCTGCATCCACAGCACGAAGAACTCGTTCTTCAAGTTCAATTCCTCGTACCGCTCTTGGTCTCCCAACATCCCTAGTACTCCTCTCAAATGCGCCATTCTCTCTCAAGCGTTGGTGAATTCGTGCGAATGTTCTTGTACACGGTAACGGCCTATCAGGGTACCTTTATGCATAAAGTTCACGTGCTCGTGCTGCATTGCCGTCTGCACGGCCATACTTGTAGTGCATATCCGTCTGTTCACTCATGGAATACATCTTCTTTGGCCTATAACAACGAAACGGTTGATTGTCAGACCCATGTACTTATGAACTTTGTTTACTGCTTTGATGCCAGGAACACGTCCCCCATATATATGACACCGATAAAGATACATCCTGTATATTCGCGATCGTGTTTTCTCTAACTCCCATTATGACACGCCTGGGAAGTCTGTTTACCCGCATTCGTTGCAGCCTATCTAACCTACGCACCTCTTTTGCACTATAGACGCTACTCATGTCGCAGTCATAAGCTTTTATTGTTGTACACATGGAGTGTAGTCATATTTTTAGTTAAATGTTTACATTTCAGTCTTTCCTCTGTCTTTACTTTGTTTTCATTTCTTAATATGCGTGTTAATTAGCTGCTCATGTTGATTTTCACATTAGCATACCAGGCAAAAGTATCCGAATGGCCTTTCTCTTACCACTTTTTGAATATAGCATATGCTCTGTCGTAACTTGACTTGTATTTATTAGCAACCAAGGAAGCACGTCCTGTTTGCCACGCCTCTTCAATTTCCACCACGGTACTCGTAGCAACTTCTTAAAGTTTTCTTAATGCCAGGCGAAAGTAATCGATGCCAATGAACTTTCGTGCCTCGACTTCAGTCGATCTGGCGTTTATTTGTACACTCGTACAGTTGGTCATGGAACAGACATTCACAGCGGCATTTTTAAGGTTGGTACTGGCCAGCCGTTTTGATACCTCGATCAGGTGTTAGTGCAACTAAAGTATTACTGTGTAACATAATCTCGACTTCCTCTTGTATTTTCAAACTCTTTCTCGATTCTGTTTTAATCCATTTACTACCCTTATATCGAAATATAAGAATAACGGAGGTGTGTTATCAATTGTTTATTTGTTAATGTTGTATATATTAAACTATGTTTGTTAAGGTAACGCATCTGTGAAATTTTGAAAATCCACAGTATGCGAGATATCTTGTTAAAATTTATCAGTTATTACACACACAATTGCAGTAATTTTTTTCATGTTTCAAAATTCTAGGTCGCGTGGTTACCTAAATATTAATTTTTATGTGTAAATTCAATATTCTAATAAAATGATACATATGAGTTTTTAAAACTATTCACACAAAAAAATCCAATTTTACAGAAAAATAATTACTTTTTGTCCTCTCTAACATTCTTGATTTTTCACAAACTTAATTTGTTTTTCAAAATTGGAGCATCATTTAAAAGAGTGTATGGTCATTTTCTTCAACGTGCTTTTCGGAGGCAGTACAAAACCTGTAAATCAAACTAGTAAAAATATTGCATCCTTTGGAATATTTTGAGTATGGAAAAATGCTGAAAGAAGGTTTACGAGAAAAGGTTTAAAGTTGGGCGTGTCTATATAAGCATGGACCTGTCCGTTTATAACTTCAGTTAATTAGTTTAAATGCGATAGTGGGAAAAACGTATGTTTTCTTAAAGTGTAGAACCCATATTATTTTATATTTTATATAAAGGAATGCCATTACATTTAATGCGAGTAATACAAAACAATATAAAGGTAAACAGATTAAAATAAACCAGCGAGAGCCAGTAGTAATTACAGGTGGAGTACGTCAAGGTCGCACTCTTACCAGCCATTGTGGACGAAATACTAAACTTATGGGAAACCAGACCACAAGGGGGAGGGTTGGATTGAGGAGCAGAATTTTAAAAACAATTTTATTCGCAGACGATCAGATCCTGCTGGCAAAAACTGAAGATGAACTATAAAAGTATATACATTGAACACAGTGGTAAAAGATTTTTAACATGAAAATATCAACAGATAAAACAAAAACAATGGCATTTAGAGCTGTATACCCAGGCCGTTCAAAGATACTACTGGAAAATAGGATTCTAGAACAAGTGTCAATATTTAATTTCTTAGGGTTTAAAATACCATACATTAACGAAGTAGATATACACGAAAAGTTACATTTAATTACGTAACTGGAGCGTTAAGACGAACATTAAAAGATAAGGCATAAATCTGTGGTAATATCTACTGTCGCATATGGATCCGAAACATGGCCCAATACAGATCAACATTTGCCAAAAAAAAAATACAATCAGCAGAAATGAGATTCCTGAGATCTATAGCAGATTTATTCGGCCTTTACCGCCAGTTGATTTAAATGAATGGCGTCATTAGTTCAGCGCGCTCCATGTCTCAAAGGGGAGGTGCGGAATTGAACCTCGGACTTCATGCGTTTCCGACTTCGTAAACAGGTTGGTGTACTGCAGCGGTGCAGAACTGGTTTTCGCTAGGACATTTTGTGCACGGAGATGGAAGTGACGGGGATATGGGGTTTTTAAAATATATACGTTAGTTGCGTTCACAGCTACCTGCTTAGGTAGCTTAGGTAGCTGCAGGTTCTTCGATAAGACACAACCAAACACTATAGAATGCGTTCTGCGACGAGACACAACAAAGCACTGTTTAGAACGCTTTCTGCGACGTCATATACAGCATAAAGATCAAACTGAGCATACGTAATAGTTGTCATTCTCACTTGTGCACGAGCCGTGGAGTCGATCTTACTGTTTCAACCATACAAATTCTTTGTTATGGTTTTTGTTTGTCAACTCGTGTTCAGTTCTAAGATTTTTTATGCATACCACAACGTAGTCTAACAAAATTTTCTCCATTTGTGGGGTTGACATATTAAAATGTTGCAGATAATTCTAAGTCTGCAAAATGGGAAGGGAAATGTTTGTGCCAGGAATTGAAAATACTGGGACTAACAATTGAAGTCTTTCAGACGCAACTGACTATCAACAAAGAAATCCAGGGACGCAACTGACTATCAACAAAGAAATCCAGGGACGCAACTGACTATCAACAAAGAAATCCAGTGACGCAACTGACTATCAACAACGAAATTCAAGGACGCAAATGACGAATCAACCAAGAAATACAGGGACGCAAATGACGAATCAACCAAGAAATACAGGGACGCAAATGAATCAACCAAGAAATCCAGGTACGCAACTGACTGTCAACCAAGAAATACAGGGACGCAAGTGACGTATCAATTAAGAAATTCAGGGACGCAAGTGACGTATCAATGAAGAAATCCAGGGACGCAACTATCAACCAAGAAATCCAGGGACGCTAGTGACGTATCAACCAAGAAAGCCAGGGACGGAACTGACTATCAAACAAATCCAGCGACGCAACTGAATATAAACCAAGAAATCCAGGGACGCAACTGAATACGAACCAAGAAATCCAGGGACGCAAGTGACGTATCAGTCAAGAAATCCATGGACGCAACTATCAACCAAGAAATACAGGGACGCAAGTGATCAACCAAGAAATACAGGGACGCAAGTGACGTATCAATCAAGAAATGCAGGGACGCAACTGTCAACCAAGAAAGTCATGGACGCAACTTAATCAACCAAGAAATCCATGGACGCAACTGACTAAAAACCAAGAAATACAGGGACGCAAGGGGCGTATCAATAGAGAAATTCAGGGACGCAAGTGACGTATCAATCAAGAAATCCAGGGACGCAACTATCAACCAAGAAATCCAAGGACGCTAGTGACGTATCAACCAAGAAATCCAGGGACGCATCTGACTATCAAACAAGAAATCTAGGGACGCAACTGAATGCGAACCAAGAAATCCAGGGACGCAAGTGATGTATCAGTCAAGAAATCCAGGGACGCAACTATCAACAAAAATCCAGGGACGCTAGTGACGTATCAACCAAGAAATCCAGGAACGCAACTGACTATCAAACAAGAAATCCAGGGACGCAACTGAATACGAACCAAGAAATCTAGGGACGAAGTGACGTATGTCAAGAAATCCAGGGACGCAACTATCAACCAAGAAATCCAGGGACGCTAGTGACGTATCAACCAAGAAATACAGGGACGCAACTGACGTACCAATCAAGCAATCCAGGAACGCAACTGACATACCAATCAAGCAACCGAGGAACGCAACTGAGTATCAACCAAGAAATCCAGGACGCAACTGACTTATCAATATAGAAATCCAGGGACGCAACTGAATATCAAAAATCCAGGGACGCAACTATCAAAATAGAAATCCAAGGACGCAAATGACGTATCAACTAAAATTCGGGACGCAACTGAGTATCAACCAAGAAATGCAGGGACGCAACTGAATCAACCAAGAAATCCAGGGACGCAACTATCAACCAAGAAATACAGGAACGCAAGTGATCAGCAACCAAGAAATACAGGGACGCAAGTGACGTATCAATCAAGAAATCCAGGGACGCAAGTGACGTATCAATCAAGAAATCCAGGGACGCAACTATCAACCAAGAAATCCAGGAACGCTGGTGACGTATCAACCAAGAAATGCAGGGACGCAACTGACTTTCAAACAAGAAATCCAGCGATGCAACTGACTACCAAACAAGAAATCCAGGTACGCAACTGAATACGAACCAAGAAATCCAGGGACGCAACTGACCATAAAACAAATCTAGGGACGCAACTGACTGTCAAGAAATCCCGGGACGCAACTGACTCTCGAACAAGAAATCCAGGTACGCAACTGACGTACCAATCAAGCATTCCAGGGACGCAACTGATGTGTAAAGGTGACCGTGGGGCGCAATCATCGGTCACCGGAAGTGACCACCGATCGCAGAGTTTACACTTTTGACTGCTAAGCTGAGACACACTACGCTACAAAAACCGTCCAATTATTTGAGTTGCCTGAGTTTACGAGAAGCAAGCGAAAGAAGTTCCAATTGTAAATACTGGAAAGGAACGACACGAGTTGTGATCAAAAAGTTTCCGGAATGGCTTCACAACAATGCTGACGCTAAGATTACTTTAATTCTTACCCAGACTGTACATGTACCCGATAAAAATGAGATGTCACGTGACTTCCTGTGACCATGCAGTGGCGAGGTAGACGCTCTGAAGTGAACACCTGTTTTGCTAGTGATGCGATTTTTCCGCGTAGCAAAAATGTCAGATTACGAAGAACAAACGATCAAATTTTGCTTTAAACTCGGTAAAACTGCAACAGAAGCCTATGAAATGTTAAGAACAGCTTATGGGGAGGAAGTTATGGGCAAAACGCAAGCATTTGAGTGGTTTTCGAAATTTAAAAGTGATATGACATCCGTTAAAGATGCAGATCGTTCGGGGCGACCCTGTTCCAGCAAAACTGATGAACATAACAATCAGATGAGGTAAATTGTCTTAAATGATAGGCGCATTACAATAAGAGAACTTTCTGACTCATTAGGACTCTCCTTTGGAAGTATTCAAAGCATTTTGAAAGACTGGTGACTGGTTCCTGCATCATGACAATACGCCCGCGCACAAACACCTTTCTGTTCGCCAATTTTTGGATAAAAATAGGATGAATACTGTTCCCCATCCTGCCTACTCTCCAGATTTGGCACCAGCGAACTTTTTTCCTTTCCCGCGACTTAAAATGCGGCTCCGAGGACACGGTTTTGAGGGCATTGATGTCATCCATCGCGAATCGCAGAATGCTCTGAACATATTGAAAGAAGAGGACTTCCAGAGGTGCTTCCAGCAGTGACAGAAGCGCTGGGACAAGTGTATCAACTCCCAAGGAGACTACTTGGTGACAGTGCAGATTAGACAAAACAAACTTGTGTAGTGTTTATGACGTCATTCCGGAAACTTTTTGATCACACCTCGTATTTCACTAAGGTGACCTAACAGTTTACATACATCCCTTCCGCTCATATTTCACTAGTCTTTTGCCAGAGGCACTGATAATTCCGACCCCGTACAAAATTGGACAGAAAAGCAATATAAACTTTCGGGAAGAACTGAAAGTAGAAGAATCAAATAGCATAATAAAGACATAAAGAAAAGTGGAAGTCCTGAACAACAACATACCCAAGGCAGTTTTAAATTATCACCCCCAATGGAAAAGGAAACCAGTCAGATCAAAGAAACGATGGCATCAGCAATTTGGAGCTGGAACGGGTTGAAGCCTAAACCGTAAAGTAGAAGGAGGAGATTATTTTATTATGAAAATTTAATTTATTAAATTTTCACAATTTTTTTATAAATTTCACAGATGCATTATCTTAGTAACAGAAATTCAGTCGTAAGGAAGAAACACAGCTGTGGGATGCAAGAACAACGCCTTAGAAGAATCCATCCACATTTATTATTCGTGTGCGACGTATTTATGGCCCCGACTACTCCTATTGCCGAAATAATTACGGTTATAAAGAAACTGTCCCATGCTCGTTTAAATTTACGTCATGGAACAAAAGACACATTGTGTCCAGAACAAAGAACAGTTGAAGACGATGTTGCAACAAATACCTCACGTTTATGGCTTGGTGGTACAACCTCTCAGCGTAATTAAAACGATGGATAAATTACAAACTCTCATCATAAACTTGGCGACGTGAGCGCTGTCGTAACTTTGGGCCCTAAATCGTTGACACCGATTTTAACGGTTCTCGTTTCTTTTGTTAAAGACTTCGGTTTGAACCTCGTCGTCAGCTAGATGCAACAAAGATACCTGGACGCCCGCATAGCTCGAAGATGGCTTTGTGTACAATAGTAGGCTTTGTATCATGCTTACTGAAGTAAAATGTACTAATTTTACACTGCCTATAATGACCTGTTTTCATAGCCTGTGCCTTTTCATAGCTTAAGGGATTGTAAAGCTTTATTTTTTAATTTCTTTACCACGTACATATAGGTAGAGGAGGTATTGCATTCGACTAAACAATTTGATATCGAGATATCACCGGAAATACATGTTTTGAGGCCCGTTAATCCGATTTTTTACTTTCTCTATTACGTATAGTAAGTAGGGGAAGTATTGTATTCCACCCAAAAATTCGATACCGAGATTTCACCGGAAATACATGTTTTGAGACCCCCTGAATCCAAAAAAGCATTTTTGGAAACATCCGTTTGTGTGTCTGTGAACAGCATAACTCAGAAACGAACAGTCGGATAAACACCAAAATTGATATTTAGGTTCAGTATCTTCCAGAGATGCGACACGAAGGTTTTCAACAAAATCCCCCCACTCCAGATTACCATTTACATGGAACATTTTTCGAAAATATTAATTTTTTCAAAAATGGCTCTTAACGATTTTGATTAAAATATCACATGTTTAAGATATTTTCATGACAAATGAAATGTATATCTCGAATTTTCTGGGAATGTCTCCAAAAGTATTCTTCATTGTGAACGACTTTTGCATAACTGGTAAACCATAAGAGATAGACAAAATTGTACTACACAAAAAATGTAGATCGCGTTAAAATACACAATTTATGTCATATACATTTTTGTTGTTGTTGAGTGTACTATTTTCGAGATATTGCTTGTTATTCCCTTAAATTTTCCAATACTTATACCTTTTCTCAAATTCGTTATTCATTTTTTTTTTGTTCCTGGTAATGCAAAGAGAATGGAATACTCCATATAGCAACCAGCTCTTAAAACATTTGACTATCGCTTAAAACCTACCAATTCCCCTTGCATCTACAAGAAAATTAGCAATAAGATTAACATATCAATTAACATGAAGCATATGGAGAATAAGCGTATGTAAAAATAGTTTGTACAAGAGTAGAGAAAGTCATGTGAGTGTAACACATCAGATTTTTTTTTATGAAGGTTGATGAAGAGAGAGTGTTTTCTCCATATCAAATGTGGTTTTGCATTTAGGGTTTCAATTGTTTTTTATAAAATTAAAGCGTTACCTAGTTTATTTGGGGGGCTGATCTGCGGCTGTATAGGATAATATTCAACATTTTTCTTGTTCGAAAAACACCGAATTCGTCCTCTGAAGCCTTATTTTGTGTGTTTAATAAACAAAGATCTATTAAGTCAGGAGAGGTTGTGGTTGTTATGGTAACAAAGCTCAACACACACATGAGCGTTGCCACCTCTTGCTTTTAAAGCATATGGTTAGAGGGCCTTGACTTCTATAAAACATCACTAGTTTTAAAAGCGTCTGTTACGTATCCAAGCGAATATAAAATCCCTTAATGTGTTTTCCTCCTGTTTCGCTGTTTTAGTAAATTTGTTTTATTTATTGTTTCCCTTTGTAGGGTGTTCATTAACCTGGGAGCTCACCTGCTCTGAGAAAACGAGTTTGAAGATGTTTCTGTGAATATTTTACATGCTCCATCAGCGCTGCATAGAAAAGCAGGTGAAGCAAACCGCCCAACCATCACAAAGGCTGTGATTAAAACTTTGAACAAGCGAACTTGCGAGTGCAGATCCTTCAGAATGCTAATATTCTCTGTTACGGAAACATCCATACCGCCTTTGACGTAACTCGGCGGAGAACCCGCGACCTTGAAGGTAAACTTCAGCATTGAGTCTAATTAGTGACGCCGGTATGTAAGGCCAAGGGCAAACCTTGCGTCGTTAATATCAGCACATTAGTATGCACTGTAAACATTTCATTTTGATTTGTGAGTGACAGAGAGAGAAGATTTGTTATGCTTCACAACAGGCTTAAAGGACGCAAGGTACATAGAAGGTAGAGGAGGTATTTGAAACTGTTGTTGTATTGTTATTTTTGCCCCACGCTTTGCGCGTCAATTTGAAGGAGTTTGTATTATATTTGGACTGTTGGGAGCCGAACTTGAAGTTCGTTGCAACCGCACATATAGTACCCGCTTTCCGGTGGCCTTTGCCCCAAAATGTTTAAAAATATTTGAACTTTGTAATTTTGACTGCTTCTTTAAATATTATATATTTGCGTTTGCCTGTTTCTCAGTGGTGCGACTGAAGAATGTAAGCTTACATAGATTATAATTTTACTTCACTCCTTTTATTAATACTTGATACGATTTAAATAACACTTCACTGGTGTAAAGAGAGAGAGAGAGAGCTGTGAGATTTTTTTTTTTATAATTGCTTGCACTTTTTAACACATATACTATTTTCGTCTCGCACGAATACGCATTAAATTTCTCGAGGACGCATCTCACGTCAGGAACACTGCCTACAATCAACACGTCCAGTTATGAGCACTGTCTACAAGCAACTGACTGGAATTCCACCGCCTAAATTTGTAAATTTCTGTATTTCAAGTGTCTGATTGGCTATTCCTAATCCAATAGAATACTTTTATTTAACTTGAGCTTCTTTCTGGTTGTTGATTGGCTATTTTATAAACTGTCACAAAAATTACACTATTGTTGCTCCAAGAATAACTAGTAGCATTATTACACTTTCTTACTCATTATTGCCTCAAGGTTACCTCATTGTTAGCAACTTTTAACCTATTATTCTCACAGCTCCTACATTATCAGATTACGTAATACATTCAGAAAACATTATTACATGTATACAATAATATAAACATATACAATGACTGTAATATACACTTTTTATATATTGTTACATACACATATTGCTTTAAGGCGGGCTGTTATTGAATACATACCTACATATTATATAATTTAGCTGAAATCATTTAAGTGTTAAAAATACTGCCTCACATTGTATTCCTTCCAAAAATTCGGTATCAAGATTTCACCAGAAATACATCTTTTGACGCTCCCTAAATCAAAAAAGTATTTTTAGAAAAAGTTTCGCGCGCGAGCGCGTGAGTGAACATCATAACTCGGAAACGAAAAATCGGATAAATGCAAACTTGGTATTTAAGTTCAGTATCTTCCAAAGATGCAGCGCGATAATTTTGAAGAAAATGCATACACCCCAAACTACCCTTTACATGGAAAATTATTCCAATTTTTTTTTCTTAAAAAATTGCTCTAAGATTTTGATTAAAATACCAAAGATTTACATGACAGATATGAAGTCTTCTTAACTCGGAAGTAATTTTGTGTAAGTGGTAAACTTTAAACGTTAGACGAAAACGTACTAAACAAAAAATGTAGATCTCTTTAAAACATACAATTTATTTCAAATAACTTTTTTGTGGCATAAGCCATTTCCAAGTTATCCGTTATTAATGGTTCAAATTGTTCAACACTTAGCCATTCTTTTAAAGCCTGTGGATATTCAATTGTTTCTCGTGATGTCATGGAAACAGTAAGGAATTTTAAGGCCAGCATATAGCGTCCAGTTGTTAAACATTTGACTATCGCTGTTCTCTTTGTATCTATAACGAAATGTGTAAATTAAAATGAAGTAGATAGGAAAATAAGCTTTCATACCCACTAATAAAGATAGATGATAGAGAAAGACATATGACTATAACAGCTCTGTTTTTAAATACATGAATCCAACGTGTTCGTATTCTAGTATCCAGCCCTTATAAATCATATTGCAGTCAGTTAGGTAGTTTAAATTAGCTGTGTTGTAGGCTAATGTTTCTATTCGCAGTGTTGAAAAGTTTATGAATTTGTAAAACGTAAAAGTTAAGGGCTATACCTAAACAATTTATGCACATGTATAACAATTTTCCAGCAGTTTTAACAGCCCAAATTAACACATACAATGGACCAGATATGTGTACAGTAGTTGATAAACTAGATGTAGATTGCAAAATATGAGAAAGGGGCGAGGGGGAGAGAAAAGGGAGGGTGTAATCAGTATTAGGTTGATACTATATTAATGGCTCACTGTAGATTTAGATAAATTTAAGTTAACGGGAATGTAACAAGAAAAAATTGCACCATTTTGTCAAAATAATTAAAAATATATGAAAATAGGGAAATTCTTGAAATGCACACCAATAAGGTGTCTTGCATTATATGAGAATCGTGAAAGCAAGCTGAAGCACGCGTATTTTTTCACTTAAAAAGGAGTTATTGCATTTCTCATCTAAAGGACCCGGAGCTCTTGACCCGACTTGGGTTTGTTAAAAGTTAGAAGTGTTCACGGTTGACCCAGTTCTAGAGTTGAAGAAGCCGGTTCGATACCAGACTTCACTTCCGATATGTTTTGCGATAGATTTGTATTGAAGTGAGTTATTGGCTGGTCCTGATGTAATGTTATGTATTGTGACGTGAAGGAAGGAATAACTTGTAGAAAAGGTCGCTAATGAGGTCTCTCTTTTCTGTATGTTGCAGGAGTTCGCGACACTGACGAAAGAACTGAACCAGGCTCGAGAACATCTTCTGGAACGTGAGGAAGAGATCGCCGAGCTCAAGGCGGAACGTAACAACACACGGGTGAGTACACGCTACTTGTGGCATTGGGCAGCAGAGGTCTGCACGGCCTACTGTACCACCCGACCCGACCCAGCGAGGTGGCGCTACGGTAGGCCTGCGACTCGCACTCGGAGGGCCCGGATTGGATTCCCGGCCACCGCCCACTCTGACCCGTGGGTTTTTCGTGGTTTCCCCGGGTCGGTAGGTGAATGCTGAGTGGTTCCTCTTTTACCGCGACTTTCCTGTTCCTCATTTCCTGTACCCATCATCTCCTTTATTGTCACCTGTTTCAGGATTGTAGGTCGAGGCGACGGTGTTTGTCGTGTTGCGGCTGGGCGTTGGAGGTGCACTTTCTGAGATTTCTTTTCTGGAGTCGGTCGGACTGCTCAGTCAGAGGCTTGTGTGTGGGTTGAGCGACGTTGGATTTGTTCAAATGGAAACGTTAGGGACCCCCTCCATGTGCCTGCGCACGTTCGTCATCCGGATCCGGTCACCCTTCGGGGCTCTCCCCTCATCTCCCCCAGTACCTTTTAGCTTTTTACAATCTGCCCCCGGCCCGATTGTCTAATTTTGTTATAAATAAAAATTTATTTTGCACTTATTGTTATTATTATTAGTCAACGCTGCCTGCGGTGTGGAGGGACGCGTTTCCCGTGCTAGGAGGCCTTTTAAGGGATGCACTCAAGTCCTTGGGACCAACCGAGCGGTCACTTTACAGAAATTGTGGCGGTTGAGGTCCTGGAATCCGCATGTAGTAACCGGCACGTTGATGGACACCGCATTACTGACCGCATTTCGCTACTTACTGCACTATGGCTGTAGGTGGACTTTGCACCTTCTGTGCTGTTGTAACGTTATTCGCAATTGGCCGAAGCATTTGTTTAATTACTACTGCTATGGGTGTGTGCGTGCTGCGATAATTGTGCTGTTTCACGCATCTCAACATCATGAACCCCCCCAAAAGAGTGATTTTTGTCTTCGTGTTTACTTTCCCTTTACACGGAAACGTTTTCGTAATTTTTTTTTCAAAAATAGCGCTAGTAGTTATATTGAAATACCATACGTTTGAGACATTTACATGACAAATAAAATGCTATGTTGAATATAATAAACTATTATTTCTTCATCTTTATTTTCAAGCCTAAGCCCGACAAACACTTTTTTTTTTTCAAATTAAGCCCGAACCTGGTCCGAGGGCTTGCCCCGAGCCCGTGTAGACTTCTATTGGACAGTGAAAATGTTATGCATATTTGATATCCTTATTCGTCTATTTTTCATACACCCAGTTTCCCCTTACTTTATTTCACATGTAAACAAAAGCACGTGCATCTAGTGTTCTCTTATTGGTTGCTGAACGCATAACCACGTATTGCAATAGCAATCACTGCTGTGTTTAAAACAGTATTAGCCTTCATACACTTGAAGAACCACAAGAAAATGCAATTACATGCATGAAATAAGTACACGAAGGCACTGCCTCATTTGCATATCAAATAAAAGAATTATTTTTTGTTCAGAAATAAAAACAATTGTAGAGATTTGAAGTTCTGTGTGTAACTTAGCTGAGAGGTTATTATTATTATGTTTATAAATACCAAAATAATTAAACAAAAATTGTGGGGTTCGGAGTTGAGTGTTTCTCATCTCTAGAAGAGGAGAGTGGCAGATAAACGCGCCGCTCTTGGACTCAATTATACATTTTGGAAATCGGTATTAATCCATCTCTGGTGTAAACTAATTACAATACGTAAGCCGGAGGTCAGCTCGTGACATGCTTTTCTCTCGAAATGCCTCTGCCCGTCTCTCTCTCTCTCTCTTTAAAACATAGTCAAACAGATAATTAGGAAACTTACTGTATAACATACTTTAGGTCCCACTTGGAAAGTAAGGTAGGTATATAACATATTAATTACCTGCCCCAAAGCGGGGATTCTGCTGGAGAGCAAAGTAAAAAAAAACAAAAAACAAAAAAAAAAACATACTTTTACTTTCTCTACTACGTATAGTAAGTAGGGGAAGTAGTGTATTCCACCCAAAAATTCGATACCGAGATTTCACCGGAAACATATGTTTTGAGGCCCCCTGAATCCAAAAAAAGCATTTTTGGAAACATGTCCGTGTGTGTGTGTGTGTGTGTGTGTGTGTGTGTGAACAGCATAACTCTAAAACGAACAGTCGGATAAACACCAAACTTGGTATTTAGGTTCAGTATCTTCCAGAGATGCGACACGAAAGTTTTCAAGAAAATCCCTCCACCCCAGATTACCCTTTACATAGGACATTTTTCGAAAATTTTAATTTTCTCAAAAATGGCTCTTAACGATTTTGATTAAAATATCATATGTTTAAGACATTTTCATGACAAATGAAATGTATATCTCGAATTTTCTGGGAATGTCTCCATAAGTATTCTTCATTGTAAACAACTTTTGCATAACTGGTAAACCATAAGAGATAGACAAAATTTTACTACACAAAAAATGTAGATCGCGTTAAAATAAACAATTTATGTCGTATACATTTTTTTGAGTGAACCATTTTCGAGATATTGCTTGTTATTCCCTAAAATTTTTCAATACTTATTTTCCCAAATGGGAATTCGTTATTAATTTTTTTTGTTTTTATATATTCCCTTTACATCCACAAGAAAATTAGCAATATGATAGAGTCTGCAAATGTTTATCTCGATTAACATGAAGTAGATGGAGAATAAGCGTTTGTAAAAATAGTTTGTACAAGAGTAGAGAATGTCATGTGAGTGTAACACATCAGATTTTTTTTATTATTGCTAGTTACCGAGAGACCCAATTAACCATGAATCAGCTGTGCGATGATTTTTCCACTGGGCGTGTGGACACGTGTTTCCCGCCGCTCCTCGAATTACGGCCACGCTACTGATGCTTTATTGCATTGACCGTGAAGCGGTGTAGTTGTATGAGTCGGTGTAGTGCAGTTGAAAGTTATTATTGTGTCCTGTATATAGCCACAATTATGACTCAGTATTATTTCCTATTGCACAGCGTGCATTTATGTATGATTCGTATGTGCTGACGCAGTCAGCTCGTCAAGTGCAAATACAATTTGCCGAACGATTCCTGGGTATAAAGGTTCCAGGCCTTAAAACAGTACATAATCTGTATAGTAAATTCCAGGCCAGAGGAAGTGTTCAGCATAAGAAATGTAACAGACAGGTAGTTGCGTTCTTACCGAGGAAACAGACGACATCGGTCATAGTTTGGACCCCTCCCCCCAGAAATCGCTTAGACGTCTTTTACAAGGCAGGAACTTGCAAGGTTCTGTGCAAAAAGCTACTAAATTGTTGAAGTAAAAGTCATATAAAATAACTGTCGCAAATGCTCAACTAGGTGATTCTGTAAGTATGTGAGTGGAGTCTCAATAGTGTATACAATGGCGAACTAGACCCATATGGTGCCTCCTTCATGGATAAGTGTGAACACAAAATAATCCTTATTGGAGCTCTGACAATCCTCATATTGTACATGAATACACCTCCATGATGAAAAACAAAATTGTTTATGGTGCACCATGAGCGGAGAAGGAATTATAGGGGGCACATTTTTTTTCGAGCCAAGAGTTGACAGCCCCAGAAACGTGAATAATACAATGTTCCCCCCCCCCAATTTTTAGACAATTAACAGACAGGGGGCGTGCCACAGTACATCAGCCTATATTTGGATGAGAACATTTGAAAGTGTGTGTGTGAGGAGGGCAGAATTATTAGCAGAGATTTGTGGCCCCCTCGGTCCCCCCACATAACCTCCTGCGACTTTTATCTCTGGGATAAAAGGTATAAAAGACAAACCCGCATAGCGCAGAAGACTTAAAATAAAATATCCGTCAGGAAAGTGCCAGGATTTAGCAACATGAACTGCGGCGACTAAAAGATAGTTCCTTAAAGAGGTGCCACAAATGTATGGACGACGACGATTGCGTTTCGGCAGCTCCTTTCATAAAATAGCAAAGCCTTTAAATATATGAGGGGCATTCAAATGAAACCCGGTAAGTGCGTCTAACTTTGCACTACACGTAAGGTGGCACCACGTAACTGCGTGTATGGTGGCACCATCTATTGGTAGAGCGACTACAGCGTGTGCAACGTTTGACGCCGAAGAGAAGGTGGTCACACAAGTTATCATCCACTACTGAACATGAAGGCGAGTAAGCAGGAACAACGAGGAGTGAGTCAGCAAGCAGTGGAAACATGCGACTTCACCACCTCCAAAGAAATCAAAGGCCATGCACACCAGTGCTGGTAAGGTCATGGTGCCCTTTTTTACCACAAGGGCCCACTGCTTGTCGAGTTCCTGGAACGGGGAACCACCATCAATGCCCAGCGTTATCAAGCCACTTTACAGAATATTAGACGAGTCATCAAGTCGTAACGCCCAGGCATGTTGTCCAATGGCGTTATTCTCCTGCATGATAATGCCCGCCCACACACTGCCAATGCGGTGAAGACGAATTGCAGCAGTTTCGATTGGAAACGCTGGAACATCCACCGTGCAGTCCAGACTTTTCACCGTGTGACTTTCGTGTTTATGGACCTCTAAAACAAGCTATTCGCGAACATCGATTCACCACGGACGACGAAATGTGTGAATGGATCCAGGCCTGGATCCTACAGCAGCCTACTAGCTTCTTCAAAGATGGAATCGACCGGCTAGTGTCGTAATGGGATGAATGTGCCAACAGTTTTGGCGACTATTTCTGAGTGAATAAAATCGTTACCGTTACTTTACACAAGTGACCGGGTTTCATTTGAATGACCCTTATAGTTTAAGGTGATTGTTGTATGGTTCAATCAACGCCTCTCTATGGTAGCCGTAAACGGCAGTGTACGCCGCCATCGCGAACTGGAAAAAAACATCACATAGCCGGTTCATAGTTCTTTGGGTTTCCCTTTACACGACAAAAAAAGTCTATAAGCATAATGTGTCTGGCATATTTTGTTACATGAAAATGTCTATATGGCTTTTAAGAAGTTATAAGAATTGTTCGTTATTATTATTCATGTACGTAAGCGTTACTATGACAAACAGTATAGCTAATCCTGATCATATAACAAGCACAAGGAAAAAACACAAGCCTGTGTACTGATAAACCGTTTACTGGTCTTTTAATTGTTATTAACACCCCAGAAAAAAGAATTTTATTGCCGGTTTTCTAAACGTCATATGATATGTGCATTGCATAGAGGAAGAGATACGGAGGACTTAATGAGAGACAGTAGAATTGCCTAATTAACGCAATAACGCGAACAGAGCTGCAGGTTCTGATACCGCATATAGACAGATTGCACAACAAAGTTTATACAAGTTAATTACGCCAATGCAACAAGGTATAGGCAATGAAAATACGAAATTAGTAAAAGTGATTGCGGCTTTATCAGCAAAAACAACGAAAAGTTAACTTAATTCCGCGTTTGTTTGTACGAGGCTTTTAACAGTCGACATTTGGTGACGATAATAAAGAGGAGTCCATGTTACTGGTTGCGGGAAAGGGGGAGAGAGTTACTATCCAATGAACGAGACATGTTTGAAATAACGTCGGTAGAAAATTAAAATGGGTGGAGGTGACTGTCCCCACCCCCTTAGCTGGGGCTATGTTCCCAAAGCAGAGCTCTCCGACAGTTGCCATTAAGGTGACGTCATGGTGCCTCCCGCTAATTGGCTACGGGATCAATTGGATTTACTAAACCAAGCCGTCTAATTATGTCCACACCCTGTGTCCGTCGCTTTCCTGGAGGCTTTACACTTCCTGCCCGTTCCAAATTATTGTTTCAGCCCAAAACAGGCACTTTTTAAAGCTTTCAAACATTTTAAATGGGCAGAAAATGCAACTTGAGGTGGGAAAAAGTTATTTTTTTCAGTAACTTCCGACCGTTCCAGTTCCCAAAAATATCAGGTTCTAAATAACCGTTACAAGATAACAGTCAGTTACGTAAAAGGTTATTTATGCATAACCGTAACAGAAAAATATCCTTGGTTCACTATCACTTGGTTTACTCGGGTTCCTTCGCATCAACTCGTGATTCTTCGCCCCTTTAGGAACATTAATTACACAGCGGGGAGACGATGCTCCCCTCCTTTCATCACTCGCTACAATTCTAGATTCAGCCATGCACGTGCGAATTAGTAATGTACAGTTAACAATAATACATTTACATACCTACTACTAGTTGACTTACCCGACGTTGTACGGTAGGCTTTTTAAAATCAAATTAATTAATTTAATTTTGTACCTCCCCCGTACCTAGTAAGATAATTTTACAACAATCCAGACGATTTTTATGGTGAATCCTCTCCTTTTTTTATGATTATTGGAGGGGACTCGGCACTGCTTCAGTGAGGATATTGTACCTATGCCCCACAACGGGGTGCCCCCGGGAGGGAGGAGGGGGCGAGAGGAGACACCGGGCGGCCGTAACCAGAAGTGACGGCACAGCAATGACAGGGTCCCTACAGTTTTCAGATTGAGACGCCAACAGTCGGGCAGGAAGACCGAGGACCCCCGCCCCACACAGTGTGTCCAACACCCCGTCCCGAATGGCGATCCGTTTACCCTCGGTAGCCAGCCGAAAGCCGAGGGACGGAGAAAGTTCCACAAAGAGCATCCTTTTTTTCCAGCCACGCCGCATCTAAACACCATCGCCAAAACTGCCAACCCTAAAACAGACCTGACGGATGAATGAAACGTAACGGAGGGTCAGAAAATTCGGGGACTGAAATAAACCATTCCAGCATTCGCCTGACGATCCAGTAAAAGCCCCGGGAAAAACCGGCCAAAGTGGGTGTTTGCCCGAAAGCTTGCGAATGCGGGCCACAGACGTTGCCGCCTGAGCCAAACCCTTTCGGTAATCCTCCCTTTTACCCCTTATAGGTGTAATGTTCTACAGAGCCGGATACTCCTAATAATAGATGGAAAATCCTCGATATTCATGCAAAAGGATGTGAAATATCGGCAGAATGTCTGACTTCCTCAACCTCCCCCCGACACTCTTCCAAGTTCTGCTTGTAAGTATCCCTTGTTTGTGGAATAACCATTGATCTGAGTGGTCGAGTTAGATAATTAGAGTAGGTGACATTTTAAATCTTTGTACTTTCTCTTTGATTTCATTGTTTTTTTTACTTTCTCTACGTATAGTAAGTAGGGGAAGTATTGTATTCCACCCAAAAATTCCATACCGAGATTTCACCGGAAATACATGTTTTGAGATACCCTGAATCCAAAAAAAGCATTTTTGGAAACATGTCTGTCTGTGTGTCTGTCTGTGAACAGCATAGCTCAGAAACGAACAGTCGGATAATCACCAAACTTGGTATTTAGGTTCAGTATCTTCCAGAGATGCGACGAAGGTTTTCAAGAAAATCCCCCCACCCCAAATTACCCTTTACATGAAACATTTTTCGAAAATTTTAATTTTCTAAAAAATGGCTAACGATTTTGATGCAAATATCAAATGTTTAAGATATTTTCATGACAAATAAAATGTATATCTTGAATTTTCTGGGAATGTCTCCAAAAGTATTCTTCATTGTGAACGACTTTTGCATAACTGGTAAACCATAAGAGATAGACAAAATTTTACTACACAAAAAGTGTAGATCGAGTTAAAATACACAATTTATGTTATGTACATTTTTTTTTTGTTGAGTGAACCATTTTTGAGATATTGCTTGTTATTCCCTTAAATTTTTCAATACTTTCTCAAATGGGAATTCGTTATTCGTTTTTTTTGTCTTGGATATGCAAAGAGTATTAATCTGTGGCAAAGAGAATGGTGCTGCACATAGCAACCAGCTATTAAGAGATATGTATGTGTTTAAAGGCTACTGTATTTCTATACTGCCCTTGCAAATACAAAACAAGGGGAACATAGTACGCCTTAAGCGTTAGTCAAATATTTTTAGAACTGGTCGCTATGTGTAAAATGTAATTCTCTTTGCATGTCAAAAGGTCGTTTCTGCAAATGTTTATCTCGATTAATATGAAATAGATGGAGAATAAGAGTTTGTAAAAATAGTTTGCTCAAGAGTAGAGAAAGTTATGTGAGTGTAACACATCAGATTTTTAATACATAAAAGCTACACAGTTTCCACATAATGCAGAAACCTTTAACATATGCAACGAAATAAAGGTGAAGCTGGTGAATATAAGATCCGTCACCCACAGTTCTGTGGTGTAATGGTTTGTGTTCTGGTTTCTCACACAGGGGACAAAGGTTGGATTCCACACCGGATATTACAATTTTAATCAATTGCTATGAAGTGAGACTTGTCTTCTTAAAACATCTCGGGTACACTGGTATGTAAGTTTTCCTGGGCATACCACAGTCATAAATTAAAGCAATATTAAGGTTGTTATTAAAATAAATAAAAATTTGCACAATCTTAAAGGTTATTTACAAAGCACCCTAATCACACAATGCAACGGAAAACTCACTCATGCAAAATGCAAACTGCATTGTGATGTATATAATTAAACATATCGGCGTGTGTGTGTGTGTGTGTGTGTGTGTGTGTGTGTGTGTGTGTGTGTGTGAACCATAACCCCAAAACCAAATCTCTGATAAGTACCATGCTTGGTATTTAGATTTAGTATCTTCCAAACATGCGACACGAAGATTTTCACGAAAATAACCCCACCCTAAACTACCCTTTACATGAAACATTTTTCGAAATTTTTCATTTTCTAAAAAATTGCTAACGATTTTGATTGATTAAAATGCCATATATTCACATGACAATAAAATGTATACCTATGTTGAATTTTCTGGGAATAGCCTGTGAAGTCCTCTTCATTCGGAAGGAACCTTGTACAGGTATTTTTAGGTTGTCATCGCTGCAAAGCAGGAGTGGTACGGGAACACGCTGCGTTTATAGTGTTAATTTGGATTTTAGAAACTATGGAGCGTTGGCCCTTTCAGTGGTGTATATTCTGCATACAGCAGTTTATTGCAACAAGGTCCGTTTGACGCTGACCTTTGACACATCTGTGTCGTTCCTTGCTGTTGCTTCAGGAGTCTCAGAGTCCCGGGTTCGATTGTTGGATGGCAGGGATTAGGAATTTGTTTTGGTAGAGCTGAGGTTCTAGTTTTCAGGGGTGGTGACACTGCCTTGCTGATATTAATAATACTGCCGCAGAAGATTGAGTTATTTCTTTATTTTGTTACTAAAATTCCTATCTGGTCGACCCGCCACCTTCGTCGTCAAAACCACTGTTGTTATTGTCGTAACTTTCGATGTCACTACTTATGTGTTCCTCCGACTAGCCCTCGAATTGCCTAGATTTCACAATTTCATTTTCACACTATAAACTTTCTGATTATTTTCTTATTTCGTTTCATCAACCGTCCTCGTGGTTAGTTTGTGTCTCGGCGTTTCGTTTCCTTTTTTCACGCCTTTCGCCAAACTTAGAATTTTCCCTCACCTTTCTTATGTTTCGTTCCGTTTTAAGTTCAAACGTATCATGTGATGTATAGGCGATCTTTGATTGGCTGTCATTTTTGTTTCATGGTTTTATTATTGGCTACCCCCACTTGATAACTTCTTTTTACAACTTATTTTGAGTTTAAAATCTTGCCACGAATATTCTTAGATCGTAGATAAGACACGTATACTTTCTGACCCTGCTAAGCTTTGAAACCATTGTAAACTACACGTCCGAGCCAAAGTACAAAAGCGAAACTTCCGGTAGACTTGTCGCTGATAGCAGGTAGATACATCTGCTTTCGTTTCGAGGAAAACAAAAATTGTTTTTCTGCCTTTTGAACAAAACCCATTCCTAGTATGAATTTACAGAGCGGGCGTCTTTTTATTTTATAAATTGATTCTCTTTATACCCTTTATCTGTTTTCAGCACATTTTTGTCGTTATGTTTGATTTCGATCGTATATTATTATTATTTCTCCTCGGTCTCGATAACCGGCTTCACGTTGTAGCAGTACAGCGGACGTTCCGGAGGGAGCTTAGAGTTCAACACATCCACGGAGCAGTTCCTTCACGTAAGACAATTATTCAAGGATGATGGGCCATGGCATAACGATGGGTTGTGTTCACAATCGATCGCTCCCGCGGAGAAGAATTGCACGAACACGTGAAAACATTACGCGGGTAAATGCTCTTCAAGCAAGTCCTCAACGTTCAGCAAAGGCAGCTCACAAACATTGCAATCAACACGACGAAGCCTGCATAGGATCTTGCATTTATGACCTTTACTTCCACCAGTATAAGTTTCAAATGATTCATGCACCTCAAGGAGGGAGGCAAGGTCTTAAGAGCACATCTGTAACACATTGCTAACCAGGATAAATGCCCATCCTGGATTCATGGGAACACTGCGGGAGTTCTTTCCCGGTCACATAATTTCCCGTTTTGGAGACATTCCTTGGCCGGCACGGTCTCCAGAATTGATTGCTTCAGATTGCTTCCCTAAAGAATAAGTGTTTGCAACCAAATTGGAGAGTGTTGACGAGGTGAAGACAAGAATCAGACACGAAATGGCACTCACAACTCCTGAGCTCATTGCACGTGTCATGCAAAGCCTTGCAGATCATCTGACGCAATGTGTTGCAGAGAAATGAGGGCATTTGAAAAACATCATTTTCCACAAATAGCATGCAAAATGTAACTCCAAAGATGTGCACTGTGTTGTGAAAGTGCAAAATACATATTTCACTACAAGTGCTCCAATCTTTCTTTAAAACTAGGCAATCGAAAATGCTCCAACCTATGTAATCTTGTATAACTATAGGGTCTTTCAACAAGTGTCCTATCTTTGAACATAAATAAAGCACGTTCTATAAATGATAGAGGTTTATTTCTTTTTTTATTTTGGAACATAATGAATCTCATTACGTGTGGAAGAGAACATCAGTTAGTGACCGCCGCGACTTCGTTGGGTTGCGCGTATACGGTTGACCCAATTTTCAATGACAGAAGAACGTAAGTTAGGTCCAACTTCACGAATAACACGCGTGATGTTATTCATAAGATCATTTACTGTTTCTGGCTTGTTGACAAACTCTAGATTTAACATAACCCTACAAGAAGTAATCAAACGGCGTTAAATCACATGACCTCGGGGGCCAGTTAACATCACCACCAGGGAAATGATGAATCCGCTGAACTGCTCTTTCAAAAGATCGATTGTTTCGAGAGCAGCATGACATGTTGCACCATCTTGCTGGAACCAGATGTTTCTGAGATCCATACCATCCAATTGAGGGCAAAAGTAGTTCCTTATAAGAGCCTGGCATCTTTCTCCATTGACAGTTAGAGCTTCTCTATCTTCATCTTGGAAAAAATATCGACCAATGATTCCACCATACCAAAATCCACTCCACACCACACAGTAACCTTTTGGGGATGAAGTGGTCGTTCTTGAATCTGCATTGGATTGTGATTGCTCCAATAGCGGCAATTTTGTTTGTTAACACAACCATCCATCCAAAAGTGGGCTTCGTCGCTGAAGATGATTTTTCGACAAAAATCCTGGTTAGCTTCCAATTGCTCCAGCGAAGTGTATTGTCAGCGAATACACGGCGCAACCTATGGTCGTTGGGCTTTAGTTCTTGAGTTAACACCATTTTGTAAGCGTGAAACTTCAAGTCCAGATGCAGAATTCGCCAAGCTGTGGTCGGCGAAAGCCTCAATTCTTGCGCTCGACGAGCAATTGATTTGTTTCCGTTCTCGCGAAGACTCACGAACGGCGCCTATGTTTTCGTTGGAGCGCTTACGTCGATTACGTACAGGCGTTCTTT
Source organism: Deroplatys truncata (assembly GCA_030765065.1). Lineage (NCBI taxonomy): Eukaryota > Metazoa > Arthropoda > Insecta > Mantodea > Mantidae > Deroplatys > Deroplatys truncata. The sequence continues at coordinate 23,917,626 of CM060977.1, forward strand.
GATCGCTGACAGAACCACTTCTTTCAAATTTATCAATCAAACGCCAAATCGTTCTCTCGCTGGGACGATTATGCACACCGTAAACTTCACGCAATACACGGAAGGTTTGGCGAGCAGATGATCCACTTTGATAATAAGCTTTCACAATTACGCGTTGCTGAATGCTGTAACGCTCCATGGCTATTTGTCAATAACAACTGTAACCACGTGAAAAAATGACTGTTGTAACTCATTAACAACGACAGCTATCACATGTTAAAGATAGGACACTCTTGTTGAAAGACCCTTTAATAAACGTTAAGCGATAGAGGAAAATGTACTTCGCAAAAAATGCAGATCTCTTGAATACACACAATTTATTTCAGATAACATCTTTGTAGCATCAGCCATTTGCAAGACCTGCATTTTTAATGTATCGGGTTGTTCATTACATGCCATTCTTTATAATCCTTTCAGCGTTGTTGGAATTTTAAGGCCAGCATATAGCGTCCAGTTGTTAAACATTTGACTATCGCTGTTCTCTTTGTATCTGTAACGAAATGTAGCTATTTCTAGAAAGGTTTATATCGATTATAATGAAGTAGATATAAAAATAAGCTTTAGTAAGAATAGGAAAGGTACAATCAGACGACTGAAATATTCAATGCCATAGCGGAGTTTGAACCACGGATCTCCCGGTCTCCGTCCGTTTGCTCTAACCACTGAGCTACCATGGTAACATGCCGGCACGACACTAAATTCTCCAACTGGTTAGCATTTTTTCCGGCAAACCACACAAGGAGATCTCAAATTGTATTGAGATGACATACCCCAATGGCGACTTACATTGTTGTAAGTACTTTAAGTCCCGGGCTTCATAGTTTCAACCACCATTCGGTCAATTAACTTTTTAGTCAAGTAATTAGTTTAGTAAGAATTGTTTGTATACCCACTAATAAGGGATAGAAGGTAGAGAAAGTAATGTGAATGTAACACATCTGATTTTTTAAAATGTATAGACATTTAAAGAGTAGTTTATTTGGAAAGTCTGCTAAAAGTGTACCATTATTTCATAAAATGTGTACTGAATATGAACACAAGGCACAAAATGTTATGAACGCCCCTGAAGTATAACGCTACGTATACATTTAGATCTTGCTGCGTTTGCATTTACATCACCGGGCACAGTTTTTCAAGTATAACAGCTAAAAGAAGCGACTAGAGAAAGAAGTTATCTCGCGTATCCCAACTTGGAGACCACTACCCTTCGCTGTAAACGACAGGGCGTGTGGCTCCCTCAGGCGGTGAGGGTGAGTAACGTCAGGGGATGCTGTGCGAGTAAAATGTGATGCACATAACCATCTTCCTATCTCTGTGAGTGTGCTCACACAAATATTGCTATTATGCATATCATCTGCGGTATACTCGTGGTGGGAGAGTATAACTCGCAGTATGTCCGATATATTAATATATGAACTATGGTGATACTGATAATTATCTTGCGTTTTTGTTGTTACTCTTAAAGTGTTATTTTTATTTCTTGCCACGGCTGCTGTTATTTGGGTTTTTGGTAGAGCTTGTTTAAATTTGCAGGGTGTGATACGGGAAGGAAGGTAATAAGTAACAACTCTAACAATAGATTAAGTTATTGAAGAACACTATGCTTTAATGGCACACGCATTTACTGTTTTAGTAATAAGCTACACAGTTACTTAAGTTAGTTGGAGCTGTACAACGGTCGAGCCCTACCACGTTCGGGCGCCAAACTTGCGGTCGCTGAGCAATCAAGTATTTTATAAGTGCTCTAGAAATAATGGTAGTATTTATCACACGTTCCTATGAACTTTTAAATTGATAACATTTCAACGTTCCTACTACATTATGAGAAGTAACTAATAACGCCTGCTTCGGAGAGCTTACATGTATGTTATTCACATCGCAGCACTTGATACGCAACCGCCTTGGCTGATGGGGACGCTACAACTAACTTTGCTGCACTTAAACATTTTAAACATATTCTTCCTTAAAAAAATCTCATTGTCTTCGTTCAGCTTGGAACCTTCTAGAAGACTTACCAGGTTATGGTTCATTGTTTGCAAACATGTGACCTCTCTACAAAAATATGTTGTGTTCGCATGTCGCCTTTTCTATTTCACAAAGACTCAAGGTCTGGCTTTTATGACTTTCCCGTACAAGTCCTTTTTGCCTTGGCCCTAATTCTAACACAAAGATATGTTTGTCGGCTTTTAATTAGGGCTCCACAGCTCCAACTCAACACTTGCACATGCATAAAACTTATGTCTTAACTTCTATTTATATAACCAGTATTTTGCTTATTAATATTATTTTACATTATAATTTATATTATTATATACATGGTATATATAACCATACTTACTGTCTCACATCAAATACTCCTCACTATATATGTAGACCTCGAGTTCAGGCTAAAAACTTGTTTGTTATGTGTATCTACCTTAAAATAGTTATATTCACGTTTTATATGAAATGTAAAAACGTATGCAAGAGATTTTTTTGGTGCCTAAAATGACAATGTTGTCCATTTTAAGGTTTTTAGAGCCTAAAAGTGCTTATTTCAAATAGGAACATATCTTAACATTTTAGGATGTTCATCTTAATGCGAATTTGAGTGATGTCAAACTTACATCAAATTATATTACTGTAAATTCCGTAATGGTGGTTTAGTGCGTATGGACAAGACATACGAGCAGAGATCGTACTTAAGGATACTTGGTAGAAATCGCAGGATATTTTTACGCTTTTTCACAATTAAAGATATCCCGCTTTCCTTAGAATTACCATCTAGACAATGAGCTTTTTACTGCTTATTAAAGAAGGTTTTCTGAGCATACTGGTATCAAGATTTTTACCTATCTTTAAATCTTTTAATTATAAAATATTTAAATATCGTAAAATAATTTCTAAAAAAATACTTTCTTTCTTAGCTTAATTTAAAGATCAGAACTCCGTCAATTTTTTATTATTAGTTTTTATGAGTAGCTTAAGATAGCCGGTTAACTATTTGTCCATTTGATGGACTAATTAAATTTAAAAAAAAATATAGCCACAAAAATAATTTTTTGGTGTAATTGCTTTTATATTTATAATTTTTTCTGTACAGGCACAAAAAATGTTAAACGTCTAAGTTAAATAGGTTTTGAGAAAAGTGTATCTGAAGTTTAAAAAGTAAAACTTCCGAAAATGACAAAAAGCAGCAAGGTGAACACATTGTTACATACCTATGTACAGGGTTATTCAAAATGATTGACGCAATTTAATTACTTTGTGTTTTACAAAGTATAAATTGAATATGAACAGTGTACATGCCGAAGGAAAGAGAACGTTCCACATTGTTGATTACCACAGGTGGCGCAATGATAGTTGGTAAACGGCCGATAGGGTATCGCGCCAATAGGCAGGAAGGAGTTCGCTTCACCGTCAGTTGTACGTAAGATGGCTACGATGCAGCATAAGGTTTTCTGCGTTCTCGAGTCTGCAGACGTGAGTCGCAGTTACAGTGTAGCGGGAATTTCGTCTCCGATTCGGCATTAAACCACCAATTGGGAAAAGCAGCAAATGTAGGTTACGCGATTTCAGGAAACTGGATGTGACTGGGTCGACCACGGATGTCAAAGGATGTTTGCCGAGCAGAAAGGGGAACACGTTGAACATTTGTAATCTGTGTACACAAACTTTGAAACGTCCTGTTTTCATCAGTATGTAGATTACCCATGTCCAATTTATACTTCGTGAAATACAAAGTATTTAATTTGGGTCCATCATTTTGAATAACCCTGTATTATAACATCTGTTGACACCAAGAGCCCTTTAAAGGCCCAAATAACAAAACAAAAAAAGGCATGTTGCTTATATAATTTATAACCAAATACAACAAAAAACATAAAATTAATTTTTTTAACCCAAATCTCTACCAAGTGTCCTTAAAAATCGTAGGCATTGCATTCACATAATTTTTTTGATTCACTCTTCTACAAACTTTTCTTACAAATGCTTGTTATTCTACCTACTTCTTGGTAATAGAGATAAACTTTTATTACATTTTCACACCTTTCGATGTAGGTATAAGAAGAATACATTAAACCAAAACGACAGAACTATCATGCTCTTTGCAAGAAAAAAGAAACGAATAGCGACTTACCACTTGAAGAGAGAGAAATATTTGAAAATTCAAACCGGTAACAAAGCATACCTCGGAAATAGTTAATACCACAGAAATGTTACATAAATTGTGTTTTCAACGAGATTGCGATTTCTGTGTAGTTAGATCTCTTACTGTTTACCAGTAGAAGAGGACTTAACAGGCTATTCCCAGAAAATTCAAGTTAAACATTTTATTTGGCATACAAATATCCATGTGGTATTTTGATCAAAATCCATCGAGTCATTTTTGAGAAAATAAAAATAACGAAAAATTTTCCATGTTAAGGAGAGTTTAAGTAGGAGAATTTTCTTGAAAATGCTGAACTTAATACGAAGTTTGGTATTTAACAGACTTTTTATTACTTTCTCTACTACGTATAGTAAGTAGGGGAAGTATTGTATTCCAGCCCATAAGTTGATAGGGCGATTTCACCGAAAATAAGTGTTTTGAGGCCCCCTCAACCAAAAAAACAACCTTTTGTTAGAGAAAGGTCCCTGTGTGTGTCTGTAAACAGCATAACTAAAGAACAAAGAGTCGGATAATTACCAAACTTGATATTTAAGTTGAATATCTTCCAAAGATGGTGCACGAAGATCTCCAAGGAAATCCCCCAGACCTCAAATTATCCTTTACATGGAACGTTTTTTGAAATTGTTATTTTTTCTAAAAAAAATGGTTAACGATTTTGATTAAAATACTTATATAAAGCCATTTACATTACAAAAAAATTTACATCTTGAGTCTTCTGTGAATAGCCTGTGAAGTCGTCTTCATTCAGAAGGAAATCGATATAATTTTGCATAACTGGTAAAAAACACATTCATCAACCATTTCCGAGATATCCGTTATTAATGGTTCGAGTTGTTCTGTACTTCGTCATTCATTTAAAGTTTTGTCGAATTTCAGTTGTTTCTCGCGATGTCATGGAAACAGCGTGGAATTTTAAGGCCAGTATATAGCGTCCAGTTGTTAAACATTTGACTATCGCTGTTCCCTTTGTATCTATAACGAAATGTGTAACGTAGCTATTTCTGCAAAGGTTTATCTCGATTAAAATTGAGGCAGTGTTTTTTAAAACATTTAAATGATTTCAGTCTAATTATATAATATATAAATTCAATAACAGCCCGCCTTAAACGAACATTTGTATGTAACAATATATAAAAAGTGTATATTACAGTCATTTTATATGTTTATATTATTTTATCCATGTGTAATAATGTTATGTGAATATATTACGTAATTTAATCATGTAGGAGCTGTGAGAACAATAAGTTAAAAGTTGCTAACAATGAGATAACTTTGAGGCAATAATGAGTAAGAATGTTTAATAATGCTACTACTTCTGATTCTTGGAAGCAATAATATAATTTTAGTGACAGTTTATAAAATAGCCAATCAACAACCAGAAAAAGCTTTAGTTAAATGAACGTATTCTATTGGATTAGGAATAGCCAATCAGAGACTTGAAATACTGAAATTTAGAAGTTTAGGCGCTAGAAATCTTGTCAGTTGCTTGCAGACAGTGTTCCTAACCGGACGCGAGACACATCCTCGAGAGATTTAATAAGTATTCGTGTGAGGCGAAAATAGTTTTACGTGTTAAAAAGTGTAATTAATTAATAAAAAGAATCTCACAGCTCTCTATATCAGTGAAATGTTATTTAAATTGTGCCAATGATTAATAAATGTAGTGAAGTAAAATTATAATCTGTGTAATCCTACATTCTTGTCGCATCACAACCCTGCTAAGAGAAACGTGTCTCTAACAAAAATACTGACGCAGTCGATGCAATCCTAAATATAGAAAATTTAAAGAAACAGTCAAATTACAAAGTAAATATTTTTTTAAACTTGGGGCAAAGGCCACCTGAAAGTTCATTTGGGGTGAAGGCTACCGGAAACTGTTTACTATACGTGCGGTTGCAACTACAAGTTCGGCTCCCCAACAGTTGAAGTACAATACAAACTACTTCAAATTATTGCTAATAAAATATCTACTTCTCAAAATGTAGTAGATAGAAAAATAGAGTTTAGTAAGAACTACCCAAAAGACAGGGTAGAGAAAGTTATGTGAATGTATTAATTAGTTTTTTGGGGTGTAATGCAATAAATACCTCCTTACTTACTAGTAAGAAAATGGCCAAGTTATTGCATTGGCCGAACGCATCTATGCACCCAGGTCAGCTGGTGCACAAAGGGCGAATGGCATGGCAACGAATTTTCACCAAATGCAGCTCTTCCGCATGAATTGCACCCGCTTTAATAACTGTTACTGATAAATTGGCAATTATCTGCAGTGTTACTGTCATTGGCATTTGATCGAAATTTGGTTCTGCTACACTGCGGCTAATGACTCCAAATTTAATTTACACCGTAATGTACCGATTTCAATGGCAAATGTTTGGAGACCATAAGGGCATAAAGCGCCGGCGCGGCGCCTCAAAAGTGCGACAAAAATGCTTGATTTTGGGCATTTGGTCCATTAAATTTGTGTTCCCAACTGTTGCGGAAATGACAACCTTTTGTGAGTGAAATACGCAGGTTATATACGGATGAACAAACACACGTGAGTTTAGAGGCGATAAAGCATAATAAATCTGATGTGTTGCATTGCTTACGTAGCTAAACTTTCATTACACAGTCGTTGTGTGTACGAGGCGTCTTTTTAAACTAAGTACCGCTTTAATATGTTGCCTCCGCAGTCGCGATTTTTGAGCATGCTTCACTCATTAGGAAGCCAGGCGCAGCCGTGAGCGATCGTCACGTTGTGTCTTCCTGTTGTTAGAGCGTTTCAAAATGATCAAAACAATCGAACGACCCGCCGATAGTGAAGTCAGATCAGTGATTCGTTGTTTGAATGCGAGAAATGTTACACCACCAAATTATTCGTCGCCAAATGTGTGTGGTTTATGGGGAAACAATGAGTGCCAATGCCTGGCCACACACAGCCAAACACACTCAAGATCTGATGGCATCATTTAGCTGAGAATAATTCGACCACTCTCCCTACAGTCCGGGTTTAGCACCAATCGATTTTAACTGTTTCTTCATCTGAAGAAATTCCTTGGTGAAAAATATTTCCATGATGCTGTGAAACAAAAGTGCAGACTTGGCTTTCATCAGGCGGCACCATTCTTTGACGAAGGCATATGAAAACCGATTTCCCGTTAGACAAGTGCCAGAATAACGGTGGTGACTATGTGGAGAAGTAGTGTAAAGTAATGAGTGATAATAAAGTATTTGGAAAATAATGTTCTGTTATTTTTACTTTCTCTACTACGTATAGTAAGTAGGGGAAGTATTGTATTCCACCCAAACATTCGATACCAGATTTCACCGGAAATATATGTTTTGAGATCCCCTGAATCCAAATAAAAGCATTTTTGGAAACATGTCCGTATGTGTGTGTGTGTGTGTGTGTGTGTGTGTGTGTGTGTGTGTGTGTGTGTGTGTGTGTGTGTGTGTCTGTCTGTGAACAGCATAACTCAGAAACGAACAGTCGGATAAACACCAAACTTGGTATTTAGGTTCAGTATCTTCCAGAGATGCGACACGAAGGTTTTCAAGAAAATCCTGCCACCCCAGTTTACCCTTTACATGGAAGATTTTTCGAAAATTTTAATTTTCTCAAAAATGGCTCTAACGATTTTGATTAAAATATCATATATTTAAGATATTTTTATGACAAATGAAATGTATATCTCGAATTTTCTGGGAATGTCTCCAAAAGTATTCTTCATTGTGAACGACTTTTATATAACTGGTAAACCATAAGAGATAGACAAACTTTTACTACACAAAAAATGTAGATCGCGTTAAAACACACAATTTATGTCATACACATTTTTTTTTTTTTTGTCGAGTTTACCATTTTCTAGATATTGCTTGATATTCCCTTAAATTTTCCAATACTTATACTTTTTCTCAAATTCGTTATTCATTTTTATTGTCCTGGTAACGCAAAGAGAATGGAATACTCCACATAGCAACCATTAACATGAAGCACATGGGGAATAAGCGTTTGTAAAAATAGTTTGTACAAGAGTGGAGAAAGTCATGTGAGTGTAACACATCAGATTTTTACTTTCTCTACTACGTATAGTAAGTAGGGGAAGTATTGCATTCCACCCAAAAATTCGATACCGAGATTTCACCGGAAATACACGTTTTGAGACCTCCTGAATCCAAAAAAAAGCATTTTTGGAAACATGTCCGTGTGTGTGTCTGTGTGTGTGTGTGTGTGTGTGTCTGTGTGTGTGTCTGTGAACAGCATAACTCAAAAAGGAACAATCGGATAAGCACCAAACTTGGTATTTAGGTTCAGTATCTTCCAGAGATGCGACACGAAGGTTTTCAAGAAAATCCCCCCACCCCAGACTACCCTTTACATGGAAGATTTTTCGAAAATTTTAATTTTCTAAAAACTGGCTCTAACGATTTTGATGAAAATATCATATGTTTAGGGTAATGTCATGAGAAATGAAATGTATATCTCGAATTTTCTGGGAATGTCTCCAAAAGTATTCTTCATTGTGAACGACTTTTGCATAACTGGTAAACCATAAGAGATAGACAAAAATTTACTACACAAAAAATGTAGATCGCGTTAAAATACACAATTTATGTCATATACATTTCTTTTGTTGAGTGAACCGTTTTCGAGATATTGCTTGTTATTTCCTTAAATTTTCCAATACTTATACTTTTTCTCAAATGCGTTATTCATTTTTTACTTTCTCTACTACGTATAGTAAGTAGGAGAAGTATTGCATTCCACCCAAAAATTCGATACCGAGATTTCACCGGAAATACATGTTTTGAGACCTCCTGAATCCAAAAAAAGCATTTTTGGAAACATGTCCGTGTGTGTGTCTGTGTGTGTCTGTGTGTGTGTGTGTGTGTCTGTGTGTGTGTGTGTCTGTGAACAGCATAACTCAAAAACGAACAGTCGGATAAACACCAAACTTGGTATTTAGGTTCAGTATCTTCCAGAGATGCGACACGAAGGTTTTTAAGAAAATCCCCCCATCCCAGACTACCCTTTACATGGAACATTTTTCGAAAATTTTAGTTTTCTCAAAAATGGCTCTAACGATTTTGATTAAAATATCATATGTTTAAGATATTTTTATGATAAATGAAATGTATATCTCGAATTTTCTGGGAATGTCTCCAAAAGTATTCTTCATTGTGAACGACTTTTGCATAACTGGTAAACCATAAGAGATAGACAAAATTTTTCTACACAAAAAATGTAGATCGCGTTAAAATACACAACTTATGTCATACACATTTCTTTTGTTGAGTGAACCGTTTTCGAGATATTGCTTGTTATTTCTTTAAATTTTCCAATACTTATACTTTTTCTCAAATTCGTTATTCATTTTTTTATGTTCCGGACATGCAAAGAGAATGGAATGCGCCACTTAGCAACCAGCGTTAAAATATTTGACTATCGCTTAAAACCTACCATATTTTCTTTGCATCTACAAGAAAATTACCAATAAGATTGACATCTCGATATCTCGATTAACATGAAGCATATGGAGAATAGGCGTTTGCAAAATTAGGTTGTACAAGAGTAGAGAAAGTTATGTGAGTGTAACACATCAGATTTTTTTAACATAAATTGTGTGCTTTAACGAAAATTACATCTTTTATGTGTTAAGGTTTTGCCTATCTTTTACAGTTTACCAGTTATGGAAAATTCATTCAGAATGAAAAACATTTCACAGGCTATCAAGTTATGCATTTTATTTATCATGCAAATATCTTAAACATGTGTTATTCTAATCAAAGTCGTTACGGCCATCTTTGAGAGAATGAAAAGTAAAGAACATTTTTCCATGTAAAGAGTAGTTTGGGGTGGGGGAATATTCGTGAAAATCTTAGTCTCCCATCCTCGGAGGACGTTGAAATAGAATACTAAGTTTGTTACAGTTAAGCACTAGACAAGGTAAAAATAAAATTAGTGATATTTCACCGCTTATCGCACCCCCAATGCAAGATGGGCAAAACGCGAGACAATTTAAAACTGAGGCTAACCCATGTGCGGGGTTCCTCTTGCCCTATTTTAATATTTGTAGGAACGATACAGTTTTATTTTCACAAAATATCGATCGATGGGAGTTAATTACTTCTGCACTTTACACTTGTTTAGTATTAATAAATGCAGCACAGTTATTTCTATCGTAACAGACAAAGCAATAAAGTAATATTTTGCTTTAAGGGTATTCGTCACTGAAAAGCCTACTTTTGCAAATGTTTATCAGTTTAGTTGAAACTTTCACATATCTCTTCAACATAATTATAACAAAAAGTCATTTTGTGCTATGGAACTTATTTCCCCAAAATAAAAATAGAGTCAGGTAAAGTTTCCACGCATGATAATTTTTAAGGTTTAAAATGTGCATATTATCTTTCAGGTATAGTCCTTTACAAAGATAAAGGTAAACATTAAAGATTATAAGTGCGAAAGCTTTCATGGACGGAGGTATTTGATGAATTACTACTATCATGCTACACTACATAGAGAAGCGATCGAGATACACAAGCATACCAACTTCATTAATAGAAAAAAATCTGATGTGTTACACTCACATGATTTTCTCTATTCTTGTACAAACTATTTTTACAAACGCTATGTTAATCTTATTGCTAATTTTCTTGTAGATGCAAGGGGAATTGGTAGGCTTTAAGCTATAGTCAAATATTTTAAGAGCTGGTTGCTATGTGGAGTATTCCATTCTCTTTGCATGTCCAGGACAAAAAAAAATGAATAACGAGTTTGAGAAAAAGTATGAGTATTGGAAAATTTAAGGGAATATCAAGCAATATCTCGAAAATGGTTCACCCAACAAAAAAAAAAGTATATGACATAAATTGTGTATTTTAACGCGATCTACATTTTTTGTGTAGTCAAATGTTGTCTATCTCTTAATGGTTACCAGTTATGCAAAAGTCGTTCACAATGAATATTTTTGGAGACATTCCCAAAAAATTCGAGATATACATTTCGTTTGTCATGAAAATATCTTAAACATATGATATTTTAATCAAAATCGTTAGAGCCATTTTTGAGAAAATTAAAATTTTCGAAAAATGTTCCATGTATAGAGTAATCTGGGGTGGAGTGATTTTCTTGAAAACCTTCGTGTCGCATCTCTGGAAGATACTGAACCTAAATACCAAGTTTGGTGTTTATCCGACTGTTCGTTTCTGAGTTATGCTGTTCACAGACACACACACGGACATGTTTCCAAAAATGCTTTTTTTGGATTCAGGGGGTCTCAAAACATGTATTTCCGGTGAAATCTCGGTATCGAATTTTTGGGTGGAATACAGTACTTCCCCTACTTACTATACGTGGTAGAGAAAGTAAAAATACGAAAAATTGAAGCTGAATCGCGCATGGATACCACCGGACACCCACTGCAGACCCATCAATCATGAGTCACTTCTCACCTTGGCTTAAGAAAAAATTCCGAAGATTTACCTTCTTGTTGGCAGTCGTTAAGCTGCCACAGGTCTTTTCCTTGGAAGATGGCAACCAAAGAGTTAAACGAAACGTCAGGTGTGAATAACTTTAAACATAGACCACGGCCTTCTAGCCCGGAAGCTTTTACTATTATCAATTATGTTTTTGTTGGAAAAAAATAATGAAAGTATTTTCTAAAAGTCAAGGATCTATTGAATTACAAAACTCCTAAACCCAAAATTATGCTTGATGTCAAAAAAGATATTCGATCTGTTTATCCATCTTCAAAGAATGTATATTGAAAATCTGAAACAAAAATTGCACCAGGAACATTTTAAATAGACAAAAAAAGCCAGTAAATGAGATTACGAGAAAATGAATTTTTAAAATTTCGCGCGCTATTTGCACTCGCCTGCGCTCGTCCATTTAAATGGCAAGAGGGCAAATTGAAAGTTGATTCTGTAATGTTTGAAGATTTTTCTGTTAACATTTAAAAAAGTGACTTTTCCAGAAATTTAACGTCCTTAAATTAAAATGCTGATTTGCACGCACTATGAAATGTAATATTTGTTGTGTTATCCGATATTCCAAAGTTTTATGGGCCAAGTATCTATCCAAGCAATAAGCACAGAAGGTTGCAGTCCTATAAATCGACATTCCTCTTTAATTATATATATTGTGACTAAGTCCTTATCTAGTTCAACGTCACTGGGAGTTCACTTCACTATTTTGAACTAGTTCAATTCTCCGCCACTTCACTCGGGAGTGGAATACAACACCTCCACGATCCGTGTCGTCCTCCGTGGTCTAGTGATACCATGCTAGCCTCTAGTTGCGAGGTCGCTATCCACTAACACATTTGACTTCGTAGTTTCTTTTCAGCATGCACTATGTTTACATATGGATATGCTTTTGCTATTTTAGAACGTATCTTTAGAATTGAGGCCGGGTGGTTACAGGGCCTCTAAATGTTCAAAATAACTCCTAAAGTCACTCATATGCGTTTTCATGAGGGCCAGCATTACATGAGCAACCATGAGGGTTGTTTTCTTCCTCCATTGTTACTTAACGCAGGTTATCCATTCTCTCAAAAGCTATCCAACACCACTAAATTAAGTTTTAGGATGATAAAAATTACCTTGGTGATATTTGTATGCTTTTATTTTAATAAGACGATTAGTTATTTTTTTAATCTCAATTGGTGATAAAGTTTAATAAAAATTGTATAATTGAGGGAGCAAAAACTATTTTTTATTAAAAACATTATTTGCAAAAGTAAATTAGTGAAATTGGAATATATGCATGAACATTCTTTAAAAGTTTCAGTTTGATATCTTAAATATTTTCGGATGTAATGGAATACGAAGTTAGTAAATTTAATACCGGCTGCGTAGGGTTTTTAATCTCCTTTTAAGGGGGAGCGGCCTTGCACATCGATACGTTTTTCTCAATATTATCAAAGTGATCAAGAATATCCTCAGAATATTTTTTAAGAATATTTCTTAAGCAGGTATACTTGCAGTTGTAAATTTCAAGTGTGTGTACATAAGCCAGTTAGCATGAGAAACAGTATAGTTCCTATCACATAAGAAGCATATGGAGGATATATAGGATTGTGTATATAAACCAGTTACCATAAGAAAGAGTATAGTTCCCATCACATATGAAGCATATGGAAGAGAGACAGGATTGTGTATATAAGCCAGTTACCATGAGAAACAGTATAGTTCCTGCCACATAAGAAGCATATGGAAGAGAGACAGGATTGTGTATATAAACCAGTTACCATGAGAAACAGTATAGTTCCTGTCACATAAGAAGCATATGGAAGAGAGACAGGATTGTGTATATAAGCCAGTTACCATGAGAAACAGTATAGTTCCCATCACATAAGAAGCATATGGAAGAGAGACAGGATTGTGTATATAAACCAGTTACCATGAGAAACAGTATAGTTCCTAGTACATAAGAAGCATATGGAAGTTATACAGGATTGTGTATAAACCAGTTACCATGAGAAACAGTACAATTCCTATCACATAAGAAGCATATGGAACCGAGACAGGATTGTGTATATAAACCAGTTAACATGACAAACAGTATAGTTCCTATCACATAAGAAGCATATGGAAGAGATATAGGATTGTGTATATAAACCAATTACCATGAGAAACAGTATAGTTCCCATCACATAAGAAGCATATGGAAGTTATACAGGATTGTGTATATAAACCAGTTACCATGAGAAACAGTATAGTTCCTATCACATAAGAAGCATATGGAAGAGAGTCAGGATTGTGTATATAAACCAGTTAACATAAGAAACAGTATAGTTCCTATCACATAAGAAGCATATGGAAGAGAGACAGGATTGTGTATATAAACCAGTTAACATAAGAAACAGTATAGTTCCTATCACATAAGCATATGGAAGAGAGTCAGGATTGTGTATATAAACCAGTTAACATAAGAAACAGTATACTTCCTATCACATAAGAAGCATATGGAAGAGAGACGGGATTGTGTATATAAACCAGTTAACATAAAAAACAGTATAGTTCCTATCACATAAACGCATATGGAAGAGAGACGGGATTGTGTATATAAACCAGTTAACATAAAAAACAGTATAGTTCCTATCACATAAACGCATATGGAAGAGAGACGGGATTGTGTATATAAACCAGTTAACATAAAAAACAGTATAGTTCCTATCACATAAGAAGCATATGGAAGAGAGTCAGGATTGTGTATATAAACCAGTTAACATAAGAAACAGTATAGTTCCTATCACATAAGAAGCATATGGAAGAGAGACAGGATTGTGTATATAAACCAGTTAACATAAGAAACAGTATAGTTCCTATCACATAAGAAGCATATGGAAGAGAGACAGGATTGTGTACATAAACCAGTTAACATAAGAAACAGCATAGTTCCTATCACATAAGAAGCATATGGAAGAGAGACAGGATTGTATATATAAACTAGTTAACATAAGAAACAGTATAGTTCCTATCACATAAGAAGCATATGGAAGAGAGACAGGATTGTGTACATAAACCAGTTAACATGAGAAACAGTATAGTTCCTATCACATGCATATGGAAGAGAGACAGGATTGTGTATATAAACCAGTTAACATAAGAAACAGTATAGTTCCTATCACATAAGAAGCATATGGAAGAGAGACAGGATTGTATATATAAACTAGTTAACATAAGAAACAGTATAGTTCCTATCACATAAGAAGCATATGGAAGAGAGACAGGATTGTGTACATAAACCAGTTAACATAAGAAACAGTATAGTTCCTATCACATAAGAAGCATATGGAAGAGAGACAGGATTGTGTATATAAACCAGTTAACATGAGAAACAGTATAGTTCCTTCACATAAGAAGCATATGGAAGTGAGTCAGGATTGTGTATATAAACCAGTTAACATGAGAAACAGTACAGTTCCTATCACATAAGAAGCATATGGAAGATACAGGATTGTGTATATAAACCAGTTAACATGAGAAACAGTATAGTTCCTATCACATAAGCATATGGAAGAGAGACAGGATTGTGTATATAAACCAGTTAACATGAGAAACAGTACAGTTCCTATCACATAAGAAGCATATGGAAGTTATACAGGATTGTGTATATAAACCAGTTACCATTAGAAACAGTATAGTTCCCATCACATAAGAAGCATATGGAAGAGAAACAGGATTGTGTATATAAACCAGTTAACATGAGAAACAGTACAGTTCCTATCACATAAGAAGCATATGGAAGTTATACAGGATTGTGTATATAAACCAGTTAACATGAGAAACAGTACAGTTCCTATCACATAAGAAGCATATGGAAGATATACAGGATTGTGTATATAAACCAGTTAACATGAGAAACAGTACAGTTCCCATCACATAAGAAGCATATGGAAGAGAGACAGGATTGTGTATATAAACAAGTTACCATATGAAACAGTATAGTTCCCATCACATAAGAAGCATATGGAAGAGAGACAGGATTGTGTATATAAACCAGTTACCATAAGAAACAGTGTAGTTCCTAGTACATTAGAAGCATATGAAAGAGAGACAGGATTGTGTATATAAACCAGTTACCATAAGAAACAGTGTAGTTCCTAGTACATTAGAAGCATATGGAAGAGAGACAGGATTGTGTATATAAACCAGTTACCATGAGAAACAGTATAGTTCATAGTACATTAGAAGCATATGGAAGAGAGACAGGATTGTGTATATAAACCAGTTACCATAAGAAACAGTATAGTTCCTAGTACATTAGAAGCATATGGAAGAGAGACAGGATTGTGTATATAAACCAGTTACCATAAGAAACAGTATAGTTCCTATCACATAAGAAGCATATGGAAGAGAGACAGGATTGTGTATATAAACCAGTTACCATGAGAAACAGTATACTTCCTAGTACATAAGAAGCATATGGAAGATATACAGGATTGTGTATATAAACCAGTTAACATGAGAAACAGTACAGTTCCTATCACATAAGAAGCATATGGAAGATATACAGGATTGTGTATATAAACCAGTTAACATGAGAAACAGTACAGTTCCTATCACATAAGAAGCATATGGAAGAGAGACAGGATTGTGTATATAAACCAGTTAACATGAGAAACAGTACAGTTCCTATCACATAAGAAGCATATGGAAGATATACAGGATTCTGTATATAAACCAGTTAACATGAGAAACAGTATAGTTCCTATCACATATGAAGCATATGGAAGAGAGACAGGATTGTGTATATAAACCAGTTAACATGAGAAACAGTACAGTTCCTATCACATAAGAAGCATATGGAAGATATACAGGATTGTGTATATAAACCAGTTAACATGAGAAACAGTACAGTTCCTATCACATAAGAAGCATATGGAAGATATACAGGATTGTGTATATAAACCAGTTAACATGAGAAACAGTACACTTCCTATCACATAAGATGCATATGGAAGATATACAGGATTGTGTATATAAACCAGTTAACATGAGAAACAGTACAGTTCCTATCACATAAGAAGCATATGGAAGATATACAGGATTGTGTATATAAACCAGTTAACATGAGAAACAGTATAGTTCCTAGTACATAAGAAGCATATGGAAGAGGGACAGGATTGTGTATATAAACCAGTTAACATGAGAAACAGTATAGTTCCTAGTACATAAGAAGCATATGGAAGATATACAGGATTGTGTATATAAACCAGTTAACATGAGAAACAGTATAGTTCCTATCACATAAGAAGCATATGGAAGAGGGACAGGATTGTGTATATAAACCAGTTAACATGAGAAACAGTATAGTTCCTATCACATAAGAAGCATATGGAAGAGGGACAGGATTGTGTATATAAACCAGTTAACATGAGAAACAGTATAGTTCCTATCACATAAGAAGCATATGGAAGAGAGACAGGATTGTGTATATAAACCAGTTAACATGAGAAACAGTACAGTTCCTATCACATAAGAAGCATATGGAAGATATACAGGATTGTGTATATAAACCAGTTAACATGAGAAACAGTACAGTTCCTATCACATAAGAAGCATATGGAAGAGAGACAGGATTGTGTATATAAACCAGTTACCATAAGAAACAGTATAGTTCCTATCACATAAGAAGCATATGGAAGAGAGACAGGATTGTGTATATAAACCAGTTACCATAAGAAACAGTATAGTTCCTAGTACATAAGAAGCATATGGAAGAGAGTCAGGGTTGTGTATATAAACCAGTTACCATAAGAAACAGTATAGTTCCTATCACATAAGAAGCATATGGAAGAGAGACAGGATTGTGTATATAAACCAGTTACCATAAGAAACAGTATAGTTCCTAGTACATAAGAAGCATATGGAAGAGAGTCAGGATTGTGTATATAAACCAGTTACCATAAGAAACAGTATAGTTCCTAGTACATATGAAGCATATGGAAGAGAGTCAGGGTTGTGTATATAAACCAGTTACCATAAGAAACAGTATAGTTCCTATCACATAAGAAGCATATGGAAGAGAGACAGGATTGTGTATATAAACCAGTTACCATAAGAAACAGTATAGTTCCTAGTACATAAGAAGCATATGGAAGAGAGTCAGGGTTGTGTACATAAACCAGTTACTATGAGAAACAGTATAGTTCCTATCACATAACAAGTATAAGGAAGAGACACAAGGTCGTGTACTGCTAAATCTTTATGCCTTACCTTCTCCAGTACCTGCGTACAGTAAGCAGAGGAAGTGTTGTATTCCACCCAAAAATTTGATACCGAGGTATTACCGTAAGTACACGTTTTGAGACTACCTGAATCTAGAAAAAGTATTTTTAGGGAAAGATGTGTGTGTGTGTTTGTGAAGAGCATAACACAAAAACGAAAAGTAGGTTAAACCCCAAACTTGGTATTTAACTTCAGCATCTTCCAATGATGCGACGCGAAGACTTTCAAGAAAATCTCCCCACTTCAAACTATAGTTTACATTTCAAAAGTTTCTATATTTTTAATTTTCTATAATAAACGTTTCTAAATAATTACACAAAAAATGTAGATATGTTTTAATAACACAATTTATGTGAAATAATTGTTTGTGTCGTTAACCATTTCCGAGATATTCTTTGTTATTGGTTTGAAGTAGCTGCTAAAGTCGCTATTTGTTGTTTCTCGTAGTCATGCAAAGAGAACTGAAATTCAAAGCTATAACATAGTGACCTTATTTTAAAAGATTTTAGATTTGCGTAACTGTGTTGTATTCCTCTCGTAGCTGTATGTAATAAGACAATTTCCGCAAATTTTTATTTCGATTAATACACCTTAGAAAAGACATAGAGAAAGGAAGGAAGGAGGGAAAGTGAGATTGGAAAAGGGAGCAGACAGCCAGACATAATAAATTGAGCAGCTCTGAGAGTTGCATTAAAATATTTATGTTTGATATTTGAGGTTGCCATGCGCTTTCTGCAGTATCTCAATTTGTAAACACGAAGAGTAATGCATGTACTGCCAGTGTTGTAAGCCTGTATTACACATATAAAGAGGTTGTCAATAAGGAATTATTTAAAATGACGCGAGAGCGGCCGCGCTACCGCAACATGTCATTAACATCACTAATGCAATCTCGCCCTGTTTAATCAACAATTACATCAACTCACCTGGGTAATGAATTGTATAATGAAGAGAGAATTTCACACGGGCACTCGTTAAACGATCTGCTGATGGGAAATCAAACCTCCATGAAACTGCGTGCTGACAAACAAATTAGAATCACCACACGGTGTTTCTAAGGGGTATAGACGCATGTAATTATCTGTACACGGATAAATAAAAAAATTATTGGACCACTTTCGTCTATGAACGCTTATTTCAACGGAGAGGGAAAATATGCTACTTAGGATAATTGCTATATACCTGTGCAGAAATATCTACACTACACATTTAGTTGTAGATACAAAGGGAACAGGTCCTGCGCTGTGGGCTAGAGCATAGAGGTCTTCTTCCCAGCCACAGAATGGTCCCAGGATCGATCTTACCCATGGGATTGCGGATTTTAAGTCCTGGGTGTAGGATCGGTGCTCACTCAGCATCGTGAGGAAAGTGAGGAGCTTCGATAGGCAGCGGACGTGACCTCATGAGCCAACTTTCCGGCTGGGGGATACGTGATACTGGCCACATTACCTCGCCGTATCGGTTGCATGATCGTGCACCTCTGCCGGGCGTACGGCCGGCACTGAAGTTGGTAGGCCTAGGCCCCGCGCGGGCTGTAGCTCCACATATGTATTTAGAAAGGGAACATGATAGTCAAATGTTTAAGAACTGGAGGCTATACACTGGCCTTAAAATTCCATACTGTATATGACAAAGTATTGAAAAATCCAAACGAATAACAACGAACATCTTGAAAAGGCCCGACGCAATTAAATATTTGGAATAAATTGTGTTTTAAAGAGATGTAGTTTTTGTGCAGTCGGTTTGTCTGTCTAGTGTGGTTCATGCTAGGCCCATGCAGGGCCTTGGCCTATCAACCCGGCCTCGCGTGCACATACGCATGACAGAGGTGGGTAATCATCCAACGGATACGGGGAGGAGATTTGACTAACATCACGCATCCCCCAGCCGGGATGTTGGCTCTTGTGGCCGGAATCGCTGCTCCTCACTTTCCTCACGATGCTTAGCGGGAACCGGTCCTATACCCGGGACATAAAATCCTCACCCCCAGGGGTGGTATCGAACCAGGGTGCATTCCGTGCCCGTGAACTATAGCACCCGCTCCAGCCCACTGCGTAGGACTACTAGTTAAAATTCATACAAAGTTCGTTCCGAATGAAAAGGACTTCTGTTCCCAGAAAATTCAAGCATTTTGTTATGTAAATATCTTGAATACGATACATTTTAATCAAAATCGTTTGAGCCATGTTTGTGAAAGCCAAAAAATTAGAAAAATGTTCCAGGTAAAGAGTAGTTTGGGGTGGGTGGATTTTCTTGAAAAATATTCGTGTCGCATCTTTTTAAGATACTGCACTTCAGTTCCAATTTGGTATTTATCTGACGTTTCATTTTTGAGTTGTGTTGTTCACAGACACGGACCACTTTCTAAAAATGTTTCCTTTTTGGTTTGAGGGGACCTCAAAGCAGGTATTTCTTGTGAACTTTTCATCGAATTTTTGGGTAGAATACAATACTTGCTCTTACCTACTATAGGTAGGTGGTAAAGAAAATAAAAAGAAATCGGCGGTCGTAGTCTTTCATCTTTAATGACATGCCTGGGAAGTCCGTTTTCCCGCTTGGGATGTAGTCGTATTTTCGGTTAAAATGGTTACTTATGCATATAAGTAAACATTTAAGTGTTTACTTATGCATATACGGTTTGCCCTAACATGTATGGGAGCGGAGACATTTTATGACTTTACGGGCTTTTACGGCATTGTGGACAGATACAACGGTTACAGATTTTCACCGCGGCAAGATAAAGCATTAAATTCTGTTGCACTATATTGTAACTTAAGATTGTAGACCGAATGGTATACAGTGCTGAAAGGCCAGAGGTTATTTGTGTGTCTGTGCTTCATCACCATCATGGTTCCCCTTCACTGGGCTGCAACAAAATGCGTAGCGTGCGGATTTAAAATAGTTTTGCACCACTAATGACCGCTAGTGAAAAAAAATCTGTGTTACACTGACATGACTTTCTTTACTCTTGTACAATCCTATTGCTAATTCTTGTAGATGCAAGGGGAATGTGGTAGGTTTTAAGCGATAGTCAAATATTTTAACGCTGGTTGCTATGTGGCGCATTCCATTCTGTTTGCATGTCCAGGACATAAAAAAAAGAATAACGATTTTCCATTTGAGAAAAAGTATAAGTATTGGAAAATTTAAGGGAATAACAAGCAATATCTCGAAAATGGTTCACTCAATAAAAAACATGTATATGACATAAATTGTATATTTTAACGCGATCTACATTTTTTGTGTAGTAACATTTTGTCTATCTCTTATGGTTTACCAGTTATGCAAAAGTCGTTCACAATGAAGAATACTTCTGGAGACATTCCCAGAAAATTCGAGATATACATTTCATTTGTCATGAAAGTATCTTAAATATATGATATTTTAATCAAAATCGTTAGAGCCATTTCGGAGAAAATTAAAATTTTCGAAAAATGTTCTATGTAAAGGGTAATCTGGGGTGGGGGGATTTTCTTGCAAACCTTCGTATCGCATCTCTGGAAGATACTGAACCTAAATACCAAGTTTGGTGTTTATCCGACTGTTCGTTTCTGAGTTACGCTGTTCACAGACAGACATGGACGGGTTTCCAAAAAGTTTTTTTTTTGCATTTAGGGGGTCTCAAAACATGCATTTCCGGTGTAATCTTGGTATCGAATTTTTTGGTGGAGTGCAATACTTCCCCTACTTACTATACGTAGTAGAGATAGTAAAAAATGAAAAGTTGTCTAAAGTGCCCTTTGAAGGGCAAAGGCCTCGTATCAAATAAGGAAAGCCCATTATTAACGTGGTGAGCTACTCCAAGTTAGGCATTGCACGTGTTTATTTAGTCACTTTGGTGTGATTTTTTGGTGCAATATTCAATCACTGTTCAGTAATATCACTACTTGTTTAGTCACTACATAGGTATCTATTTCCAGTCGCTGCTTCCTTTCAGTACTCGTGACCATTGTCGACCTGCATGTTCCAGTCGCTTGCCTATACGGGGGTCCCACATGGTGGCTAGTTGTGCAATGTCTGTTTGTCTGTGATAGCTGGTTTATTGCTGCTGTCTTTCAGAGATACGAGGATATTCCCTGAAAATTCAAGATATTGTAGTAGGCGTTATGGCGTTTCTCATGTCTACACATATATCACACCTGGATTATGAACTCGCGGTGGAGTTTCTCTGAAGTTCTCTCCTTGGCTGTCAGTCGTGAGAGCTGTGAATAAATCATATTCCTAGGTACGTAGCTTTGTTGAATCGCAGGAAATTTGGAGTTTCTTTAATGATTGCAATTTTATTCCAAATAAATAGAATTACCGAAGCAGCTAGCAACTTGTTCCGCTTTTGAATAATAATATTATCTATAAACTGAAGTTCCCATCTTCCTGCTACTTAGAATATTGCAGTGGACCTAGCTAAGTATGTCACACGCTGTCTCCCACTCACAAATTACAGCAACTTGCTTACAGCTACTAGAGAACTTATGTGAGAGAGTCGAAATCTGGGGCGAAGCTCCTTTTTGTAGAGTGCTGCTGAGACGCTAGTTTTCGCGCCCTTTCACTTAGTCTCTATTTTGATTGGTTACTTGCTTAGCGTTCTATGAAAAACAAATCATCCATTTTTGTAAATCAGGCTTCTTTGGTGAAACCCATGTATCTCTGTATCCCTCACAACTCTTGCTTCTTTTTCTACTTCTTGACTGTTTATGCAACTCCCATGGGGCCGTGACTCTTCCTGGAATGTTCCTTCTATCTCTACCCTTGTCTCTCCTCGGACCCCTCTCTCTACTCGCGACTTTGCGGATTTCTGTCCCCACTAATGTGCCCTGTTGGTCACTTTTGATTCTTCACTAAAATGTTCTTTACCTATGTCTAACATTTTATAATAAAATTTATTTTACAGTATTTCACCATATTGTTAATTGTATTCCTAATGTGACTATTGAAGTAGTGAAGTAGATGTTTTGTTGGAGTTGTTTACTTATTTAGCTCCACGTATGGACGCCAATTTGAAGTAGAATTGTTCTTTTCGTTGTTTATTGCTACTTATGAAAAGCCGATTTGAAGGAGTTGTATCGTATTTCAACTGCTGGGGAGCCGAACACTTGAAGTAGTTGCATTCTCACGTATGTTAAACAGTTTTCGGTAGCCTTCGCCCCAAATGTATTTTCATGTGACCTTTGGCCCAAGTTTAAAAAAAATATTAACTTTGTTATTAAACTGCTTCTTTAAATATTTATGTTTTATGTTTGCCTCGGCTGCGTCAGTATTATTTTAAAGACACGTTTCTCTTAGGCAGGGCGGGGTGCGACAAGAATGTAGGCTTATACAGATTTTAAGTTTTAATTCACTCCTTTTTATTAATCCTTGATACAAATTAAATAGCACTTCACTGATATAGACAGCTGTGAGATTCTTTAATTAATTACTTGTACTTTTTAACACGTAAACTTATTTTTTCATCTCGCACTAATACGTATTATATTTCTCTAGAGGACGCATCACGCATCCGGCCACTATCACGGCAACTGAATAGATTTCAACCGTCTAAACATAAAATTTCTGTATTACAAGTCTCTGATTGGCTAATCCTAGTCCAATAGAATACCCTCATTTAACTACAGCTTTTTCTGGTTGTTGATTGGCTCTTTTTAAACTGTCTCAAAATTTACATTATTGCTGCTCTAATAATGACTAGTAGCATTTAAACTCTCAAACTCATTATTGCCTCAAGGTTACCACATTGTTACCTTATTGTTAGCAACTTGAAATCTATTATTCTCACAGCTCTTACATTATTAAATTACGTAATGCATTCACATAACATTATTAAACATGTTTACAACAATATAAGAATATACAATGACTGTTACATACATTTTACAAGTTATTACATACACATATTGCTTCAAGGCGGGCTGTTATTGAATTTACATATTATATAATTTGACTGAAATTATTCAGTGTTAAAAATACTGCCTCACTATTCCTTTCATGTGATTTACGTGTGATTGTTTTGCCGGGTGTATTTCCCCCTACAATATAATCATTTTGTCATATAAATATCTTTAATGTATGGCATTTTAATAAAAAATCATTAGAGCTATTTTTGTAAAAATGAAAAGAAAAAAATCCAAAAACATATATCTGGTGAAGTGAAGGTGTTGATGGATTCAGGTTCATGTAGAATTTCTATATGAGACGAATATACACCACACACGTACACACACACACACACACACACACACACACACACACAAACAAAGTTCTGACATATTGTTACATCCTGTAGGCCCTTTCTTAAGATGTTTGGAAGACTGTATGGTGGTTGCTAGGAGCTATACCGCGTAAAGTTTTCCTTTGCTGCAGTTTGAGATTGTCAGAGTTTGTTCCCCGGTTGGCAAAGCGAGGTTATGCCGCTGGAAATACTAACTTCCTTCTGGGAGGTGGCAATTAGGGCGAAAATGCAGCTCTCACACTTTTCAATGTCGACTCTAATGACGTCTTTTTGTGTGGGCAGTGAAGCGCATAAAGGGTTTGTGAAAACAGAAGCAGTCTCCTGGCCTAATTTACTGCTTCTGCAAAACATGCCAGTCATTTGGCGAGAGAGGAAGAGAGAGAGGGGGGGCATATTTAAAGTGGACCTGTAGCATAGGAGTTGTCCAGCTGTGAGCCAAGACATCTTAGGGAAAAGCAAGTTGAACATCGTGATCCACATCTCGAATCTGGGTGAACAAAATTCACTGCACACACTCTGGTCTCCAACTGGAATACATTTTATGCCACATACCTATGTAGGTAGATAAATTATTGTATTCTACCCAAAAATTTAATATCGAAATTTCACCAACTCAAAATTTTAGGTTCTTTTAACTCAAAAGAAAACTATTTTAGAAAAGAAAGAAAACATTATCTCGCATGACTTTCTCTAGTCTTGTACAAACTACTTTTAGAAACGCTTATTCTCCATATGCTTCATGTTAATCGAGATAAAAATTTGCAGAAACTATCGTATGCCTAATTTTCTTGTAGATGCAAGGGGAATTGATAGGCTTTAAGCGACAGTCAAATATTTTAAGAGCTGGTTGCTATGTGGAGTATTCCATTCTCTTTGCATGTCGAGGGCATAAAAAATAAAAATTAAAAAAAAATAACGAATTCACATTTGAGAAAAATGTAAAGTATTGGAGAATTCAAAAAAATAACCAGGAACATCTCTGAAGTGGTTCACTCGACCACCCCCAAAGTATATCAATAAATTGTGCGTTATAACGCGATCTACATTTTTTGTATAGTAAAATTTTGTCTATCTCTTAAGGTTTGCCAGTTATGCAAAATTCATTTAGAATGAAGATAACTTTTGGAGACATTTCCAAAAAATTCATGATAAACATTTCATTTCCTATGAAAGTATCTTAAACATATGATATTTGAATCAAAATCGTTAGACATTTTGAGAAAATAAAATTTTCGAAAAATCTTCCATGTAAAGGGTAGTCCAGGGTGGGGGATTTTCCTGAAAATCTTCGTGTCGCATCTTTGAAAGATAGTGAACCTAAATACCAAGTTTGGTATTTATCCGAGTTTTCGACTTACGCTGTTCGCAGACACACGCGGACCTTTTTCTAAAAATGCTTTTCTTTGGATTCGGAGATCTCAAAACATATATTTCCGGTGAAATCTCGGTATCGAATTTTTGGGTGGAATACAATACTTCCCCTACTTACTCTACGTAGTAGAGAAAGTAGAAAAGCCGACGTGTTTCGTGCCTCCGTTCACAAGATAACTCGAAAACGAAATGTTGGATATATACCAAACTTGATATTGAAGTTCATCTTCCAAAGATATGATCGGGAATTTAAAAGAAGATTCCCCTATTCCAAACCCTGCTTTACATGGAAAATCTGTACTTATTTTTTATTCCCTCAAAAATGACTAACGATTTTTATTAGAGTTTGTGTTTTAACATATTTAGAAATGGTTTCCGAAATAGCCGCTGTTATTGGTTTTAATTTTGCAGTGCTTTGTCATTTTTTTGAAGCGGTCATCATTAAGTTGTTTCTCGCTATGTCGTGTGAAGTAGGTTGTATTGAAGGAGTTGTATTATATTTCAACTGTTGGAGAACCGAACTTGAACTAGTTGCAACCGCACGTATGGTAGACGGTAGCCTTTGCCCCAAGTTTTTTTAGAAATATTGACTTCGTAATATGACTGTTTCTTTAAGTATGTTTTCCTCGGCTGCGTCATTATTATTATTGTTAGAGACACGTTTCTCTTGACAGGGTTGTGCTTGATACTATTTAAATAACACTTCACTGATGTAGAGAGAGCTGTGAGATTCTTTAATTAATTACTTGCACTTTTTAATACGTAAACTATTTTCGTCTCACACGAATACGTATTTAATTTCTCGAGGACACATCTCGCGTCTGGTTATGAGCACTGTCTAAAAGCAACACGACTAGTTATGAGCACTTTTTGGAGGCAACTGAACTGTTTTTCCACCTCTTAAATTTGTAAATTTCTGTAATTCAAGTCTCTGATTGGCTAATTCTAGTCCAATAGAATGCCTTCATTTAACTAAAGTTTTTTTCTGGTTGTTGATTGGCTATTTTTAAACTGTTTCAAAATTTACATTATTGCTGCTCTAATAATGAATAGTAGCATTTAAACTTTCTTACTCATTATTGCCTCAAGGTTATCTCATTGTTAGCAACTTTAAACCCATTTCTCACAGCACCTGCATTATTAAATTACGTAATATATTCACATAACCTTATTACACATGGATACAATAATATAAACATTTACAATGACTGTTTTATAAACTTTTTAAATATTTTTGCATGCACATATTGCATATATTGAATTTATATATTACATAATTAGACTGAAATTATTTAAGTGTTAAAAATACTGCCTCACGTGGGAAGAGTATGGAACTTCCAAGCCAGTGTATAGCGATCCACTTTTAAGTGTAGTTGGTGCGAAAAGTTAGAGGAATAATAAATGTTGAGGAAGCCATAAATTAGCTCTTAACACTCAGATCTGTTTTAAATGTTTTTTTTGTACCGTGCACTTTAAAATAGGTCAAGAATAAGTGTGTGACTCACTGGTGGGAAATAATGTTTCACATGTAGGAGAATATTTGTTTTTCGTTGCTAGTTTTGATATAGGTTAGCAGTATTCCATTTTTATTATTTTCTCTACTACTTTCTATAGTAAGTGGAGAAAGTATTGCACAAACCCCGAAATTCTTTTCAGAGATTTCACCGGAAATGCGCGTTTTGAGAAAAATAAAAAATAAAAATCATGTTTAGAAAAAGATCCATGTGTGTGTGAACAGCATAACTGTGAACAAAAAATCTGTTAAATACCTGATTTTATATTTTAGATATTTACATAACAAAATGTATATATTGAATCTTCTGGAAATAGCGGCGAAATCCTCTTCGTTCGGAAAGAATTTTGTATAATCTTGTGTAACTGATAAATGTTAAGTGATAGACGAAAATGTACTACTGCACAAAAAATATAGATCTCTTACAAAACATATAATTTATTTTAAATATGTTTTGTGCCGTAAATCATTTCAGAGATATTCTTTATTAATGGTTTGATTTGTTCAATACTTTGTCATTGTTTTTAAGTCCCTGATTTTCGGTTTTTTCTTGGCGATTGAATGGAAACAGTGTGGAATTTTAAGGTGTATATCGTCTACTTCTTAAATATTTGATTATCACTATTCTCTTTGTATGCAAACGAAATGTGTAATGTAGCTATTTTTGCAAAGGTTTATCTAGATTAAAATGAAGTAGATAGAAAAGTATTTTTAAGAATAATTTATATACCCATAATAAACGATATAGGGTAGAGATAGTTATTTGCATGTAACATAAGATTTTTCCATATATTTTTATGAATTCATTAACACTAGGTTTTAAAATTCACCCTGCCACAATCGCTGTAATATATACTAATTTTTTTTAGTCGTAGAGCAATTATTCTTGACTTACTTCAAAACTGCAGAGTACAAATTTAAAGCCGAGAGGGAGTTTCAAAGAGCCTGACTGTTAGGAACTAATATATGGCTTTTTGAAGATATATTATTTTACCTAACTTTTTGCATGCGGTAAGCACCAATTTACCAACTCCTCAAACATATGACTATCACTTCAGTCCCCTATATCCTTCTGCAATCACAGTGAAATATGTAATGAAACTATTTCTGTAAACGTTTATCTGGATGAACACGATGATACACATAAGATTATTTTAGGGACAACGTTTTGAGCCAAATTGACTGATTTCAGGCCACATTTTACTTGGTGTGAAATAATTAACCTCAAGATTGTAGTTAAATGCAGGCTCTTATATACACATAAGAAAATAACACTAACAATAAAGTAAAGCGATCGTTACACCGACCTGATAAGATTTGTTGCACGGGTATGTTGGTTAGAAATACCGGCAACTCCTGGTATACCTCTGTCACGCTGGTTTGTCTGTGTGTCACGGGTATGTTGGTAGAAATACCGGCAATTCCTGGTATACCTCTGTCACGCTGGTTTGTCTGTGTGTCACGGGTATGTTGGTAGAAATACCGGCACCTTCTCGCATACCTCTATCACGCTGGTTTGTCTTTGTGTCACGGGTATGTTGGTAGAAATACCGGCACCTTCTCGCATACCTCTATCACGCTGGTTTGTCTTTGTGTCACGGGTATGTTGGTAGAAATACCGGCACCTTCTCGCATACCTCTATCACGCTGGTTTGTCTTTGTGTCACGGGTATGTTGGTAGAAATACCGGCACCTTCTCGCATACCTCTATCACGCTGGTTTGTCTTTGTGTCACGGGTATGTTGGTAGAAATACCGGCAACTTCTCGCATACCTCTCTCACGTTGGTTTGTCTCTGTGTCACGGGTATGTTGGTAGAAATACCAGCAACTTCTCGCATACCTCTCTCACGCTGGTTTGTCTGTGTGTCACGGGTATATTGAGAGGAATACCGGCAACTTCTCGCATACCTCTCTCACGCTGGTTTGTATGTGTGTCACGGGTATATTGGTAGAAATACCGATAACTTCTCGCATACCTCTCTCACGCTGGTTTGTCTGTGTGTCACGGGTATATTGGTAGAAATACCGGCAACTTCTCGCATACCTCTCTCACGCTGGTTTGTCTGTGTGTCACTGGTATATTGGTAGAAATACCGGCAACTTCTCGCATACCTCTCTCACGCTGGTTTTTCTGTGTCTCACGGGTATATTGGTAGAAATACCGGCAACTTCTCGCATACCTCTCTCACGCTGGTTTTTCTGTGTCTCACGGGTATATTGGTAGAAATACCGGCAACTTCTCGCATACCTCTCTCACGCTGGTTTTTCTGTGTCTCACGGGTATATTGGTAGAAATACCGGCAACTTCTCGCATACCTCTCTCACGCTGGTTTTTCTGTGTCTCACGGGTATATTGGTAGAAATACCGGCAACTTCTCGCATACCTCTCTCACGCTGGTTTTTCTGTGTCTCACTAGTATGTTGGTAGAAATACCGGCAACTTCTCGTATACCTCTTCTGTCACGTTGGATAGCATCCACAATGCCAGTGATTTCTCTTACAACCCATGCCAATATGATTCTGGATGTTTCGAGAGATTTTATAATCCTTCATTTGTGAGCCATCCATACATTGTGAAACCAAGAAAACAGACGATCTGTAAAAAATTACGGCATGGCATGTTCTGTATATGTTTGATTGGACATTTTCTCCTTTAATCCTTAATGTTTTGTGGAAGGGGTTGTTTATTGTAGCTAAAAGCTTTTAATTTGTACATACATGTGTCTAAAACTGCTAACATATGTGATGATTGTGTGTAGTAAAGTGTAACAATGTATTATTGTTGCAGCTGCTGCTAGAACACCTTGAGTGCCTGGTCTCGCGACACGAGCGCTCTCTAAGAATGACGGTGGTAAAGCGACAGGCAGCCGCCCAGTCCGGTGTCTCCAGCGAAGTGGAGGTCCTCAAGGCGCTAAAAAGTCTGTTCGAACACCACAAGGCGCTCGACGAGAAAGTGAGTACTGAACGGCCATCATGTAGAGGCCACTGTTATTATCACACTTTTCAGTAGATGTGAAGTATTATCCTTTACCTTACACGCTCATCTCTGTGATATAATGGGAAGGTGTATTCGGAGGGCCTGAGTTCCAAACTGTATAGAATAGACTTGCCTGAATAAGGTTTTATCAGAGTTTTGTTTTACTATAATTCTATATAACATTGAAGGACTACTTTTTAGGAGTTGTATCGTAGTTCAAATTTTTGGGGAGCCAAACTTGATGTAGTAACTGCCCCACGTATGGTACAACGTTTCCGGTGGCCTTCGCCCCAATGTTCACTTTTCGGTGGTCTTCGCCCCTAACTTTAAAAAATTAACTTTGTAATTTGAATGTTTCTTTAAGCATATATTTAGTTTGCCTCGGCTGCGTCAGTATTAATTTTGTAGAAACATGTTTCTCTTAACAGGGTGTATACGGCTAAAGGATGTAGGCTTACACAAATTATAATTTTTACTTCACTCCATTTTATGAATCCTTGACACGATCAAATAACACTTCACTGATATAGAGAGCTATGAGATTATTTATTAATTGGTTGCACTTTTTAAACACGTAAACTTTATAATATCCTGGCCGTAATGAATTTTTGTCTCACACTGAATACGTATTTAAATGCTCGGGAGCGCGTCTCGCGTCCAATTAGGAACGCTGTCTACAAGCAACTGGCGCCTGAATTTGTACAATTTGCTCTATTTCAGTTCCTGATTGGCTAATCCTACTCCTTCAGTATACTTTTATTTAACTTAAGCCTTTTCTGGTTGTTGATTAGCTATTTATAAACTTTTAAAAATTACATTATTGTTGCTCCAAAAATTACTAGTAGCGTTATTAAACTTTCCAATTCATTATTGCCTCAAGGTTATATCATTGTTATCTCATTGTTAGCAACTTTTGACCTATATTCTCACAGCTCCTACATCATTAAATTACTTAATATATCCACATAACATTATTAAACATGTACACAATAATATAAATATTAATATAATGGCTGTTACATACATTTTATGTTATTTTATACACATTGCTTTAAGGCGGGTTGTTATTGAATTTATATATTATATAATTAGACTGAAATTATTCAAGTGTTAAAAATACTGCCTCAACATGTCACGTATTTTCTGGCTCATTGGATCCCGGGCTCATTTGAACACCAGCTCGTTTATAGCTCTGAAATCTAGGTTTTATAAGAGGCATAAAAAAGTAGTACCTAAATTCCCTGACAATGAAATGTACGATTTGTTCACCTAACTTTTAAACCACTCTGTACCCTAGAAATGCATACACGATGTTGCGAATCGCCGTCCACTTTGTTAGGATAGGCAACCCAAATGGCAACTCGGGGATCGTATAAAATATGTGTGTTGTATTATCATTACATTACGTGGGGCTATTTTCTTCTGTTTAAGTGTATTTAAAAGCGTTTTGGTATTGTTAACACTGCCATCGCGTACGATACAGGTGCATTTGGTGTACCAACATATAGCTTGCATTGTTAAATTGACATAGTGCTTATGTATAATTAATTGTGTAGTATTATAATGTTTATATGAATACTAATGTAATATAAAATTATAATAATAATACATCGCGTCCGTAAAGAATCACACATCTAAAGATTATCTGTTAGGTAGCTACTTTGACCTACATATCCGCAACTGCGTGTTGTGTACGAGTGGTTAGGGCCATGGTTTCTTACGAAGAGGTTCCGAGTTCGAATCCCGTCCCGTCTGCAGACTTTTATATCTGTAAAGCATACTACTTCACGCGTAAGTGCATATATGTAACAACTGTATTGATTACAATGTGTACCACCCCTGGACCTCTACAACATACAACCAACATTACCGGTTGTCCGTGCACAACTAAGAGATGTAACTTCAAGAAGTGGGCGGGGGTGCAGGAACACCGTATAAAGCTACCACTGAGAATAACTGCTTTCCCCATGGTTACATATAATTCCACAAGCTTTTGTTTTATATACGGCTTAGCACATGTAGACCTACTGTTCACTTTATCCGAATTTCAATGTCAACATTTCAAAGTAAAATGTTTTGAGGTCCCCTAGACTCAAATCATTTGGGGAAAGAAGCCCACATACGCGTGTAAACAGCATAACTGAGATATGCCACACTTCGTATTCAAAATCAGCATCTTTTAATCATGCAAGGCATTATCAGGTTAGATGAAGATGGTAATCATAATAATAACAATAACATCGTTTACGTGTTCTGGCAGTTTTGCATTTTTTACTTTCTCTACTACGTATAGTAAGTAGGGGAAGTATTGCATTCCACCCAAAAATTCGATACTGAGATTTCACCGGAAATACATATTTAGAATATGTTTATTTAAAATACCATATATCAAAGGTATTTACACGACAAATAAAAAGTATATCTTGAATTTTCTGGGAATCGCTTGTGAAGTCCCCTTCATTCGCAAGGAATTTTCTAGAATCTTATATAACTGCTAAACGTTAAGCGATAGACGAAAACGTACTACACAAAAATAGATATCTCTTAAAACACAATCTATTTTAAATAAAGTTTTTTTTTTTTTTTTGCAAAATCAGCCGTTTCCGAGGTATCCGTTATTAATGTCTCGATTCATTCAATCCCATCGTTTTTGAGTTGTTTCTCACGATTGCATGGAAACTGCGTGGAATTTTAAGGCCAGCATATATCGTCCAGTTGTTAAACATTTGTCTATCGCTGTTTTCTTTGTATCTATAACGAAATGTGTAATTTAGGTAACTATTTCTGAAAGGCTTATGTAGATTAAAATGAAGTAAATAGATAGAAAAATAAGCTTTAGTAAGAATAGATTGTATACCCACTAATAAACGATACATGGTGGAGAAAGCCATGTGAATGTATTATCAATTTTTTTCATTTCTATTGTTTTTAATTGGCGATTTTTCAACTTTTTAATGTGGTGTTTACAAACTTATTTTATATTCATTTAGTAGATCAACTTTTTGTTATATTAACTCATATGGCCATCGACATGTGATTAAAGGTTACGGGGAAGTAAATTTGTGATGTAAAAAGTAAGGCAATAATAAGCAAGTTCAGTGAAAACAGTGTTCATTCCTGACTTTGACATTATTTTCCTCCAGATTAAAACCAATTTTCATCGCAATTTCAGGTATTATACCAAATTTTGTGAATGCCTCACACGAGAAAGTCGAAATATCGATGCAATTTTCAATTATAACATTAATAAAATGACTATCTCGAGAAGCGCCAGGACGCGTAGATTGCAACAACCCTTTGTTCTATGTGGTTGTTAGAAGTGAGCATTTTCTATCCTTTAATTTGACTCCTGGAATTTTTAAAGTGGATACGAGTAATTTCTGAAGTGATTATATATCATCCAACGGAATCTAGATGTTGAAGTCATATTAAACAGGCTCAAGACGTCGCAACAATAAATGAAATGGCTGTTAAATGTACACACATGACTATTTTCGGTTTTGTGTATTTTGTAAAAAATTTTGGAAACCATACATTTCTTCTAAATGCTCCATTTCAGCCGCGGGAAAGAAACGACCCCTTCCTCCTGCGGCAACTTCTCTGACAGAAGTGTAGCACAGGCTTGCATAAAGATCGCGGGGTCGGTATTATCACCAGCCCCTGTTAGGGCGGCAACTTCTCTGCCATCGCGGTAAAGCGGGCCTGCCTATGAGGCACGGATAATTCAAAATGCGTATAACATACATTCAAAGAAAAAGTGAAAGCCTAAAGACAGGCGCCTACTGAATTAAAGTAATTCTGTGTGTCTGTGAACAGCGTAATTCAAAAGCTAAATGTCGGGTAAATACCAAACTTGGTATTAAGTTCAGCATTTTCGGATGTGACACGAAGATTTAAGAAAGTACTTCTAACCGCAACTCCCTTTTACGTGGAGGATTTTTCGTTGTTTTTTATTTTTGTGAACGTCTATCGATTCTGATTAAAACACAATATGAGTATGATAACTAAAATGCATATCTTGAATTTTCTGGGAAGTCTCCCTTTATTTCGTTGAATTTTGTATAGTAACCACAAGAATTATACAAAAATATATAGCTGATTAAAATGCACAATTTGGTCATTTTTCGTAGCATTAGCCGTTGCGTGTTTATACTTTTTCTAACTGTGAGCGTTATGTAACGAACATGCTTGAAAATCAAGAATATTCTCCCATGAAAAGAGGTTTATTACTTTTGATTTCTCAAAACTGGCTAATAGTTTTGAGTAAAACACCATAAATTTGACACTTTCATTACAAAATCCGAAATTGATAAGATTTTGTTTCCTTTGAACTTTAAAATGTAGATTTTAGTTTGGTTTGCAAGTCCAGCTTTTTTTATTTTAAATTATTAAAACGTTTAATGTTAATAATATTTAATTTGAATTTTGATTTTGTGCATTGCAAACCATAATACACACCACTTACCGCAGAAAAAGTTGTAGAACTCATTAAAATACACTATTTGTGTCTTTTGTTTTCGTAACATTAGCTGTTTACCCTTTGTGAGCGCCATAGAACGGACACATGTGAGAGTTTGTCTTGCTTTTATTTTGTTCTTTCCCCTTTTTGTTTCCACTGCAAGCGTATGTTGCCACCAATAAACATTTGAATGCCGTTTGCGCATATTGGAACAGTTCCATGCTAAGAAATCTGATGTTACATGACTTTTTCTACCTTCTATCGTTTATTAGTGGGTATACGAATTATTTTTCTATCTACTTCACTTTAATCGTGACAAACCTTTTTGGAAATAGCTGCATTACACATTTCATTGTATATACAAAGAGAACAGCAATAGTCAAATGTTTAAGAATTTGGACGCTATATGTTAGCTTTAAAATTCCATGCTGTTTCCATGACATCTCGAGTAACAACTGAAAATTGACAGGACCTTAAAAAAGTACGACAGACAGTTGAACAAACCGAACCTTTAATAGCTGATATCTCGAAAATACCTGATTCACAAAAAAGGTTACTTGAAATTGTGTGTTTTATAGAGATCTAGATATTTTTTCTAAGACGTTTACCAATTATACAAGATTATAGAAAATTTCTTCCGAATGAAGAGAACGTTTCAGACTATTCCCAGAAATTTCAAGATATACGTTTTTATTCGTTATGTAAATACCTTTGATATATAGTATTTTAATCAAAATCGTTAGAGCCATTTTTAGAAAAAAATTCGAAACATGTTTCATGTAAAGGGTAGTTTGGGGTGGAGAGTTTCTTAAATCTTCGTGTCGCATCTTTAGAAGATTACTGAATCTAAATACCAAGTTTGGTATTTATCGATTTTCCCTTTTTGAGTTATACTGTTCACGGACAGACGCGCGCGCGAACCTTTTTCTAAAGATGATTTGTGTTTATTGAGGCGGCGCCGTGGCCGAGTGGTTAGACCGCTCGCCTCCCACCGAGGCGACCCGGGTTCAATCCCAGGGATTGCATGTGGGATTTGTGGTGGACGAAGCGGCGTCTGGGCGGGTTTTCTCCGGGTTCTCCGGTTTCCCCCGCCATTCATTCCACCAACTGCTCCATCATCACCTTTCCTTTCATCCATTTCACCAACATTTCGTTTCATCTACTTCCTTCATCCCATACCAGGCATCGGGCTGATCACCCATCCTGGATGCTCTGTCTGATCCATGAGTGTCTGCTCCTCGACGGGCCTCTGACCCCAGGCACCCGCTTGTAAGTCCTGGGGGGTGTAAGTCCTACATAAGAGGAGGGTAAACAGATAATGAATGAATGAATGAATTTGTGTTTATTCAGGGGACCTCACAACATATATTTCCAGTAAAGTCTCGGTATCGAATTTTTGGGTGGAATGCAATACGTTCTCTACCTACTATGTAGCACGTGGTAGAGAAATAAAAATATATCGTAATGCAGCAAGGATAGAAGAATAAGTTGTTATGTGCATAATATAATATATAATGAATATATTTGCATTTGTCATTCGTAGAGAAAGTCGTGTGGGTGTGTCACAGCATAGCCTACGCTCCCCAGAGTCTGGAATTGTAGATATGAGTGTGTTTAATGATAAACATTAAATTTAATATTGAACCTTACAGTTCGGGGAACTACTAAACACCATCGGTTGTTTCTCAAGTCAAAGCCCTCTATGTGGCCATAGAAGTTAAGTGGGCTGTACACATGAAACAATATATATAAAAAAATAGCTTGGTCTGACCGTTCTTTTTATCGGTTTTTTTACTGCGCAGATCTGACCAGAAAGCTTTTAATTAAAAGATATTTCCAGGTCCCCATTCCTTAGGGCGGTCGTGAATATGGCTGCAGGCCTGGGAAGGATTTTCTCCGAATTCTTTTTCCAGCCTAGAACCTT
Source organism: Deroplatys truncata (assembly GCA_030765065.1). Taxonomy (NCBI): domain Eukaryota; kingdom Metazoa; phylum Arthropoda; class Insecta; order Mantodea; family Mantidae; genus Deroplatys; species Deroplatys truncata. The sequence goes on from CM060977.1 coordinate 23,954,008, forward strand.
ACATTTCTTACGGCTAATTTATTACTTTAGGCATAAACACTTTTTGGGGGTATCTTCATGGTGCTAACATATGTAAATAAATTCTGCTACAAAATTAAATCAATTTTCTTTACAATTTTCCAGGGGCTGATTAAACACTCTGTAAATAGCATATCTTTCCACTACATCTGATCTGTTAATCACATATTAAGCATTTGTATGGTTCTTCGACAACAACAGTATACATCTTTTCTAAGTGGTACTTCCATTTAATGATTTACTACGAGGGTAATCCAGAAAGTAACAATCATTTGCGCCTTCCTGTTTCGCAGATCTCTGTCAGGCTTCTATCCAAGGTCGAATGGTTTCTTCGACAACTTTTCTCGGTGTTGTGCGAGTTTCAGACGAAATAAGTTGTTACTGTGCATTCTGTGATCGTTCAAAATGAACTCTATAACAAAGTCACGCCGACTCTAAAGTGAGGGATATTGGAGTTTTAAATGTCTGGAATCGAAACCTGCAGAAATTTACAATCAACTAAAGGAAGTATGTGATGATACAGTACCGAACAAAAGAAATATGAGAAAGTGGTGTTAAGTGTTCAACAATGAACGAACAAATGAAACTCGACCCGAACGTCCGTCACATCACAGATGATTGAAGAATCAAGTGAACAAAATCGTACAAGAAAGGCGTGTAACTCCAGATGAGTTACCTACAAATTTCTTTCCCAAACACTTCTCGTTCTCTGGTGAAATTGTGTCCGAGCATCTTGACTTTAATGGATACATTAAAGCCAAACGGTTTGTACGTCTTGGATTACCCTCTATTACGAAATCTTTTAAATTTTATCATCTGCAATAATTGTAATGAATTGTAAATTTCAAAGCTGGAATTATTACACGATCTTTACAGTAATACAAAAATATCCTTGAATTTGTGTTGGTAGATGTTAGGTACGTGACAGTTATTTTCGGCTAATGGGGAGGAGGGTTTACTTTAATTTTTTTTAAGTCAATATTCAAGAATTTTATTTACAAGTATGTTAATGTGTATTATTTTTCTTGGTTCTAATTTAAATTCATTTATATTTTATTTAAAATTAATTTTTATGCCTTTTTTGTGTATCTGAATTCAAGGGACTTTATAACTGACGCAGTTACATTGCGTTAACGGTTACATGCATCGGTTACCAGTAACGATTAAGTGGTTTGTTTTTATGGTTTTCACGTTCACAGTTAGGTTAATGCTTACCAGTAACTATTAGATATAACTACGTTTTAATATGAACGATGTCGATACAGAGTTACTTTATTTGATGCAATGTAAAAAGTTTCTCTAGCTGTGTCAACATTTTGATTATCTACATGTTTATAATCCCAAAATGCATTCTCACTTACTTCTACATTCCTGCACATAAATACACACACACCAAGGTGTATTCCTCCGCGTTGCCTTCTCCCTATTAAGTAAGTATTATTGTCTAACTTCACTTCAGAATGCAGATATGGTTGGTTACATATATCTGTAACAAAGCGTATAATTAGTAAGAATTTTTCGAGCCAAATGGTATATTAGATGAACAATGTCACTCACGATCTCTTGCGGGGGAGATAAACACTGCGTAACGAGTTGAGGTAACTAGTTCCCCATAAACGATACCAATACACATGTGGTAAATGATGTCACCCATACTCGGTAACCGTCTCCATTGTTTACGTAACCGTTAACGGCATAACGTTACTGTCATCGTTACTTTGGTAACCCTTATTTGGTATGTAGTGGATTTGTATTCGTTACGTTTGTAGCCGTTTATGAATAACTAATTACTTTGTATTCCTTACTTTTGTAACCGTTAATGAGTAATTACTTTGTATTCGTTATATTTATAACCGTTTACGAGATAACTTGGGTTTTTGTATTCTTTACTTTTTTAACTGTTGATGAGTAACTGGTTACTTTGTATTCTTTACTTTTGTAACCGTTAATGAGTAATTACTTTTTTAACTGTTAATGAGTAACAAGTTATTTTGTATTCGTTACTTTTGTAACCGTTAATGAGTAGTTACTTTTTTTAGCTGTTAATGAGTAACTAGTTACTTTGTATTCGTTACTTTTGTAACCGTTAATGAGTAATTGTTTTATAACTGTTAATAAGTAACAAGTTACTTTGTATTCGTTACTTTTGTAACCGTTAATGAGCAATTACTTTTGTAACTGTTAATGAGTAGTTACTTTGTATTCGTTACTTTTGTAACCGTTAATGAGCAATTATTTTATAACTGTTAATGAATAACTAGTTACTTTGTATTCTTTACTTTTGTAACTGTTAATGAGTAATTACTTTTATAACTGTTAATGGAGTAACAAGTTACTTTGTATTCGTTACTTTTGTAACTGTTAAAGAGTAATTACTTTTATAACTGTTAATGAGTAACAAGTTACTTTATGTTCTTTACTTTTGTAACTTAATGAGTAACTAGTTACTTTGTATTCGTTACTTTTGTAACCGTTAATGAGTAACAAGTTACTTTGTATTCGTTACTTTTGTAACTGTTAGTGAGTAATTACTTTTATAACTGTTAATGAGTAACAAGTTACTTTGTATTCGTTACTTTTGTAACCGTTAATGAGTAATTACTTTTATAACTGTTAATGAGTAACTAGTTACTATGTATTCGTTACTTTTGTAACCGTTAATGAGCAATTACTTTTTTAACTGTTAATGAGTAACTAGTTACTTTGTATTCGGTACTTTTGTAACCGTTAATGAGCAATTACTTTTTTAGCTCTTAATGAGTAACTAGTTACTTTGTATTCTTTACTTTTGTAACCGTTAATGAGTAATTACTTTTATAACTGTTAATGAGTAACTAGTTACTTTGTATTCTTTACTTTTGTAACCGTTAATGAATAATTACTTTTTTAGCTGTTAATGAGTAACAAGTTACTTTGTATTCGTTACTTTTGTAACCGTTAATGAGCAATTACTTTTTTAACTGTTAATTAGTAACTAGTTACTTTGTATTCGTTACTTTTGTAACCGTTAATGAGCAATTACTTTTATAACTTAATGAGTAACAAGTTACTTTGTATTCGTTACTTTTGTAACCGTTAATGAGTAATTACTTTTTTAGCTCTTAATGAGTAACTATTTACTTTGTATTCATTATTTTTTAACTGTTAATGAGTAACTAGTCACTTTCTATTCGTTATATTTGTAACTGTTAATGAGTAACTAGTTACTGTCTTCGTTACTTCTGTAACCGTTATTAGGTAACTAGTTAGTTTGTATTCGTTACATTTGTAACCGTTTATCATCAACTGGTTACTTTGTGTCTGTTAATGAGTTTAGTTACTGTATTCGTCACTTTTGTAACCGTTAATGAGTAACTAGTTACTGTCTTCGTTCCTTCGTAACTAGTTACTTTGTATTCGTTACATTTGTAACCGTTTATCAGCAACTGGTTACTTTGTGTCTGTTAATGAGTTTAGTTACTGTATTCGTCACTTTTGTAACCGTTAATGAGTAACTAGTTACTGTCTTCGTTCCTTCGTAACTAGTTACTTTGTATTCGTTACATTTGTAACCGTTTATCAGCAACTGGTTACTTTGTGTCTGTTAATGAGTTTAGTTACTGTATTCGTCACTTTTGTAACCGTTAATGAGTAACTAGTTACTGTCTTCGTTCCTTCGTAACTAGTTACTTTGTATTCGTTACATTTGTAACCGTTTATCAGCAACTGGTTACTTTGTGTCTGTTAATGAGTTTAGTTACTGTATTCGTCACTTTTGTAACCGTTAATGAGTAACTAGTTACTGTCTTCGTTCCTTCGTAACTAGTTACTTTGTATTCGTTACATTTGTAACCGTTTATCAGCAACTGGTTACTTTGTGTCTGTTAATGAGTTTAGTTACTGTATTCGTCACTTTTGTAACCGTTAATGAGTAGTTACTGTCTTCGTTCCTTCGTAACTAGTTATTTTGTATTCGTTACATTTGTAACCGTTTATCAGCAACTGGTTACTTTGTGTCTGTTAATGAGTTTAGTTACTGTATTCGTCACTTTTGTAACCGTTAATGAGTAACTAGTTACTGTCTTCGTTCCTTCGTAACTAGTTACTTTGTATTCGTTACATTTGTAACCGTTTATCAGCAACTGGTTACTTTGTGTCTGTTAATGAGTTTAGTTACTGTATTCGTCACTTTTGTAACCGTTAATGAGTAACTAGTTACTGTCTTCGTTCCTTCGTAACTAGTTACTTTGTATTCGTTACATTTGTAACCGTTTATCAGCAACTGGTTACTTTGTGTCTGTTAATGAGTTTAGTTACTGTATTCGTCACTTTTGTAACCGTTAATGAGTAACTAGTTACTGTCTTCGTTCCTTCGTAACTAGTTACTTTGTATTCGTTACATTTGTAACCGTTTATCAGCAACTGGTTACTTTGTGTCTGTTAATGAGTTTAGTTACTGTATTCGTCACTTTTGTAACCGTTAATGAGTAGTTACTGTCTTCGTTCCTTCGTAACTAGTTATTTTGTATTCGTTACATTTGTAACCGTTTATCAGCAACTGGTTACTTTGTGTCTGTTAATGAGTTTAGTTACTGTATTCGTCACTTTTGTAACCGTTAATGAGTAACTAGTTACTGTCTTCGTTCCTTCGTAACTAGTTACTTTGTATTCGTTACATTTGTAACCGTTTATCAGCAACTGGTTACTTTGTGTCTGTTAATGAGTTTAGTTACTGTATTCGTCACTTTTGTAACCGTTAATGAGTAACTAGTTACTGTCTTCGTTCCTTCGTAACTAGTTACTTTGTATTCGTTACATTTGTAATCGTTTATCAGCAACTGGTTACTTTGTGTCTGTTAATGAGTTTAGTTACTGTATTCGTCACTTTTGTAACCGTTAATGACTAACTAGTTACTCCCTGTCTCCATTACTTCTGTAACCGTTACTTTATTTACTGCCCGTCCCAGTATATGTAAGTAAATGCAGTCGTGTAAAGTTCCATTACCGCACTCAGAAGACAAACACTGGATATAGCATGAGATAAAATAGACATATTGTGTCGGAGACGAGTATGGATGCTGTGTTGTGTATGACAGGGGGAGGGCATAAAGGTGCGTGACGATGAGGCCGAGATAAACCTCTTGACTCATGTAAAACACTTGAACCGTATCACCTCAACAAATCTGCAAGCAAGCGGCTCTTGCCAACCTCGGGGTCTTGCCGCTCACATTACTGAGACCAGATATCGAAAACACGCAGACTGTTGGCCTGCTCCAAAACTCGTTTACTGCACTCAAAATCGAATCCATCTTTTAGAAGACATCGAGCCATACTTTTTGTCGTTGGAAACAATACAAAAAGATTTCTGTGATACATTCATACGGCTTTCTCTGCCAAGGATGTATTCATATAAAAAGTGTTCTTCTTTTCTCGTTAGGTACTCGCGATATAATAATTTCTCTACTACGTATAGTAAGTAGGGGAAGTATTGTATTCCACCTAAAAACTCGATACCGAGATTTCACCGAAAATGCATGTTTTGAGATCCCCTGAATCCAAAAAAAAGCATTTTTGGAAACATGTCCGTGTGTGTGTCTGTCTGTGAACAGCATAACTCAGAAACGAACAGTCCGATAAACACCAAACTTGGTATTTAGGTTCAGTATCTTCCAGAGATGCGACACGAAGGTTTTCAAGAAAATCACTCCACCCCAGATTACTCTATACATGGAACATTTTTCGAAAATTTTAATTTTCTCAAAAATGGCTCTAACGATTTTGATTAAAATATCATATGTTTAAGATATTTTCATGACAAACGAAATGTATATCTCGAATTTTTTGGGAATGTCTCCAAAAATATTCATTGTGAACGACTTTTGCATAACTGGTAACCATTAAGAGATAGACAACATTTGACTACACAAAAAATGTAGATCGCGTTAAAATACACAATTTATGTCATATACTTTTTTTTTTGTTGGGTGAACCATTTTCGAGATATTGCTTGATATTCCCTTAAATTTTCCAATACTCATACTTTTTCTCAAACTCGTTATTCATTTTTTTTATGTCCTGGATATACAACGAGAATGGAATGCGCCACATAGCAACCAGCGCTTAAAACATTTGACTATCGCTTAAAGCCTACAAATTCCCCTTGCATCTACAAGAAAATTAGCAATAAGATTAACATCTCGATTAACATGAAGCATATGGAGAATAAGCGTTTGTATAAATAGTTTGTACAAGAGTAGAGAAAGTCATGTGAGTGTAACAAATCCGATTTTTTTTACATAGGAATGTTTCAAATTAAGGATATCCATCTGTGAAATTTCTATAATCCACAATCTCCGTTCGATTCATCTGAAATTTTAATACTACAATTAGGGCCGGTTTCACCAACCGATGATAAAAATACTCTTAGCATCTTGTTTGTTAACAAGGTGTTCAAAGTTTAACATAAAGTTAAAACTTTTGCGTTCCATCAAGCTTTTATAGCAAATTGTTAGCTAATATTTTGTTAACGTCGAAGTCAACTGTGAACGCTAGCTTTCACTGCCTCTGACGTGTTCCGATGTGCTTTTGTCTACGTATCGCCGCGCTCTCTGTGTCAGCAGCCGACAACTATTTACATTCATGGCAGTGGCTATGTGATGTTCCGGTTCTTTGAGGCTAGAATCACGATGGGAACTGAAATAAATGTTTCACCGTTTGAAACGGTTAATTATCATCTGGTTAATAAGTAGAGACGTATTGCCAAGTGCGAAAAAGCTGACAGTCTTACATTAAAGGATAAGACTGCAGCCTGGGACAAAATCCACGAGTAATTTAATTGAAATGAACGCCTTTCTCTTAAGTCCAGTAAGAAACTACAGCAATTTTATGCTAACATAAAGTGCTGCAGCAGAAACGTTAGGTGCGAAGAGCGTTTAAGACGGTTTAAAACTGCTGGTGGACACTGCATTGAAGCTAAAGTGGACGAAAATGTGTTATCGCTGATTAATCGAGCAGACCCGAAAAAAATATGGTTCCTTCTTGAAGCAATTTCTTTGGAAGCCTTCCGGATAAACCCACAAACGGTAACTTTGGAAATTCCAACATTATCACAAGTAAATGAAAAATGTTAGTAGCATAAAATCTAAATACTTAACACTTTAAAGAGGCATGCTTCTGTTGGTAGTATTCTAACCTCTCGTATTTCCCATAAAACCATGCTTATGTCCCCTTGGACAGTCTATATTGCTTTAAAAATTCCTCCTTTTGCAGGGTTTCAAATTTATTATGACGTAATTAAAAATGTCAATTGTAGCAAACTCGCATCAACAGCGTGGTTTGCGGCAGCCATTTTCCAACTTCTAACATTTGTTAAACGTCTTAACACAGGGGTTTGGGAATGTTAACTTAACACGGACTTTAACACATTGTTAAAGTTAACATTGTTTGATGAAACAGAATGTGTGTTAACTTCAGTGTTAAATCAGTTTAACATTGTGTTAAAATTTAGCATCTGTTGGTGAAACCGGCCCTTAGAGTTTAATGTATAATGTGTGTGCCAAATTCCATGCCTATTTTGATATAAGTTCCAGATATATTAATTCTTTATTTATTTATTTCATTGCTCCTCACATTGCAGTTGTGGAGCTTGCATTCAAAACAAGTCCTTCATTTCTGATTTTGCAGAAGTGTAAAAAGAATAACTAAAAATGGCCCTCACATTAATATTATAATGTTCAGAATGGTTATATTGAGGTGCCGAGTATATTTGTATTATTGTTAGCTGCATTTTGTTAAAATAATATTGTCTTGAGTTATTGTAAAAACCTTTTGGATTGTTCAGTTTTGGTTGACACTGGTATGGACACGTTCAGTTTTTATCGTACATAAAAATAATAGCCATTGAGACAGTATTTTATATCACAACACTGTAAATGCCAGAGTGATTGTAGTGTAAATTAGCATTATTGTATGACAATGATTTGAGATGTTTGTTAATTATAAGCATTGTTAGGAAATAAGTTTACACGGCCTCACTGAAACTGACAATAGGAGCGGGTAACAATGTAGCGAGGGAGTGAGTTGTTTATTAATTAGAAGAGACAAGCAAATGACGTCAGAGTAGCGCGCTTTTCTTTAGAAATGGAGGGAATATCTTCCCTAGAGCATATGTGTTCGTAATTTTGATTGGATAATAAAATAGACGCTAATGTTGGCGCGTTTTATTAACCAATAGCAGCTCTGTTATAATCTTTAGGCATATCGGGGTGAGGGAGTATAAATTATGAAGCCAGAGACAAGTATCGCACAGTTCAACAGAACCATTCACGGGTTACACGTCGCGTTAACAGAAGCATTCACGAAATACACGTTACGGAATTCTACAGAATCTCTCGCATCGTAAAGTTAGTTACAAAAGTGTGACATTCGCGAATTAATAATGTGCGGCAAATAAGTGATTATAGTTACATTCGAAAATATAACAGTTTCAGTCGGGCGTGTATCAAGAGTAAATAAGTGAAATTAATGAAGTGTGACGGCAATAAAAGTGTAAAAACCAATTCTTTTATCAGTGTTATCTTTTAGCAACAACTCCTTTCCGTTTACACACCCTGTTCAAGACATTTGCTCGAGTGAGTAATAATAGCTAGCCGGAGGACAAAGAACCCAAAATTCAAAATAGTAAAACAATAACAGGCGCTCAGCAAATAAGATAACACGAACGATACCGCGACACCATACAATACAAGTTTAAATTGCAATTTCCTTATTCGCCCATTTAAATCTCTACTATACATCCATATACATTTCTGGACAATAATATAAATTATAAAAAAAATCCAAAGTATACAAGGTGTAAGAATTTTCTAAGCAGCAGCTGCATAGTCAATAAAGATAAAACTTATTAATCTTGTTTCAAAACATTGATAGAGTATTATCCAGTATTGCAATTTACACATGCAAAGGCTGATCATGGTGTTTCTACATCACTATCATATTCAGTTTCATTAAAAAGACAGCCTCTGTACCAAACCAAAGACTCATCCTGCAAACTTTCCTTACCAAACTGTTTTTGAAGAAGATTTACATAATTCTTTTTTTTTTCTGCAGTTATAGCATGCACTAATGGAAGAGATTTCAAATTTATGTTACCATTTTTTTCGAATGTTCATGATGTCAGCATTAGTTACTGCTACAGCTGTATGCTTTATGATTGCATGGCCTTTTAAATTTCTCTAATTTCGGATTTTCTGGATTGTCATAACTCAATATAAATAATAATATATTTTAATACAAAGTTGTATGTATATTAATAATATATAATAGAATTATAAGCTGCCATATAGGTACACAGCTTTTTGTGTTATATAAAATTGCTCTATTATTATTAATAATAAATATTAATAAATTACAGAGCTCTTAAAATAATGCAATATTTCTTTATTCTGTACATACCTTTTATTCGTTTTCACCATCTACCTTTCGACCTGCAGATTGTCTCTTTCTTGTCCTTCATGAGGTGAAGGAGAGTGAAATGACGGAGGGACGGAGAAAGTTCTACAGAGAGCATCCTTTTTCCCTGCCACGCCGCACCGAAACACCATCGCCGACTCTTCCTACCTTGGAACAGACCTAACGGTGTGAAGGATGAATGAAATGATGTATGGAACGAAATGGAGGTACCGGAAATTCGGGGGCTGAAAGAAACCACTCCAGCATTCGCCTGACGACCCTGAACCCCCTCCCAAAATAAACCAATGGACCTGAGTGAATGGTCGCCGGGAATCGAACCCGGGACCTCCCGAATGCAAGTGGCACGTGTTACCACGGCGCCACCTCGCTCGGTATAATTACAGCTATGAACTCGTGACCCAAACTAGATATGAGACAGGTCAGTTTTCCCTTTTTCGCCTTAATGAGTGCATTTAGTCAGGTTGCTCTTGTCAATAGCTGTGATGTCCTCTTTAGTTGATATGAATTTTGTATAACCTGCCGTTAATGCTACAGTTTTTATATAATTACAGAGCTCTTGAAGTAATACAATATTTCTTTATTCTATACATACCTTTTATTGTTTTCACCATCCACCTTTTGACCTGCAGATTATCTCTTTCTTGACCCACACTTATTGGCACCGACCACAGTTTCTTCATTTTTTTTTATTTCGTGTCACAAGTAAAACTGTTGAAATTTTCCAACAGCAACAGCTTATATTCGAAGCAGCGGATAGAAGGAAATACCCTGAGGTTGATTTATTGACCTTGCAAACAATTTCTTTTTCAAGGAAATGTTATTCAAACGAAAGAGCTGAAAAGGCTCATACCGTGCCAACTTGTGGGGTGAGGAAGCTGTTTGAATGAAAGTGTATTTCCTAGAGCTCCTTCCGGATGTCACACCGTTATTTACACAATAAGAGTATTCGGTTCTCGAAATATCAAGTGTAAGGTACTTGTTTCATGTTGGTTTAAACACGTATAATAAATACTATATGCACGAACTTGTTTTGTATTGACTGAAAAGCTTTATTATAAGCACAATTTTGTATGTGACTTGTTCCGATATTGTAAATCATTGAAGATGTCAATGTTGAAGTGGATTATTTGTTGGTACTTGGTAGAAGATGCTTCATGTTTATCTGCACCACGTATGGAAGCTAATTTGTCGCGGTCACTTCGTGTTATCTATTGCTGGGCGCCTGTTATTGTATTACTACTTTGAATGTTGGGTTCATTGTCCTCCGGCTAGCTATTATTATTATTATTATTATTATTATTATTATTATTATTATTATTATTATTAAGTCGAGCATATCTCTTGATCAAGGTGTGTAAACGGAAAGGATTTGTTACTCACAGATAACACTGATAAAAGAATTTGTTTTTACACTTTTATTACCATCACAATTAATTAAGTTCACATATTGACTCTTGATACACGCCAGACTGAAACTGTTATATTTTCTAATATCACTATAATCACTTATTTACTGCACATTATTAATTCGCGTGTTTCACATTTATAACAAACTTTAAGACGCGAGAGATTCTGTAGAATTGCGTAACGTGTACTTTATGTATGCTTCCGTTGAACTACGCGACGTATAACTCACGAATACTTATGTTGAACTGATCGACGTATAACACGTGAATGCTTCTGTTGGACTGGCGAAATCTGCCTCTGACTTTAGCTTTTTATACTCCCACACCCCGATATGCCTAAAGATTATAACCGAGCTGCTATTGGTTAATAAAACGCGCCAACATTAGCGTCTATTTTTATATTCAATCAAAAATTACGAAAACATATGCTTTAGGGAAGAAATTCCCTCCATTTCTACAGAAAAGCGCGCCAATCTGACGTCATTTGTTTGTCTCTTCTAATTAATATTCAACTCACCCCCTCGCTCATTGTTGCCCGCTCTTATTGTCAGTTTCAGTGAGGCCGTGTAAACTTATTTCCTAACAATGCTTATAATTAACAAACATCTCAAATCAATGCCATACAATAATGCTTATTTACACTACAATCACTCTGGCATTTACATTATTGTGATACAAATTACTGCCACAATGTTGGACTTTCTTGTTTTGAACACAAGTTCCGCAATTATTTTCTTAAATTAGTATTTTATAATTAAACTCTTTTATGAACTGAATTTTTAATTACTCAACTAGTTTGGGATAAAACTAATGTTAAAAATGAGACTTCATTTTTTTGCTTAATAATTTAGGAACTATAATATTGCTGTGTAACAACGTCAGAACTAAGCATGTTAACAACACTCATCTCATTTATTTATAAGGAGGTATAAAAATTTCATTTTGTGGGGGAGGGCTAAAAACTAGACCTGGGGTCATAACGAAGAATCAATTAAATGAGAGAAATTATGCTCAAAGCAGGGTCCATAGAGCATGGAGTAACCCGACATTCATCTTCTCAGGATAAGGGAAACCTCCGAAAAAAAAACCTTATTCGCTAACTCACCTTAACTAGATTCTAACTCGGGACCTCTTGAAAGTGCGCCAGACACGGTACCCCACACCACGGAGCTGGGTTCACTGATTTATACCAAATTGAATGGGTGCTCGCAAAAACGTGCTATCCATCATTTTATCAGAACAGAGAAAAGTCAAGCTTTGCAAATGCCAATAAAATAAATTGCCCATAGATTCTAGCATACTAGGAATAAAATACCAGTGCCGCCATCTCCACAAAGTGCCAAGTGAGCCTAATTTTGTTATAACAAAACAACATTGCATCTTTCCAATAAACTGTCGTAAGATTAAAAGCGTTGTATCTGTCACAGAGATTTCCTTAAGTTTATCCGAACTTGGAGGGGATGCGTTGCACTTCTGCAGTAAATCGAAGCACTCGTTCTTATTTTCTTTTAAATTTGTTTGGCAGCAGTGTATATAATAGTAAGTGGCAACGCGCTACTGTATGTAGTTCAGTCGAATAAATGAGATGGCGCCACCGGTACTTTCATCACTCGCTGGAACGGGTCGCTAGCATAGACGGTATATAAGGGCACTCAGATAGCAGTCTCAATTCGAGCCTAGGGAAGACCCCCAGGACGAGGACTTTACTGAACTTGTGGAGGCGACGGTGGACTACCTCTACGAGGATCCACCTCCCCCCACGAGCAGATCCACATCCCAATTGTCACCCCACGAGAGGTGGCCTCCGAAATCCAAAATCTGAACCCTAACAAATCCCCTGGGCATGACGGCGTCACGGCGTCTATGCTTCAGCACCTTCCCAAGAAGGACGTCATCCATTTATAATGCATGTCTACATCTCTGCCACCTGCCAACTAGTTGGAAGGAGGCGAGGGTGGTCTGCATTCTGAAGCCCGGCAAGGACCCGGTTTTCCCATCCAGCTACCGCTCCATCAGCTTGCTCCCGATCGTCTCAAAAGTCTTTCAGCGATTGCTCCTCTCCCGCCTTACACCTCTCTTCGAGGAAAGCATCTCCTCCCGGATCATCAGTTCGGTTTCCGTCGGGGACACTCCACGACCCTGCAGCTACTGGACTGGCCGAGAAGGCAGCCTGGGCTTCCAGGAAAACTTCAAAACCATGGCGGTGCTGTTGGACGCGGAAAAGGCCTTCTCCACAACGTGGCACCAGGGCCTATTGTACAAGCTCAAGGAAGCAAACCTCCCTGCCCCCTAGCTCACCCCGATTGGAAGCTTCCTACGGGATCGCACTTAAAGGGTGCGGGTGGAGGGGCAGTTAGACCCATAGCGGCCGGGGTACCGGAAGGCAGTGTACTGTCGCCGTTACTCTTCGCTGCCTACATGTCTGACTTCCCCACGGAACCCAGTACTGTTATGTGCCAATATGCCGACGATGTCCTCATGGCACAAAACAAGAATGCCCCTTACTGCTTCCCTCCACTACAGAGACAGCTCCAAGCCATTGGCAGGTGGAGTGAAAAATGGAGAATGGCCATTAGCCCGCAGAAGAGCTCAGGCCTACTGCTCGCTAAGGTTCGTCGCTGGCGGCCGGAAAGGCCCCTAAAGTTGAGGCGGAGAAGGATCCCCTGGGTCCACTCCGCCAAGTACCTGGGGTTCTGCTCGACCGCGGCCTCACATTCACTCCCCATGTCAAGGCTAAGGTCAGCCTAGGTCACGCTGCCCTTCGGCAGTTGTATCCCGTGTTCCGCTCTACCATGCCTACCTACCTTAAACTGCGCCTGTATCGGGCGATCATTCCGCCGCTGCGAGGTCTGGGGCTCCGTGGCTCCGTCTACTATCCGCAAGTCGTGCAGAACCGGGCACTTCGGATGATCTACGGCACAGGCCGCAGGTTTCCATCACACATACTCCACACCCAATCAGGTCTCCCATACATAGAGAGTTCGTACAATTTGCACTAAGCTTGCACCCCATCCCAACCGGCGGGTTAACGTTCTTGGTCAATACGACCATCGCCAACCGAGACGACGAAAAAGCTACTGCCTTCCCAAGGATGCCCTTGGCTGGTAACTACTGTCACTTCTTCCTTTCTACCATTCAACCCCCAAGTTAAGCAGTATTGGGCCAGGTCACTGCTGGTTGGGTGACCACCCAGCTGTACCCCCCAACTGCTTTCCTTGGTACTTACTCGCCACAATACCCATTCCTTCCGGCTCCCCGCTAGATGGCACGCTTTACTTGACGCCAGGTGGTATCACCGACCCGCGTCAATAACAACACGAGGGGCCAACAAGTGCCATCATCATGTTAACATCGACACACACGCTTGCTAATAGACTAAATCTATAATATCGCACGAGTAAATCCGTAAATAAACGGATAGGTACCGTGGCGATCAACCTTCCGCCCGAGTAAACTCGGGCGACCTGTTCTTGCTCCTGGCTCAATGGAGTCACTTTTGCTCTGGGCCTTGCCGACAGCTACGATGGCCCATCTTCAAGAGGAACAGCAAACTCTATTTAAGGTTACTCACATCTATCTCCCCTGCTTCGTTCACCAGAGTGCTCGGCACTGCTCAAGTGGAGCTTGTGGACCAATGGCACTTTGTTGCTCGACCCCTGTGAGCCACCTTATTCGAGGAAGCGCTCGAGGCAGGCAAGCGGTGTCGCTACTACGTAACGGAGTAACCTTCCCGATCAGACCTTTGGTAGAGTACGAACACGCCAACATGAACTACACAGAAACTGCAACATTATGGTTAGCCCTTATTCTAGCATCTTTTCAATTTGAAAATTACACTTTGACGACAAATGAAAACCCGAGAAATGGGAGTTCAAAAGTTGTAAGGCTAAAATAAGATTGTTTGTGGCTTTATGCTGTTTAAAAAGCATGAAGATGGTGTTGTATTGTCTTTACGTTGTTGGGGAGCCGAACTTGAAGGTTTGTTGCTGCTACGTATGGAAAGCCAGTTTGAAGAAGATGTATTATATTTCGACTGTTGGGGAGCCGAACTTGAAGTAATTGCAACCGCACGTATGGTAAAAAGTTTCCGGTAGCCTTTGCCCCAAATGTACTTTCCGGTGACCTTTGCACCAAATGTACTTTCCGGTGGCCTTTGCACCAAATGTACTTTCCGGTAGCCTTTGCCCCAAGTTTAAAAATATTAAATTTGTAATTTTTTATGTTTCTTTAAACATTATATATTTATGTTTGCCTCGGCTGCGTCAGTATTTATATTTTTTATGTCTTAGCAGGGAGTGGTGCGACTGAAGAATGTAGGCTTACACAGATTTAAGTTTTTTTTTCACTCCATTTATTAATGCTTGACACGATTTAAATAACACTTTACTGATATAGAGAGCTGTGAGATTATTTTGTTAATTACTTGCACTTTTAAACACGTAAACTATTTTCGTCTCACAATGAATGCGTATTAAACTTCTCGAGGACACATCTCGCGTCAGATTAGAAACGCTGTCTATAAGCAACTGACTTCTGAATTTGTAAATTTTGCTTCATTTTAGTTTCTGATTGGCTAATCCTAGTCCAATAGAATACCTTCATTTAAATAAAGCTTTTTCTGGTTGTTGATTGGCTATTTTATAAACATTATTGCTTCCAAGAATCACAAGTAGCATTATTAAACTTTCAAATTCATTATTGTCTCATTGTTACCTCATTGTTAGCAACTTTTGACCTATTTCTCACAGTTCCTACATTATTAAATTACGTAATACATTCACATAACATTATTACATATATACAATAATATAAACATATACAATGACTGTAATATACACTTTTTATATATTGTTACATACACATATTGCTTTAAGGCGGCCTGTAATTATATTTTATATTATATAATTTGACTGAAATCATTTAAGTGTTAAAAATACTGCCTCAAGCATTTAGGACATATACAGGTCCTACTTCGTCTTTTTCTGTTCCTCTGCAGCCAGTTTAGTATTTGAAGATTCCTGATGCTTGAATGGTTTGTTTTCTTTTATATAGGCAAAGCTTATTGTTTTTACTACAATTTTATAGGAAGCTAGGCTTACAGGCAGATATTTAAATCGCTGATGGCGTGCTTTAAATGTTCGTACACTTGGTCGAACTAAAAGTGGCCGGTCTCTTGAGCAGTTCAATTTTTCCAAGTCCCTTCGAATGCGCGCGCGGTTCACAACCGTCAACTTCTGTGCGCCGCTTTGGCTAACTCCATAATACAATTCACAAGACAATAATTCGTTTTGCTTCAATACCGTTAAATAATATTGCTTGTGTTACTTCATTTTACTTACAAATATAATTACAATAGTGGTTTGTGGTTATAAAATTAAATTGGCTGAGTATGAAACCTCCTCCCGACCGGTAAGTTAATATCTTCGTTACCATTTACCGGTTTGACTACTGCTAAATAAATGCCACATACCGGTAGAAGTAATATTGTTCCTTCATTTCGTCATTTGACTAGCAGCCATTATGGTACACAAAAGCGAAGGAAAGAGAGAATCATTAGTCTACCTAGTTTGTGTTCCCCATTATATCTACTACAAGAATATACGCAGCCTTGTGAATAAAGCCTGGCTGTCTCGAGCGCTCACGGAAGTACCCGCTTCGAGCTCCGTCTCTCAGACGCCGATCAGTTGAAATTGACGAGTATACAGCTATAAAGGCTACATAGAAATGAAGTAGAAGGTTTTGGTGTCATTTCAATCAAAATCGTTAGATCCGCTGTAGTGAAAATATAAAATAATGAAATTCTAATCATGTAGTTTGGGATTGAGAGATTTTCTTGAAAATCTTCGTGTTCCATCCTTGGCAGATGCTGAACAATACCAAGTTTGGTATTCAAATGATATATCCGTTTTAAGTTATTTCGTTCGCCTACGCGTACCCGAGGACCTTTTTCTAAAACATATTTTCGGTGAAATCTTGATATCGAATGTTTCGGTAGAATACATTACCTGGTAGCAAAAGTAACAATTAAGTATTTGTTTTTATTTTTAAAAAGTCCTATGGACTATTAGCAGGGCCCGGATTCTGATGTGCATAATAGGCATTGCTAACGTGTACACAAACCCTTATTATGGACTTTAGATTGTGATAATGTATTTTATTAGATAATTTTTCATTTTATGCCGTCATTTGCTTGCATTTGCATCTTTATTCAATATTTTCTAGCATTTACATTGGGTATATAAAGAGTTTTATATTACTGGCATCTTACATAGGGGTAAATTTTTCAAACATCTTGCATTCTTGTAAAAAAATCAAATTTATATTTAATGGTTAGTCTAAAAAGGAGTGCTTGCGGGTGGAGGAGTGTCTATTGTCAGGGAAACAGGCATAATTAGTTTTTTTCTGATGAATAGGGGGACTCGGCACTGCTGCAGTGAGGATATTGTGCCTATGCCCCATAAGGGGGTACCCCCGGGATGGAGGAGGGGGTGAGAGAAGACACTGGGCGACCGGAACCGGGAATGACAGCACAGCAATGACAGAGTCCCTACATTTTCCAGATTGAGACGCCTAGACAGTCGGACAGGCAGACTGAGGACCTGCGCCCCACACAGAGGGTCCAACACCGCGTTCTAAAGGGTGGTCCGTTCACCCCGGCAATCAACCGAAGGACTAAGAACGTTCCACAGTTCCCTGCCACGCAGCACCGAAACACCATCGCCGACACTTCCAACCTTGAAACAGACATAACGACGTGAATGAGAATGAAATTATGAATGGAACGAAATGGAGGGACGGAGAAAGTTCCACAAAGAGCATCCTTTTCCCCTGCCACGCCGCACCGAAACACCATCGCGGACTCTTCCTACCTAGGAACAGGCCTAACGGGGTGAAGGATAAATGAAATGATGAATGGAACGAAATGGAGTGACCGGAAATTCGGGGGCTGAAAGAAACCACTCCAGCATTCGCCTCACGACCCCAGAAAACCCCCAAAAAACCCACGGGCCTGAGTGAATGGTCGCCGGGAATCGAACTCCAGAATGCAAGTCGCACGCGTTTCCACGGCGCCTCCTCGCTCGATATAATTACAGTTATGAACTCATGTCCCAAACTAGATATGAGACAGGTCAGTTTTCCCTTTTTCGCGTTAATAAGTACAGTTAGTAAGATTGATGTTGCCAATAACTGTGAATGTCTTCTTCAGTTGATATGAATTTTGTAGAACCTGTAGTTAATGCTACAGTTTTTGCAAGACGTGCTTCAAAAACAATTTTCTAATTTATCTCACGAGTCTTATATCTGTTTTTTCTACTTAATAGCAGTTATACCCGTGTATAAATTAACTTACAACTTTATGTACACTGATTTGAATATATTTTTAAAAAAAATCTTAGTCGTAGGTCATTTTGTAACTATCACCTTTGTCATTTTTAAAATTTTACCGTCATTATGTAGGTTATTTTTCAAACAATTTTAGGCCATAAACTCTGGGCCCAGACTATTAGATACTAAAATAAACATCATTTGTAAGGTTTATAGTGTTACGATAAAGTAAGGATAACACGTATTTTATGAACTTCAAAATATCGTAAAGTTTTTATACATTTTATGTTTCTCCTTTGTTTCCACTTTGTCAGCCCGAGTTTATATGTTAGTGTTTCTCGTTTTTGGAAGGTTGTGCACAACGCTTGCATACAGAAGGCCATGATTTGAGCGACAGTCCCTTGCTAATCTAGACTTGACATTTGCCTTTCTCAGAGGGAAATATTAAAGTTTTCAATTTCCCTGACCCAGTGTTTTAGAAATGCTTCTTCCCCCAGCGATCAACTTTAATCTAATAAATGAATACTTCCGAGCTTCATAAAGTGCACCAGTTGCGGACTGACGAGCAGTGGCAGACTGTAAAAGCTGTTCTGCAACCAAAAACATGATCTGTCCGCCAGCTTAAGGTATCTGGGAATGAAGGGGAGAGGCGAGGTCGGTGAATATTTTTGAGGAAATAAAAAAACGTTTTCCATGTAGAAAATAATTTGACGCCGGCATTCTTAAATGGTGCCTAGCTCAACTTATCAGACTTTTCGATTTTGAGTCGACACGCACGCACACGGGAACATTTTTCTTAAAATGCTTTTTTTTTATTCAGAGAACCTCAAAACGCGTATTTTCGGTGAAATCTCGATATTGGGTTTAAGTGCAATACTTCTACTACCAAAGTGGTAGAGAAAATAAACATTATTGGGTATGATGTTGCCCCCACATCCAAGATTTACGATTTTTATTACGTTTGAAAAATGTCGACTCATTTTATTCAAGCTCTGAAATATAAAAGGTTCAGCTCCATAACCTACATTTAATTTTGTGTATCGATTTCTTTGGATTTCTGGACGTGACAACGAATTGAAAAGTTGAATATCACTTGATAAATTGGAACCGCGGATCTTCGGCACTCTGTGCTGATGCTCTTATCGCTGAGCTACCATAGCTAAAACCCTCTCATCTGATTCAGGTACGCTGTGAACCTTCTAGGCGACTTGCAATATTACAAGTGCATTAATTCCCAAGTTTTATAGCTAACCGCTATTAGGATTAATTTGTGCTTGATAATTCTATTTTAAATCTAGGCCTGTGTACGTAGCGAATCGCGAAGTTGATTTTTCTATTCTGATTCAAGTGACAGTGCATTTTCTTCAGACTGTAATAAAATTCAACTGCGTACGTGCAGCAGCGACGAACATACCACATTTATTCTATTCCAAATGAGATGTCGGAGATGAGACACTTGTGAAGCGACAGCGATCGTCGCGCTCCTGTTTCCCTTACCCTCCGCAGTGAACACGGCTCCTGTTATAAAAGCCATTACAAACATTTTGGTTACTACCACAAGAGATTCTCCATATTGACACGAGCGGATGTTTGTCAAACGCCCCGAAATGTCCCTGCAGGCGGACCTCCATTAGTTTAAGTGTTCCCTCCCCACTAAAGAAAGGGTTGCCTGGTAATTGGGTTCCTGCCGAACATAAAGTGTATTTACTGACTAACTTCCCTTTCTAATCGGATTGCCCGACGTTATTGCGTTACCGTCGACGGAATTTCCAAAATGAACCGGTAGAGTTTACCTCATTATCGTCTGTTTGCACGTCACATTTGTGCAATATTACACCAGCGGAATTATATTTGGGAGATTGTGAACCAAACCAGCTTTAGAACTGCTTTTGTATTGTCACGTTAAAAAGAGAGGTGTAATTATTCTTGAGCCGGGCTGTAGCCCAAATATAACTTAACCTTTTAACGTTACCAGGGAATGTAGGTCAAAAGATTAATAAGGACGATGGTAGACAATTGATACACATTGATAGTCCAAAATCTACTTACAATTTATTGTGAAGGAAGTCCACAGGTTTCATTCTAACGTTGTATTAAAAGAATTATCCAAACGTTTACTGGAAGCCGGGTTTGACACGTTCTAGGATAGGCTAGGAGTAGTTAACGGAAGGACACCTAGCACCTCGACCCCCAATGGATCTTTTGTGCGTACACCCCCGGGAGGAACAGATGAGGCAGGGGACGTATGGGCTGCAGAGCAGGCCGACGCAAATCGACAGACACGCAGAGTTCCCTAATACTTTCAGGCTTGACCACCCGGCCACGGGAGGGTAGCTCGGAGGCGTCCCTCGATTGGGACCGGGGAAACACGACCTAGCAGCGGAGGTTCGATAGTTAACCGACATCGACCCACCACAGCCCCGGACTCAACCTGAAACATAAATGAAATGAAAGGAAATCCGTGGTAGAATACACTACTCCAGCATCCGCCTATGTCAACCAAGGAAAACCACGAAAAAAAACCATAGACAGAGTGAGCGGCCACCGCGAATCGAACCCGGGACCTCCCGAATGCGATCCATCTCGCTCGGTTGACATGTTCTAAATCCGAGTCAGAAACGTAAAGATTCGTATATGACGCACAGGGTTGCCATCTCGTACCATAATTATAGGACATGCGATAATTTGAACGCTTGTGCGATAGCGGCTCAACATGATAGTATCCTGTCGTGTTTGTTAGCACAGCAAAATGAAACAAATCTGACAACATTACCTTCTTCCTCAGGATGATGTATTATTGAATGACGCAACCATACCTGACTTCCATCTGAATTATTGCCCTCCTGCTCTGTCTTCATCCCTCTAAAGCATCCACTATATATCCTTATCTTTTTCTCTCTCTCAATGCCAATGTGCCTAGAATTGTTAATCCCAGTGTCCAGAAAATTGATGCCATTTTTCAAACCTGGTTAATAACCCAGAAAACAGGATAGTTACCTGGTTTCCTTACTTCTATAGAACCCCCAGTAGGAAAATGTTGAAAAGTGAATGTTGGACGAGAAAGAGATTATTGTAGACGGTGCACGGTTTGATGAAATTAAGCTAATCCCGTAGCGTACTGTGTCTATCAACCCGACCGTTGGCCTCACACCCCCGTACGCACGGCCGAGGTGGTCGATCATCCAACCTAAACGGGGAGGTGATATGGTCTACATCACGCATCCCCCAGCCGGAATGTTGGCTTTCGTGGCCGGGATCGCTACCTATCGCAGCTCGTCAATTTCCTCACATACCGAGCGAGGATCTAGTCCGGGCACATTCCGTGGCCAGGAACCAGAGCTTTGCCCTCTAGGCGCAGGACAACATTTTTAGGAAAGACTGTTTAGGACAGGTGATGTAATTTTTACTTTCTCTACTACGTATAGTAAGTAGGGGAAGTATTGTATTCCACCCAAAAATTCGATACCGAGATTTCACCGGAAATACATGTTTTGTGACCCCCTGAATCCAAAAAAAGCACTTTTGGAAACATGTCCGTGTGTGTGTGTGTCTGTGAACAGCATAACTCAGAAACGAATTGTTGAATAAACACCAAACTTGGTATTTAGGTTCAGTATCTTCCAGAGATGCGACACGAAGGTTTTCAAGAAAATCCCCCCACCTCAGATTACCCTTTACATGGAACATTTTTCGAAAATTTTAATTTTCTCAAATATGGCTCTAACGATTTTGATTAAAATATCATATGTTTTAGATATTTTCATGACAAATGAAATGTATATCTCGAATTTTCTGGGAATGTCTCCAAAAGCATTCTTCATTGTGTACGACTTTTGCATAACTGGTAAACCATAAGAGATAGACAAAATTTTACTACACCAAAAATGTAGATCACGTTAAAATACACAATTTATGTGATATACTTTTCTTTTCTTTTTTTTTTGAGTGAACCATTGTCGAGTATTGCTTGTTATTCCCTTAAATTTTTCAATACTTATACTTTTTCTCAAATTCGTTATTCATTTTTTTTGTCCTGGTAATTCAAAGAGAATGGAATATACATAGGAACCAGCTCTTAAAACATTTGACTATCGCTTAAAGCCTGCCAATTCCCCTTGCATCTACAAGAAAATTAGCAATAAGATTAACATCTCGATTAACATGAAGCCTACGGAGAATAGGCGTTTGTAAAAATAGTTTGTACAAGAGTAGAGAAAGTCATGTGAGTGTAACACATCAGTTTTTTTATCAACTCCGCCCATAACTCAGCCTTGGAAAGGATGTTTTCGTTATTAAATATTCACTGGTCAGACGAGAGAAATAGGTTATCAACAGAATGTGTAGTAAACGTTGCTGGCTGTTTCATCTATACTAATACGAATTGTTAAGGCACAACATTTATATTACGAGTGTGCGTGTGTATGGAGGGTGTAATCTCAAAGGTCACTCAACCGATTTTGGTAATTCTTTCATCACTGAAAATATCTATTATTTCTGAGAGATATGAACTATAAAACTCCTAATTTCAATTCATATTTTAGTAAAAGATTGAAAATGATTTATAAAGCCTATGCACCAGAATACAAACACGTTGGTGTTATGAAAGAACATGCTTGCAAAGAAGGTCCTGAGTTTTTGTTGAGATTGCCACGGAGTAAAAAATGGTTTTGTTACTCCACAGAATATGCATGCAAAATAAGAAATGCCGCCGATATTTCTTCCAAGCAATATATATGTAGATGGCCACGATCACAGCAAAATAAAGAGAGAATCGAATCTGCTTATAACGATACGATACGCATGGGATACCAATACTAAATAGTACATTATAGTAAGTTGCATACGACTGTTTGTGGTCGACCACACTATAATTTCAAAACTTTGAGTTTTTACAAAAAGATCTTACTTAATTGTGTAATTAAACGCCGATCGGACGGCAAGACCTTTAGCGTGTTTGCGAGTAGTGTAACAGATAGCAGTATGTTGAATCCAGGTCGCATTTATTGATTATTTGCAGGTAACGTATATTGAACAATATTGAAACAAAGGAAATGGACTCAGTTTATTAGAATATTAAAATTGCAATGAACAGAACTTATCTTATATTAAATACAACTATTTCATTGTTCATCTGTGGAATGGATCCCAGTGGACTGTTGCTTTGAAGGTGTCAAAAGGCATGGGCGATAGGGGAGCTGCGCGCACCGCCGAGTGAGTCGCTCAAGTATTATGGATGCCATTACAGTTCAGTTACGTATCTGAATTCAGCGTATTTTAGTGTGGTCGGCCAAAAATACTATAGCCCTCATGAAATAAAGTTTTGCTTTATCTCGTTTGTAATTAAGTTTAGTTAGCAGGGTATGCTGAATAATTGTCTAAACAGAGAAATTTGTGTAGAAATCAATGAACAGATATTGTATGATTAGCAACTTAGATGATTTTTCTTGATGGTTGCAGACTATGTGTCACTTCTAAAGAGATTAACTTGGTGGCCTGGGAGTGTGAAATCTACATATGCACCAGCTAGACAAAATGATTATGCATGCGATATTTGTAATCAAATTGATACCTCTGAACGTTGCTTATTTGACTGTCGTAAATACAGTAACATGACTGAGTTAGAACAAGTTTTAAGAGGACAGTACATTTATCACATTTTAAGTCAGAATTTATACCAAAACCTGGAGAAGTTAGCTACTATAATCAGTAAAACAGTTGGAAGGGAAAAGTAGCGCAAGCTCCAATGATTCGACAAGAGAATATGTTAAATGTTCAAAGAAGATCTGAAAGGCATTTAAATAAAAATGAAGAAGAAGGAATTAAGGTTGCTACAGCAGCCGACTGAGAAGATAACTCAGAGTAATACTGAACCGAGCTTTAATAGATGTTTTCGGACATCAAATAGTAGAGTTGAATGGGGAGGAAGAAGAAGAAGAAAGAGGCTTCTAATTCTTCCGATGCCGGCAACGTTTGGCTGCCAGGATTCCGGAGGAGGAAGATAGCCCAAAAATAGAGAATATTTTATGTGAGTGATATTGTAAGTGTTTGTGAATTTTTAGTTACATTATCTGAAAAGAAACCAATTTTGAACGTTCGTTAGTTAAAATCAAACAATGAAAGAAAAGAAGAAGAAAGTGTATTATAGAGTGAAATTTAATTAAGTATTATTACATCATAATTAAAAAAGAGTTATTTTATAATTTTTATTTAAAATTAAGTCATGTAAATTGATTTAGATAGAGAGGAATCATACAGTGAAATTTTAATTAAGTATTTGTTATGATATTGTTTAATTGTTGAAATGTAAGTTTAGGTTACAAGTTCACTTTAAGTTTCCTTTTGGTTTCCAGAAGTTTGTAATAGTAAAAGTAAATTTTACGACGAGATTCCAGTGGTTCTTTTTAGAATTTTATTAATTCATCAAATTGTAATTGCTGGTTAATTTAGTTATAGTTTTAAATCTGCAGAAAAAAAAGAAAGATGTATAATTATTTTAATTGAAAAAAAATCTGATGTGTTATACTCGCATGACTTTCTCTACTCTTGTACAAATTATTTTTACAAACGCTTATTCTCCATATGCTTCATGTTAATCGAGATGTCAATCTTATTGCTAATTTTCTTGTAGATGCAAGGGGAATTGCTAGGCTTTAAGCGATAGTCAAATCTTTTAAGCGCTGGTTGCTATGTGGAGTATTCCATTCTCTTTGCATGTCCAGGACATAAAAAAAATGAATAACTAATTTGAGGAAAAGTATAAGTATTGGAAAATTTAAGGGAATAACAAGCAATATCTCGAAAATGGTTCACTCAACAAAAAAAAATGTGTATGACATAAATTGTGTATTTTAACGCGATCTACATTTTGTGTGTAGTAAAATTTTGTCTATCTCTTATGGTTTACCAGTTATGCAAAAGTCGTTCACAATGAAGAATACTTTTGGAGACATTCCCAGAAAATTCTAGATATACATTTCATTTCTCATGAAAATATCTTAAACATATGATATTTTAATCAAAATCGTTGGAGCCATTTTTGAGAAAATTAAAATTTTCAAAAAATGTTCCATGTAAAGGGTAATCTGGAGCGGGGGGATTTTCTTGAAAACCTTCGTGTCGCATTTCTGAAAGATACTGAACCTAAATACTAGGTTTGGTGTTTATCCGACTGTTCGTTTCTGAGTTATGCTGTTCACAGACACACACACACACGGACATGTTTCCAAAAAAAATTTTTTTTTGGATTCAGGGGGTCTCAAAATATATATTCCCGGTGAAATCTCGGTATCGAATTTTTGGATGGAATACAATACTTCCTCTACTTACTATACATAGTAGAGAAAGTAATAAATGAAAAATCTAGAGATAATACGCCCTGATTATTATCAACCAGGTATCAAGATTAATAGTGTACAAGATTTTATTTATTTATTTGTCCATGTATTATGTGAAAAGTTGTCGTTGTTATGTAATTCAATAACTTTGAGGGCAAAGAGAAGATACAAAGGTTTTTAATTGCACCTGCTGTAATTATACAAAAAATTCCTCTACCATTGCGACCGATGATTGTTCCACCACCAAAGGACACTTATAAGCTATACTCTCACCTTATAAATGGAATCTATCTACTTGTAAGAAAAATACTTTTAGTATCAACTTCTTCAAGAAACCATGTTTTTAATAAACAGGTGAGTAAGTTATTTGCCTAATTCTTCCAGGACTTCATAGATTGTCAGGTAAGGTTAACAACTCAATGTTCCGCCGATGTTTCATATCCTTTTGTGTGAATATCGGGATTTTTCATCCGTTATAAGGGGTAAATTAGATCGTTGTACAATGATTTCTTGAATAACACGGGGAGGTAAATTGAATTAATTAATTCGTCACTCAAGTTTAAACAGTCAACCGTTCAACGTCAGGTAGTCCACTAGTATAATTACTTATAATGATATCATTCTCAATTCTGTGACAGTATTAAGTGTAGAAATGAGTTTCTCCGAAAGGTTTGAGGGAGTGAGAAATGTTTGCCCTCAAAAAGTGAACACGAAGAGCAACTTCATTTCTTTCACCGTCAAAAGATGTAAGCAGACTTTGGTCCCCCTTTGTAACTGAGTTTTGCTGTTTCAGCCTCAATTTTTTTCGTCGATATTGTTCACTGATGAGGGATGGTCTGGTTATAAACTCGAGAAACAGCTATGTTTGGAGTTTATCAGTCCACTTGCTGTTATGGCAAGGAATCGCCAAAAAATACTTTCTGTGAACATTTTGGTTGAAATTATTTCAGACTTTCATTTGTCCATAACTGCTTTCTCTTCGGTTAAACAGGAATATTTATATTAATTTGTTGCAGTATATTTTAACTATATTATTAAAGTTGACACTACCAGGTTGAAAATACTGGTAACTAAATATAAGGACCAATTGTAAATAGTTAAGTACCTCGAAAATAGTTACGTACTTTGTAAATTGTTAAGTACTTTGAAGATAGTTATGTAAATTGAGAATAGTTAAGTAAATTGTGAATAGTTAAGTAAATTGTGAATAGTGAAGTAAATGGTGAATAGTTAAGTAATTGTGAATAGTTAAGTAAATTATAAATGGTTCAGTAATTAGGGATTTTAAAAGCTTTGTTAATATTTAAAATTAATCATTTTGTATTGTTAGTCTTGTATTATTATTATTATTATTATTATTATTATTATTATTATTATTGTAAGCTGGTCATGGTGATGTAAATTTTGTACGGTTTAATTCTGCCACCGGGAAGTACCCAATTGCAGAATAAATAAATACATACATACATACATATATTTCTAGAAGTTACGACTTTGCGTTTCGACGTCGAATGTTCTGCAACATGATGGAGCGTCTCTCCATTTCTACCTTGCTAAGCGAGAACGTGTGAATCAAGACATTCCTGACCGATGGATTGGAAGGGGAGAACAACTAACTTGGCCACCACGCTCTCCGGACCCAATCCTGTTGATTTTTTTTCTCGGGCCGTCTGAATTCTAAGTTTTTGTGCCCACCAAAATTCAGTGGCATATAAAACACCTGTCAACTCAGAAGAGGTCTTAATTGCGTTGTTATTCGAAATATACCAGGAATCTTAGACCAAGCACGGCAATTGTTCCCTCACAATATCAACTTTGCTGCGAAAATGTAAATGCCACTTCGAGCAACTTCTTTAAACTGTAAAGGCTTAACTGTTTTGTTTGTGTTTTTCTTTTTTCTTTGGGAAAAATATGTAGCCTGTCTAAAAGTAGTGAGATTGGCCGGTATGGTCCACCGCTGAGCGGTGTAGCATTGCTGGTGCAGGTTACATTTTTCCCCGTTGAATGCCAACTTACCTTCAGCTTCGTGTGGCGTCAGCACGTTGAGTAATTATCAAAGCCTCCTGAGATAAACACATAAATCACGTGGAAAGGTGTGGTAGAGGAGGCAGTGATTGATTGTGTTGTCGCAGAGACAGTTCTGCCAACCCAGCACATCTGAAGAAATGACTGCCACAACACTTTCGCGGATTAATTGAGTTTTTTTCTGTCTGTCACGTAAAAACATTCCCTCGTGCCTCGATGCAAATTTATCTGGAGACTAAATGAACAACGTGGACTGCTACAGGGTGTGTCATTGTTACACAAGTGCTGTAAAGGCTAGTTAAGTTTTATTTACCGTTAATAAAACTGTAAAACTTGTTTACTTTCTCTACCACGTGCCTAATGGGTAGGAAGCTATCGCATTCCACCCAAAAATTCGATATCGAGATTTCACCGGAAATATATGTTTTGAGGTCCGCTGAATAAAAAATCTGATGTGTTACACTCACATGACTTTCTCTACTCTTGTACAAACTATTTTTACAAACGCTTATTCTCCATCTACTTCATGATAATCGAAATAAACATTTGCAGACTCTATCTTATTGCTAATTTTCTTGTAGATGTAAGGGGAATATATATTTACAAGGGCAGTATCGAAATACAGTAGCCTTTAAACACATATCTCTTAATAGCTGGTTGCTAGGTGCAGCACCATTCCCTTTTCCACAGATTAATACTCTTTGGATATCCAAGACAAAAAAAAATGAATAACGAATTCCCATTTGAGAAAATAAGTATTGAAAAATTTAAGGGAATAACGAGTAATATCTCGAAAATGGTTCACTCAACAACAAAAATGTATATGACATAAATTGTGTATTTTAACGCGATCCACATCTTTTGTGTAGTACAATTTTGTCTATCTCTTATGGTTTACCAGTTTACCAAAAGTCGTTCACAATGAAGAATACTTTTGGAGACATTCCCAGAAAATTCAAGATATACATTGCATTTGTCATGAAAATATCTTAAACATATGATATTTTAATCAAAATCGTTAGAGCCATTTTTGAGAAAATTAAAATTTTCGAAAAATGTTCCATGTAAAGGGTACTCTGGGGTGGGGGGATTTTCTTGAAAACCTTCGTGTCGCATCTCTGGAAGATGCTGAACCTAAATACCAAGTTTGATGTTTATCCGACTGTTCGTTTCTGAGTTATGCTGTTCACAGACAGACACACACACGGACATGTTTCCAAAAATGCTTTTTTTGGATTCAGGGGGTCTCAAAACATGTATTTCCGGTGAAATTTGGGTATCGAATTTTTGGGTGGAATACAATACTTCCCCTACTTACTATACGCAGTAGAGAAAGTAAAAAGAATAAGATGTGTGTGTGTGTGTGTGTGTGAATCTAAACAGCATAACTCAAAAAATTAGGATAAATACCAAACTTGGTACATATTTAACTTCAATATCTTCCAAAGATGTGATACGACGATTTTCAAGAAAATCCCCCATCCCAAACTACCCTTTACATGGAAAAAATTTGGAAAGCTATTTT
Source organism: Deroplatys truncata (assembly GCA_030765065.1). Taxonomy (NCBI): domain Eukaryota; kingdom Metazoa; phylum Arthropoda; class Insecta; order Mantodea; family Mantidae; genus Deroplatys; species Deroplatys truncata. The sequence goes on from CM060977.1 coordinate 23,983,092, forward strand.
TTATTTTTTTTCAAAAGTGGCTCTAACAATTTTGATTGAAACAAAATATATTTAAAATGTGTATCTTGAATTTTCTGGGAATAAATCTCTTTAAAACAGACAGTTTATTTCAAATGACTTTTTGTGACATCAGCCATTTCCGAGATATTCGTCATTTTTGGTTTAAATTCGTCAATACTTTGTCAGTTTTAAAAGTGTTGTCGCTATTCGTTTGTTTTCTCGCGAGTGTCGTGGAAAGGATATGAAATTTCTAGGCTTTTAAACACTGCCTATAGCCATCGATTTGGTTTCCTTTATTCCCCTTCTATCTACAACGAGATGTGTAATGAAGCTATTTCTGCAAACGTTTATCTCGATTAACATGAAGTAGATAGAAAAATCAGCTTTCGTAAGAGTAGTTTGTAGAAGATGAGTAGAGAAAGTAATGTGAATGTAACACATAAGATGTTTATAAAACGTTTGTGTTCTTGAATGTTACGTCTTAACGCGTCCCACTTGGAGAATAGTTAAATGGCATCTTAATTTCCTTCCCCAAAATGGGAGGATGCACGAATTCGGTTTTAGCATGTAGCAAACTTAGTTTAAGCATTTTGTTACATGTTTTATTAAAATGACTGAAAACCCTCTGGAAAACGTATAAATATATCGAACAGGTGTCGGTTAGGTGATCCCATCATCTTCAACTCCCCTGCAAATCTGGGTTTAATATACAAAAAATTTACATACCATCCAGTGATGTTCAAATATTTTGAAACATTATTTAGAAATTTCCATATCCAACTGGCACCTCAGAACATATACAGTTTGAGAAACATGCTGAATACATGCTTTGACTAACACAACTGATTGTTTAAAAAAAGTCAGGCATTTATCAGATCTCATGTCAAGATTGCCAAGGCTCATATATAGGTAGAACAAAAAGGTACTTAGAAATAAGACTAAGTGAACACCAAAGACATATAAAACTGAAACAAATTGATAAATCAGCAGTAGCCAACCATTTTTAGAACAGTAACCATGAAATAGGACAAGAGATAAAACTATTAAAACCTGTACATATTCCTTCACACTTGGAAATTTTCATTCATCTCAACATCAAGAATGCTTTGAATTTTGAAATACCGCCTACAGACTATCTAATGCAGCTGGTCCAATCAGGCTACAAGAGAGAAGAAAGAAGACATGAGTTCACAGCCTTCACTACAGATGGCAACAAATCCAACACCACGTTTCCATTTCTTCACAACAGAGGGCAGAAGAATCGTCTAATGAAATACTTCTTGGGGTCAGGGGAGAGAGCGAGAAGCCAGTCGGCCAAGCTGATGATGGGAGAAACGTGTCTCTCGAAAGCGCTTCTTAGTCAACATCTTGCGCTACTGTGATGTGAATTAACACGTAACGACTCACGTTAGATTATCACTGTAATACATATTTTTCACACTTTATGCAGTGGCAGTTTTACTATATGAAAAATTATTACATGCATTTGGCATGCAATTATTTTCTTCCTCTCGCTGCATAACATGTTACCATCGATTACTCCCCCCCCCCAAGAAAAACTGCGTTATCCGAAGCGGCTCTGCCCCTTTTAGTTTGGATAAGCAGTGTTCTGCTGTACAATTTTGGATTTAGAATTTTTTAATTAAATATCTGCAGGATTAATTTTTATAAAATTAAGTGTTCTGTCGGCATTTTTTCTATGAAAAGTTTTATGTGACTCAAAATTTGTTTGATTGTGAAGAAGTACGCACATTCGATGAATAACATGCAAAATTTAAAGGTTTAAACTTTCTAAAATAGTTGGCACATGAAAATGAGATTTGTGTTATAATTATATTGAAGAAATGTGTGATAAAATTCCAGTTAAACTGGTTAGATTCCCGTCGACCTCCCACTCTGACCTTTGGGTTTTTCTCGGTGTTCCCTGGTGTGTAGGCGGGGTGGGTTTTTTTTCATCTACACCGATTTCCTTTCCCTCATTTCCCTTTAATTTCGTTTCCTTCTCATGTTTCGCGTGTGATTCTAGGTTTCGTTTAAAGAAAAGAGTACTCCCCGTGAATGCTAGAGGGCTGCCTGGTTGGCAGGTCGTTCATCGTCCTCTCTGAGCTGCTCCAGTACTGTTTCGGTTCCGTGACCTGTAGCCTCATGTGGTTCCTTTAATTCATCCCTGGGTGGTGGTAGCACAATAGATCTCCGGTTTTTCGTAATGCGCAATGTGCACCCCATACATTTGGTTGACCGGAAGCATTAAAATACGCACGCACATTGACAGTATGAGTACCATTCTTGCGTAGCTGAGATTTATAATTATTGTTTTCCTTCTGTCATTGGTCAGAATACGAGATACCTTTGAGCCTTCATGTTCTCGGCCTCTAGTGTTTTACAGGAGTGAAAGACGCTTGTGTAATTTTACCCCATTTATCAAAATGTGCAGCTTATTCGCGCAGGTCATGTAGTGAGTGATAATTTGCAATCTGACTCTGACTGGCTTACTCTTAAGTCCAGCATTTCCAATGAGTTTGGACATTTCCCAGAAAAGTGCAGGACAACAATGAACTAAAGACAACGATAAACGGCTAATTAGCGCGATATTAACCTTGGTTTCCATTCTGAATACAAGAGGGCAGCACTTGCGACAAAACGCCTCTTCAGCATCTCCTTTTGTTACAGGGCTCAGTGAAATGCAATGGGCTCGAGTAGAATGCATTGTATGGCGCTTCCGGTCCTGCGGCAAAGGGTGACGGGGTTGGGGGTTTAGAACATGCATTTATATCCAGGATATTATACGGCACAAAGGTACATGCTAGCGGGTCGATTGGAAAGTAACAGGACTTGCCCGTTTTGACGATTGAGGTAGGCTACGGCCTGTCCATATTTGATTCAAATATTTATAACTGTAAACTAGAAATGCGAGGATATCTAGTGTATTCTGCAAAACGTTATGTCGGCCTAGAACAAGAAAGTGTTGTATGAATATGAATACAGAACACATTCCCTTGTTAAAGCTATTTTTCTATAACCCTGCTTACATTTTATGATGCGTTACATTATAAAATAAGAATAGTATATGGAAATCTATTATAAAGGAAATGCTCAAAGTGATCCCCGTTAGCACTGATACATTCATTATGTGATCAAAAGTATCCGGATACCCCCACAAGCATACGTTTTTTATCTCAGGTGCATTGTGCTGCCACCTACTGCCTGGTACTCATCCGGGACCTCAGTAGCCATTAGACATCGTGAAACAGCAGAATGGGACGCTCCGTGGAACTCACGGACTACGAACGTGGTCAGGTGATTGATTGGGTGTCACTTGTGTCAGAAGTCTGTACGCGAGATTTCCACACTCCTAAACATCCCTAGGTCCACTGTTTCTGATGTGATAGTGAAGTGGAAACGTGAAGGGACATGTACAGCACAAAAGCGTACAGGACGACCTCGTCTGTTGACTGACAGAGACCGCCGACATTTGAAGAGGATTGTAAAGAGTAATAGGCAGACATCTATCCAGACCATCACGCAGGAATTCCAAACTGCACCAGGACCCACTCCAAGTACTATGACAGTTATGCGTGAGGTGAGAAACCTTAGATACCATGGTCGAGCGCCTGCTCATAAGCCACACATCACACAGGAAAATGCCAAACGACGCCTCGCTTGGTGTAAGGAGCGTCAACACTACACGATTGAACAGTGGCAAAATGTTGTGTGGAGTGACGAATCACGGTACACAATGTGGCGATCCGATGGCAGGGTGTGGGTATGGCGAATGCGCGGTGAACGTCATCTGCCAGCGTGTGTAGTGCCAACAGTGAAATTCGGAGGTGGTGTAATGGTGTGGAGGGGGCTTGCACTCCTTGGTGTTTTGCGTGGCACGATCACAGCGCAGACCTACATTGATATTTTAAGCACCTTCTTGCTTCCCACTGTTGAAGAGCAATTCGGGGATGGCGATTGCATCTTTCAACACGATCGAGCACCTGTTCATACTGCACGGGCTTTGGTGGAGTGGTTACACGACAATAACATCCCTGTAATGGACAGGCCTGCACAGAGTCCTGACTTGAATCCTATAGAACACCTTTGGGATGTTTTGGAACGCCGACTTCGTGCCAGGCCTCACCGACCTACATCGATACCTCTCCTCAGTTTCCGTGAAGAATGGGCTGGCATTCCCCAAGAAACCTTCCAGCACCTGATTGAAAGTTTGCCTGCGAGAGTGCCTGTGATGATGTATCTCTGGAGAATGTATTATCTTGCTGTGTAGCAATACACTGGGGGTCAGCCTAAAACTTACCTCATCCCACCGCACATCCTAACCAAAGGTAAACAAGAGTGTTTTGGCATCCTCCAGCCAGGGCAGTTTAACTCAAGAATACGGAAATACAAAACACTTTCATTGGCGTCAAACATGTCATAAGGAACCAGGCAGCAGTCTACAAGATGAAACTATTACCACTGCGCTCATTAGGTTGACATACGGTTATCGCTTAAAGCTTCGTTCACTGAGTAGACGTGGCCCACCATTTTGAGAGCAAATTGACCACACGGAAGTAAATGGAGGGGGAAGGCATGGGCAGGTTCTAACGAAAATATTACTTCCTTATTCAAGTCACTTTCAATTTGCTACCAATAAGGAGGAAGAGGAAGTATTGTTCAGTGCCACCCCCTAACTCACTTCTTGATTTTCCTGTTATAAAACTTTTTTCATTAGCCAATAGCTGTGCTTCTTTATAAGCGACAGTAGCGTATCATCTTCGTATGAAATCAGAGTACACGGTTGCCACAATTTTCTCGTACTTCCTAATACTCCAGTCCGTTTTGTTGCACTAAGAGTAGAAGATCCATGGCAATAGTCCACTCGACAGACAGATTTAGCTGTGAAAATATGAACAGCATTTGAGACACTGACGTTAACATGAGCACGGGGACAATATAAGTGTGCCGGAATTCGCCCACTATTCAATATCCTATTCTTCACAAAAATTAGAGACAACAAGTTTGACACATGTGTTTTAAATTAAATGGTTCTTAACTTATCGTCGTGAAAAGTTTACCATTTAAAATCTTGCACGATGTCATATCTTGGTTTAGTGCTACACATTTACCAACACGGACTGGTCCGGCTACCTGGCTAAAGGCCAACTTGCCCCTATAGCTCCGCTTTTTCCGGAATTAATTCCGTTAGGTAGCCGGTAGACTGCATGGATGTTATCACCAACTGGTTTGTAAGTAGCGCTAAAGTACAATGCGATACCGTGCCTTTTTATTAAGTTTTCACATAAAATTTAGAACTATTATACTCGGGACATGTTATATATGCTTCTTGTTTCTCCATAGTATTGAATCCCGGACAGTTAATATGCGAATTCGTGGACATTCTTATAGTTCTGGTTTATGAAAACGTTTTTTCTAGAATTTATCAATTTAGCATTAATATTCAAACAGATGGGATGGGCGGGAGTGGACGTTTAGCAGAAATGGATAATAGGCAACATATTTTGTGTTTCAAATGCGTTAGCGCAGGAGCCGCTCGTCTCAGATCACGTTACTTTCCGACCTGCCTCGTGCACAGTGTTGGAAGAAGCGTTGTGGCATGAGGATTGGGAAATGTATTCAAATGAGTATTATGTATCGCATCATCAAAAAGACTGTTCTATTGTTGCCGGGAAGCACGTGACGAAGAAAATATGGAACAAAATGTACTTCTGAGGAACTAGGAAGTAACGGAATTATGACTGTGGAATTTTAGGACCTGCCAAAAAAGAAACGGTTTAGATTAACAGAATATGTAAATTGCTTGCAGAGTTAACTTACCTCTTTGTTGAAGGTTTGCTTCCTCGGGAGTTATTCAACGATATAAATGATGTGTCGAACGAATACAGAGTTTGTCCGCGTCGTGGTAGCGTATATGCCTCCTAAACCGGAGGGCCCGAGTGTAAATCTCTAATGTGGTGAGCTGACTACACAGGGTTATTATACTTTCTCTACCGATTATTTCGGCTAGATAGAGGAAGTATTGCATTACATCCAAAAAATGCTCACCAGATTTGAGTAATGGCGAAATGAACCAAAGTTTTGAAGTGACTTTGTACATCAGGCGCGGTTTTGGACGAATTGATCAGGTGCCTCGCCAAGCATCCCCATTCCGTAGAAGCTGCTTATTATTATTATTATTATTATTATTATTATTATTATTATTATTATTATTATTATTATTATTATTAGAAAAAATAACAACATATATAAATTTTTGGCGGATTGTTTCTAGAATCTCAGGAAGGGATAAAATTAGAAATACAAACATTCGAGAAATAATGGACGTGAAAAAGAATGTATTGAAACGATAGAAGAAAGAAGATTAAAATGATTCTGCCATGTGAAAAGAATGGAAAGGATAGAATAGCAAGAATGGTGCTAGAAGGGGAAGCTGAAGGAAACAGAGGACGGCAAAGACCAAGAGAACAATGGATGGATGGGGCCTGAAGAAGCATGGCGTCTAAGAGGACTAACAGATGAAGATGCAGAGGATAGTAATTCATAATAAAATTATGAATGGGTTGTAGGAAAATCACTGTATGGTAGATGATTCCTAAAGGTGTCAGTCACCTATTGATCGCTCACGGGTACAGAATGGCATCGATGTTAAAGTGTGACAGTTGAACTATAGTGGGAGGAAACAAGCTGGAAAATAAATACAAATGTAGAGACTAACATCACGTTAAAAATGAAAAGAGAATTGCTGTTAATTACTACTTCACCTATTCGTTAATTAGAATAAGATTCGCCTTTATTGTTTATAGGGTGTATTTAAAAAAAAGTATTCCATACTTTGAGCTGTAGTATGGACCAAAAAAAAAAGTCCAGTAAACATGGGCTCTAAAATGCATAACTTAAGAGCTATGAGCACTTGTTCATCTTCGCTACTGCAAGCTCTTTGCTATTACGTACGACCTACAGAACGCAGTAAACAATTCAGGACACACTACTCTGTTACTGTGAAACAGCATAGCTTCTAATGTAATCTGCTTGCAATTACATACGACCTGAACCATCGCTAAAGGAGGTGATCAATATGGTGCCCATTCATAGTAAGGCACGCTTCTGTCCCACGTCTTAGGGAATCACGCGCCCTCACCATTCCAGGTTGGTCACGGATGCTCTGGCAGGCATTGACGATGTCTTCCCGTAGTGTTTGTGCATCATTAATGGGGCCTGCATACACCAAAGATTTCAAGATAAAACTACAATGTAATAGCATTTCACAAACTTACCAAAACACAAACTGATTCCATTAGAACTAATAAGAATGTGCCCTTGCCCAGAACTGTGAATACGGTTTATAGTAACAACACTAACAGATGTTTACTGCATGCTGCATGTCCTGTTACGTAAGTAATAGCAAAGAGCTTGCAGTAGAAGAGATCAAAACGATTTTTGTTTTTCATCTTCGCGTCGTTAAAATTTAAAAACGTTGTTGCATTGTGTTGAGAAGACTGGCCGTTGCGGAAAAGCTCCCCGCCACTAAACACGTCTGTAGTCATGGCAACAAGTATATTTTCCCTCTCCACCATTCTGTGAACTTTGCGTTGAAATTGACCGAACGGCGAATCGCAAAGACCGCAGTTGGATTATGAAAAATGCAATTTGCGGAATTTTTATAGATAATAATCAATGCTAGAAGATAAAGTATAAGTAGGCCGTTCAAAACTGTAGGTGACTTCGGCGCTTCAAACGTTTAACGGGAGAACCGTCCCTTTTGTACACTTCTGTGCCAAGTACTCAGATATGATTTGCTTACCACAGCCGAACGCCCCCATAAATGCTTTGAAGGGCAGATGTGTTCGGCTTGGCATCACTGATTTAAGTCTTGTATTTGCATGTAATATACTTTTATAACTGTTTACAAGTCCACACTTCTGAGTGGTAGTGAAGACCTGAAGGTTTTTAAATAAATATTGAGATTGTATTGTTGACTGTTCCAGGTGAGGGAGAGGTTACGAGTGGCGTTGGAAAGGGTAGCTACATTAGAAGAGGAACTCTCAACAACCAAAGATGAAGTAAGTACATTATTTCTTTGATAATGTTTTATTGGCTTTAATCCACAAGAGACATTGGAGCAATTGCAGAAACGATATTCACAAATGTTTAAAGTCAAATGTATTAGATATATTATAGTGTTTTTCCTTCATACTGCAGCCCGGCCGCCGCAGCTCGGACTCCCGCCGAAACACTTATAATATCCTCGCAGCTGCCTCACGTTCTCATATTTACACATACCCTATCATAAGAAATGTTGGAAACGTCCTCTAACCACACATTTCCGACGTGATCTCAACACATTTTCATCCGCACTCGAGAGTTCAATATCCGAAATTAAGCGAATTTCTCGCCTTAAGTTTTCTTTTAGTTCTTTAGTTGCATACACTTTATTTTTTCGTGATTATCAGAGTCGGGCAAATATCTGTAATTGGATTTTGCGAAATGATAGAGTAATTGGCCTATGCTTAAATATTCTTCTCTGGCCAATGTTTCCATTTATATGGCTATGTTTCGTCACACAATAACAGGTATTGGAGTACAGAGAAACCCGATTTTACACGCGACATTCCCTTATATGACGCGAGAACTGATATGCAGTAAATGCATAGAGATACGGGAATGTCATAATCACGCCATTTTTTGAATAGCTGGCCGACGTTCAATGCCACTCTGAATTTTTTCCAACAAAACTCTGCTACCCCGCATACCGCTGAACAGTCGTTAAATTTAATTCTGGAAAGTTTGAAGATAGGTTAATTACTAAAGGATAAGGCCTTCGCGATCCCCTGATTTAATTGTATGCTACTTTTATCTGTGCGGGAACTTGAAAATGAAAGTGTGTGCAACAAACCCCATACATTGTAAGAACTAAAAGAAACCATCAGGCGAGAAATTCACTCAATTTCGGGTACTGAACTCTCTAATGTGAATGCAAATTTGTTGAGACGACCAGAAGTGTGTGTATATTTTATGATGTATGTGCTTATTATCATTGTAAATGTAACTGTAACTACGAGAATGTGAAGTGTTTGCGGAAATATTCTCTCTCTTTTTGACGGTAGACCGAGCTGAGGCAGGCGGTGTCCGCAGTGAGGGAAAAGCATTGCACATTGCAAAGTCCATGTTTAAACATCATCAGAAACGCTCTTTAACCTCAAATTTGAATCACCTTCCCTCCTGGTGGCATTTTTGGAAGAGTAACGCTCCATTACAAGCTTCAAATTGAATAGCATAACCAATAATATCGAAAAAGAAAATTAATCCAGCGTTTTTAAAGTAAGTATCGATAATTTTTTTAAAAAATAAAATTATTTTCCAAATACTTGATTATCATTCATTGCCACCTTACACCACTTCTTCACGTAGTCACCGCCGTTATTCAGGTACTTGTAACGGGAAACCAGTTTTTGTATGCCTTCGTCAAAGAGCGATGCCACCTGTGATGAAAGCCAAGAAATTTTCTTCAGTTGAAGAAACAGATGAAAATCGTTTGGTACCAAATCCAGACTGTAGAGAGGGTATTCGAATTGTTACCAACCAAATGATGCGATCATGTGCGGCCAGGCATTGCCACTCATTATTGTTTCCAATAAACCTCGCACTCAGCGATGAATGTTTACTGGCCTAACATTTCTCGCATTCAAAAAACAAATCACTGATCTGACTTCACAGTCCGGGTCATTCGATTGTTTTGAACACTTTGAAACGCTCTAACAACAGGAAAACGCAAATTGACGATCGCTCACGACTGCGTCCGGCTTCCTAATGAGCGGAAGAAGTGATCACGTAGGTTCAAAATCGCGACTGCAGCGGCAAAATATTAAAACGGTAGTTACTTTAAAACCACGCCTCGTACAAACAAATGGATACACAAAGGTGTTGAACCTAACAAACAACAGAGCAGCGAGCGACGTGTTGGCAGACCGTATCAAGCATACCTACCCGCGATGGGCGAGATTGAGGTAGAGGCAGTGCATGGAGGAAGCAAGATTGCTCCTCGACGGCTACTGTTCAGGGTGCAACGGTCCTTGTGCACGGCCCCTTAATTATTAATTAGGGTTGCTATCGTAAATTTTGAGTCCAAGTATCTCTTGGAAGCATTGTAAAGGAGCCCAGCTTTGGGTGCTGTTTGGAATTGCCCCTGTGTTATCGGAGGTGCATGCATGCCGTGAGCAGCGTCTGGTGTCAAATTTTATTCACCGTTTGATTTTAGTACAGAAATACTGGCTTCATTTCAACCATATAATTATTAGTACAAAAAGAACAGGTCTAATTAGATGTAATACATAAAGCCTAATTTATTACATGAGTAGGTACCTAAACTGAATTTTGGAATTGTCAACATATTATATTCCATAAGAAAGCTTATAAACTAATTCATTTCTAGATATTCTTCCACCGAATAAAAACAATCCTGTATTAGGACATTTTTCAAATCTTTTTTGAAGACTGTTAGGGTTTTAACTTTTTTTTAAATATGTGAGGAGTGTATTAAACAATTGAATGCCATTATAATATAAACTTGTTTCACATTGGGTTCTTTTATGACGTGTAATGCGCAGTTTAGATTTATTTCTTGTATTATAGTCATGAACATCAGCATTTGTGTTAAAACTATTTTGTTGCTTATACATTGTTACCAGAGTTTCAAAAATGTACAGCGAAGGAACAGTCAAGATATTTATCAGTATGAAGTAAGGTTTGCAGCTTGTGTTGCTGCGAAGGTTTAACATTCTGATTGCCCTTTTTTGTATTATAAACTTTCTATTTTTATAACTGTACTTTCCCCAGAATATTATACCATCTGTTAAATTACTATGGAAATATGCAAAGTAGGTCATTTTAAGTACATCAAGATTAACTGAAGTATTAAGGGTATATAATGCAAAACATGTCTGGAATAATTTTTTAGATAGTACATCAATGTGGATTCCCCAGTCAAGGTTACTATCAACCCAGATTAGACATTGTTATTAATTCATTTTCTAAATAAACTTCAGCAAAGTTTATGTTTTTGTTAACTTTATGATAGAATCCTAAGGCAACAGCATTTAAATGGCATGGTGTAGCCAAATGGAAGAGGCATGATTGTACAAGTAGATGGTGTAAAATCTCGTATCATGATCGTGTGCTGTTGAGAAGCTGGCAATGCTTGCAGAAAGATATGGCGATTTCTCCCTCTATACACGCAACGCAAGCATAAAGTTTACAGTTTGCAATCTCTTACGTTACGTGACTATGTGAATGCTTCCATTTTAATAACAAGAGTGCAAAGTCTTGTGTTTATGCGCTTAATTTTCATTGTGAATGGGGCTTAATTGCAAAATTCTAGAAACTTGGAAGGTGACAGCAGTGCAACAAAGCACAACAATGCAGTTCTGCACGAAATAATTAAAAGAAATGAAGCGTTTCACAAACATGGAATACTGCACCTACACTAAAAATGTGTTGTGCATAATACCAACCGTACTATATAGAGCGCGGTGGGTTACGCGAGAGAGAGAGAGAGAGAGAGAGAGAGAGAGAGAGAGACGGAATCGTCGGGCGTAAAATGTTTACTGAACGCATTACTGAAAACAGTAATAATATTAATGTTATAATCAGCAATAATTATAAGTTTTCACCTAATTATTGTACATAAGCATTCTTTGTTCACTAAATGGCGGCATAATTTGAACGATAATAATGCCAGGTAACATGTAAACTAATACACAATGTAGACTAATACACAAAGTAAACAGAGAAGTGCATATAACACGGCCAGACCCCGAGAATCATGCATTCCAACTGGCTAGTTAACCGCACGCGAGTTGTAAGCAACAAATAATTGATAAGTGCTTGTTAATTCATGTACACAAGTCCGGCTTTAATGTGATAGATTCCGTGGAAAATTGCAGCTGAAAGTGTCTATTGTTTTTTGCTATGTTGACTTCTTCTCCAAGGTATTGAAATTACAATGTTTAATGCTCACGACGCCGTGTCAATTAACGCGGTCCTTTCTTCAATTCAAATATCAACTATGCGTCCAGCCATCATCTCTGTAGAATGCCTAACTTCGTATACAGGCATTTAACCACGTTTGGCGCTGTTCGCATCAACGTAAAATTGTGATTGATCAAAAGTAGTCTCCGTCACGAGCCAAGGCGCGTGCGCAGTAGCATGAACTAATGTTGCGCCCTGTTCACGCCAAATCACCACGTGCTTGCAACACTCTCTACGCGGCAACTTTCATCCACCGTCTTCGTTCCTTACAAATAAATACTATAATGAAAGATAATCCATACTTCGTTTTCCTAGCTGATGTTATAATTTAATAAGCTTTCCAGCTTAAGTTATTTTTGGCAACATCGACGACAAGTCGAAACTTCTAATTTCCAAAATCACAGAAATTTACTGTGCTTAATACGCTATCACTGTCCTGTCACTGATACGTTACAGTAAACCATCGTTATCAGAGATTAATGTGTATAATAAGGTGGAAGACACCAGAGCCACATTTTGAATTTAAGCAGAGTGGCCCAGGCGTTAACGTCTGTGGTCTGCATTCGGAAGGTCCCGCGTTCAATCCCCCGGGGCCCCAATCTGACCGAAGGTTTTTTCGCAGTTTTCCTCGGTCGTTCGGTTGGATAATGTTGCGTGAATTTTCCTGTCATCACTACGTTTCGTTTCCTTCTTCTTCACCGCCATACCAGGCATTGGTCTGATCAGCCATCCTGGATATGCTATGATCCAGAGTTTACTTGCTTCTCGATAAGCTACTTAAGGCATTGGTTTGCAAGTCCTTGGGGTGTAAAGTGCTACAAAGAGGGCACTAAAGAAGAATTCCTTTGCTGAAATAACCACCCAAGCTTGGAAGGGAACCTCTTGTTGGCTGCAGTGTATCTCACGGAACTAGAATTATGCAGCACCCACTCATATAGTGCAGCGTCTATGCTGGCACCAGTACATTCTCAAATGCACCACTTAATGTGTCTAAAGCTTAAAATAAATTATCGTTTCTGCATTCCACCCATTGTGTCCCCCAATATTTATAGTTTTAAAAATTCTGTGCTAAAACACATTTGAACAGGAAAATTGGTTGCCATGACTTAGCAAGTAACCCTTGTCTTTCAAATTGAGGCCCGAAATACTTCTCACATAATAAACGTCAAGGTTTTGTATTATTTTTAAAAGACATTGTCAATTGCTCTCTGCAGTTACAACAGTACAAAATGGGACGAATCATCCCAACGGGAGATGACACCAGCAAACCCAAAGAAAACGGACAGCAGGAAACGTCCTCGGAAGACACCAAGAGCGCAGAACAAAATGCTACACATACACAGCTGCCTAAGGTAAACTTTTTATCCTTGTGGTATGATTAGCGTTGTCACAATGTAGATATGTCTGTGTGCGTGTATTTGTGTATATCTTGTGTAAAGGAAAACCTGCATGCGTCTTGTCACCAAATTCTAACATTTCTTTATATAAGCAGCATTACTAAAGCATTTAAATTTCACTACACACATTCTATCACAAGTCCATATTCAGACCATCTTAATTTTTATTTTAAGCTTCTTAAGTATGTTTTTAAGTACTTTTACTGAATATTTTGGTTTTCTCTCTTCATATACATGTATCCTGTTGATATTTCTTCCAGTCACTGTCTATTACTTTAAACATTTATCTTTTTTAAAGCTGTGGTATGTTACACAATTTTTCTTTTTAAGTCTAAAAGTACTACAGTATTAAAGTATTCTTGATTATGATTCTGGCTTCGAGTTTAAAAACAGTACTACTCAATTTTTTCTGCTGCTACAGTGAGTCTGGAGTTAAGTTTGGTTCACAATACATCAGGAATGGAATTCTTATCGATAGCAACATGGAAAGTCTACTACTCAGTGGATGTCATTTGTTTGCGACTGAACAATGGCATTTTTTCACCTGCTTGCAACATAACACAAGTTTACTCAATGCAATTAACATTTTCTAAAAGCCATGCCATTACTCTATTTGCTTCCTCTTGTGAAAGTGTTATCCAAATACATTTGTAAAAATCTGATGAGTTACACTCACATGACTTTCTCTACTCTTGTACAAATTATTTTTACAAGCTCTTATTCTCCATCTATTTCATATTAATCAAGAAAAACACTTGCAGAAACGATCTTTTGACATGCAAAGAGAATTATATTTTACACATAGGGACCAGTCCTAAAAATATTTGACTATCGCTTAAGGCGTACTATGTTCCCCTTGTTTTGTATTTACAAGGGCAATATAGAAATACAGTAGCCTTTAAGCACATACATATCTCTTAATAGCTGGTTGCTAGGTGCAGCACCATTCCCTTTGCCACAGATTAATACTCTTTGCATATCCAAGACAAAAAACAATGAATAACGAATTCCCATTTGAGAAAATAAGTATTGAAAAATTTAAGGAAATAACAAGCAATATCTTGAAAATGGTTCACTCAACAACAAAAAATGTATATGACATAAATTGTGTATTTTAACGCGATCTACATTTTTTGTGTAGTAAAATTTTGTCTATCTCTTATGGTTTACCAGTTATGCAAAAGTCATTCACAATGAAGAATACTTTTGGAGAAATTCCCAGAAAATTCAAGATATACATTTTATTTGTCATAAAAATATCTTACACATATGATATTTTAATCAAAATCGTTAGAGCCATTTTTGAGAAAATTAAAATTTTCGAAAAATGTTTCATGTAAAGGGTAATCTGGGGTGGGGGATTTTCTTGAAAACCTTCCTGTCGCATCTCTGGAAGATACTGAACCTAAATACCAAGTTTGGTGTTTATCTGACTGTTCGTTTGTGAGTTATGCTGTTCACAGACACACACACACACGGACATGTTTCCAAAAAGGCTTTTTTTGGATTCAGGGGGCCTCAAAAGATGTATTTCCGGTGAAATCTCGGTGTCGAATTTTTGGGTGGAATACAATACTTCCCCTACTTATTATACGTAAGAGAGATGGAGTAAAGGGAAAAATGAATATAAAGTGATGTGAGACTGTACCTACTTAGGTATAAATATAGATGCAGGAGGTAAATGAGAGAAACAGAAGAGATCAGCTCTGACAAAGGGGAGAGCAGCAATGACAGCTGTTAGACAATGTTTATTTAAAATGCAGATTTGGAGATGAAATGGTTGGAAACATTATACAATTCAGTGGTTGAGGCACGAATGTTATATGGGATTGAAATATGGGGGCTGGAAAACGGGTGGGAAGTGGTGGACATGGTCCACAGAATATTTTGTAAGGAAGTACTAGGGCTGCCAACAGCTACAGCAAATGAAGTGGCTCAAATTGAAATGGGACGAGTAACAAGAAAAAGGAATGGTTATGGAGAGAGCCTTGAAATATTGGCACAGGATTTTGAATTCTGATGACGATAATTTATTACAACAACGTCTAAAATACCAAGAAACTAGCTTAAAAAATACGGGCTGGGTAAATGAACTAAGAAATAGCCTTGAGAATAATGGCATGGGAGATGTTTGGAGAAAAAGAGAGGCAAATCACAAAGGTTTTTGGAAGAGTATTAGAAGAAGATTTGAGGACATCAAGATACAGCAATTATTTAGTCAGATAACTGAGAAGAGATCTTTGATTTTTTATGTTAACATAAAAAAACACTGGGAAAGAGAGAAATATGTAGACAACACAAATAAAGAAGAAAGAGGAGGTGTCGCATGGTTAAGGGCAGGAATATGGAGGCTAAAAGGGAAGCGAAATGGCTATGCACAAGATGAATGTCCATTATGCGGGGAAAGTGAAGATATATATTATATTTGAATGCAAAGAAACAGAGATTGGAGAAAAGAGAGTTTATGGTATGGAATGAATAGGAATAAAGATATACATACAATTCTAGATAAAAACTGTAAAAATATGGGTAAATACTTAATGAAAGTAAAAATAAATGGATTTGGACGGTTAAAAGAGGAAAAATAATGTAAATAAATATAAGAACTACTAAATGTATCATCATGTAATTGCAATTCACAATGACTGCTCATCTTAGTGGCCAGGGCCAAATAGAGAAGGCAGTGTAATAACTTAGTGCTCAAATAAATTATTCAATTCAATTCAATATTATACGTAGTAGAGAAAGTAATACAAAAGTTAAAGCTTGACCAAGACACCCATTTTTCTTCCCATTCCTAAATACATATTGTTTTAACTTTGTCGTTCACATCTGGTTACCATTTCCACTTATTTTGAACCAGTCATCAGACTGCACAGTGGTCTTGGACAGGGCGACAGTTGCTGGCCACACTCTTCATCCAAATGACATGTAAACAGCTGGCAAGTAACAGGTAGCATAACTGAAATTTAGCCACATAAACATACCTCTTTTCAATAGATGTTGATTGCAAGTGATCCAACCTGGCCCCTGTTTCTTCAAGGTTTTTTTCAGTAAACATATGGCATTATTGAACTCGTTTTTTGTAGAAAAGGACCCTGTATGCATGACTTTATTAGTGAGATAGTTGCTCCGTTAGGAATTGTAATGTCTGGAAAGTTACAATGGAGATGTGACCAACGCTTCTTTCAGAGAAGTATTTCACTTGTGTATAAAGCACACTCAACATAATGAATAAATTATCAGCAACACACCACACAGGTTTACTGTTAAGCAGCAAACTTTCTGTCTCAAGAACTGCCAGAACTCAATTGATAAACATATGCACCATTGCTGTGTGCTTCAGAACAAACCTAGCAGTAACGGTTGCTCATTCCAATACTACTAAACTCATGATATTTTAGTAATATTTGCTCTACAGTTTTAAATACGTTTCATTCTGGATAATCTTACTGAAATTGCATACAGATCCATACAAAATGAAAAAAGAGAAATATGTGTGTCTAAGACATAATATACCAGATAAATCAGCTGCTTCTGGTCATTGGACTATGCAGATGTCCTTTAGGTCTGTATCTGTTGTTCATCAACACCTCATTTATTTCTTCTTCTTCTTCTTCTTCTTCCTTAACAGGGATAGGCATTTAGACCTGTTCCAATACTAGGCAAACTGCTCTCTCCACCTCATATAGGATCGTCCAAGGTCTGTTCATCCCAAAGGTGTATAAAACTGTTTGCCGTGGTAATCTCAAAGGTTCCATTCTTGAACATGCTCTTTCCACTTGCACTGATACCTTTTAATTTCTTCTACGCTGTTTTCTTCTTCTAATTCTTTTCTTATGTCCTGCATACCAGAGTAATCTTTTCTCGTTAAACCCAATAAAGACCTTAAAAATCGTGTTTGAGATGCCTCCAATCTTGATTTTTCCTTGTTTTTTATTATCCACGTCTCACATGTATGTAGCTTTTAGATCTGTCCAGTTAATTATTGTCTTAACCTTATGAGTAGTGTAGTTTTTACATGAACAGGAAACTGGCCCAATGCACAACCCCACTCTGGGGGGACCGGGTTTTAATTTTAGAGTTCCTTCTCCTAGTTGACTGTCTTACATGGTTAAGGAGATCCAGCTTCCCTGCTGGTTTAGGTCGGCTCCAAGTATTTTATTTCCTTGGTGTCCACCAATACTAGTGAGCATTCCCTTATTACCACCTGATGAGGTGCCCAATGGGAGAGCAGCAATTCTCACATGAGCTCATTTGTTTATTGATTTATTTAAGCCTTTGTTTGGACATGTGGCGAGCCTAATGGGAATTTTCTCAGCACCAGGAAGCATACTGTTTGCCGGTGGAGTCAGATATTCATAGCCTCATAAATTCGAGTGCATAGGTTTCTCATGCAAATTATAACAATAACCACATACCTTCATCATAGAAAATGTTTGAAATGATGTCCGTGTGCCACCACACATCCCTCACAGTTTTAAGAAAATTTGCATTAACACTCATTAATTCTTCATGGCCATGCAAATAAAACCATATTTCATCCGTAACGAGGTTCAATAGAGCAGTCATTAACGTTATCCAATAGCCAATTGCAGAAGGTAACTCGTCATGTTTTCACGTGGTTGCAATTCCTGAACTACAGTTATTTTATAGGGTTTTAATTTTAAATTCGAAGCGGAGGTTTGCAAGCTTTCTCACAGATTTCTTTCTACTTTGTTCTAACTTTCCTCTGATGTCATCAAATTTTTCATATGTAAGAACATGGGAATTTAATTTTGGTTTCTTATAAAAATAGATCCCATTTCCCTAAACCTGAAAAGGATCTTCTCAAACATTTACTGTACCTGAACCAGTTTTTGGACATACCTTTAAACTCTGTTCGAAGAATCATTGCTGAGTGGATTAATCATAACCACCAATTGTGATGGGTTCAAACGTACTTAATCTCAGTAGATCTAAAATAAACCTAACCGGCTTTTGACAGGATATTGTAGATTATGGAAACACCTATATACAATGGGAATCTTTAGAAAAGAACCAGTATGTAGGCTATGTAACTGCCTTCATATAATCTTCAAATGTGAAGCACTTGGCAGGAAAATATGAACTTTTGGGTTTGATGAATTTCGTGCAGAAAACTTATTAATAAACTACTGTCGCTAATTAAAGGGACAGAAATATTTAACTAAAACAATAGTGATAGGAGATAATAAAACAAACCCTACGGTTGCAGTGTTAAGGGCAATTATAACCCGACTCCATCACTATGATATTTATGTCAAGTCCCTATATTTCTTCACACAATTACAAAACCGTTCTCTGTGAGGCACGCGAACAGCAGGGAATCTCTATAAGCCACCATCTCACTTCTGTACAAGAGTTTGTTGTCACAAAGGAATTATACCTGAGGTTTCTCTGTACAAAGTGTACAGACTTTTTGGAATTATAACAGCACTAACACTGAAACGCATGGTCTCGCAATGAATCAATCTCTGTACAGCACAGACTTTGCATCTACTGATTAGCTTGCACACAGAGAGGAGAGAAAATGGAGGGCTAACAGAACCCGTTAGAAACAGTGCACTGCAGGGCAAGCAATTCCCCTTAATACGACTATGCATCCAAATAAAGGCTCTGTAGATACAAATACAGCATCTGATTTTTTGCCACAATGTTAAAATAAACTCATTTTCAATGTATTGTGAACCATCCCTAACAAAGTAATAAAATTAAACTAAGGGAAGATAGGAACCACATTGAACCACAGCTAATTTTCTTGAATCTGAATATTCAACAATTGTTTTTGTTTCTTTTCTATCTTCGTTTACTTTCCTTTTTTATATGATTTGGTTTCCCTTTGCAGTTGCAATTTACATAACCTCTAAATTTGTTTTTCCTTGCTTTCTTTACACGACAACAGCTCCATCATCTTCATCCATTATGATACTGTCTTACTACTAAATGCACATCCACCAATGCAAACAGTAGCTATTGGCTTTGAGAGACAATGAACTGAAGCAAATTGCCTGGTAACATGGAGCATGAATTGTCGTGCATGATCAAAAATGTTAATTTTGTATTGTAACAAAGACTTTGGGTGGAAGTGCATTTGGAGACACCATTTCTAAAGGGTATAGAATTCCTCTCATCACTGATGTTAAGTGTCATGAGCATTAGCCCCAATTAATTCCAAAAAAAGGCATGTTACAAACTGTTTTGGATGAGAACTTGTGTGAATGTGGTACTTGATGCATGTGTGGTAATTGTGAATGCTTGTAGTGTGAATGCATAACCCCCCTCCAATCTTTTTAAAACTGCAGCTCTTTAAAACCTTTTCTAAAAACACTCTTCTTCTTTCTTTCTTTTATTTCATTACTAAATATATACATATATAAGGATTTAATATTTTTTACTGATACAAGGAAATTTGTGATATTACTTACTTTGTTTTTTGCTGCTTTAAATGTGTTATTGTAAATACTAAAGAGAAACATTTAAAAACTATTGTATATAGAAATATTTTTGCAAATATTTAATTTTATAAAATATATTTTTCCAATGCCTGTATCTAAACAATATTGAAAGTGACACCACTGTGTCCAAAATTTCAAAATAAATAAAGCAAAGACATGCAAATCAAATAGAAGACTTTACAGCACAACTATGTGAAATTTCTGTGAATTGTTTTAACTATTGTCATGGGAAGGCTCTTATGAACTCATATCAAAATTTGTGGTGTAGTGGTTACCATGCTAGCCTCTAGTTCCCAAGGTCGTGGGTTCAAACCCGGCGAAGGATGATGGATTTTTTTCAGGCATAAAAATCATTAGTATGGCTTCCTTTAGAAGGAAAGTAAAGCCGGTGGTCCCATGTTGTAGATTTACGGCACGTAAAAGAACCTCAAGCCTGATAAAGAGGCCTCTGAGCAAAATTACTGGTCTTTCACACCCAACATAGAATGGGACGCTAAGGACCACAGCAGTTAAAGAACCTCCATAAATTAAAATATATATATATATATATATATATATATATATATATATATATATATATATCAAAGTTTGTCTGGGAGTGATGAGAGTCCCTCGTGAAACTGGCTGAACATAACAGAGTTTCACTGTTGTGGGTGCTGGGACATATGGGAATTCATGCCAATGAAGGGACAGATGATTTGGCTAAAAAAGGATCAGCTACTCCACCAATTGGACTGAAACCCATTTTTGGATTATCCTATGGATATGATCAGTGGGTGAACTGCTTGAAAACTACTGGGAGTCAGTTGCGACTGGCAGCCCATGGCACTGTTATACGAGTCTGTTTATGGTACAATGGCAGACTGGATCACTGGATCATTCAATGGATTAGAAGACAGTATCCAGTGTGCATTTTCCAATATTTCTGTTGCACTATTGTTTAATAATGCGTTCAGCAAGTGCCAGGCGTGTATACATTCAGAGGGGTATAATTTCAAACTTATTTTGTAATGAAAGGTAAGCACAAGATATTCATATTGTTTCGTATTGTTAGAGAATCAGTGATCCAGTCTGCTGTTGTAGCATCAACAAACTCGTATAACAGTGCCATGGGCTGCCAGTTGCATCGTTCAAGAGAAAGCTTGTATATTCTTATGAGTATTAATAATGAGCTCAGTAAGAAATTAAAGACAGGTATATTCCTACCTTGGAGAAATGTGGCCTGCTTCCAATACACAGCTGCAATCTGTTCATTGATGCCTTTCGAAGCAAAGCGCATGTCTCAAGGGAGATCAAATGTTTCAATAGGTATATCCTCAATAATATTTGTTCACGGTTTGCTAATGTGAGAATACCTTGGGGGGCATGCTGCTGATGTTATAATGTGGAGCTCTTGCTTCAGACTAGAGCAATGCTGAGTCTGTGGCAATACTTTAGACAGAAAATAAACAGGCTGCAATTAATACATAGCTTACAATATTATCACCCTTGGTGTCAATTTCAGTTGCATATTTCTTAACTTTAATACCGTTTTGCCACAGTATGTAAAATTTTGACTCCATATGTGCAATACCTCATCAGACTCTTTCATGCTAACAGATGGTTAGAAAAAGTGATGTTGATAGGTGCTCTGCAGTATCAAATGCTTCTACAAATTGTTCAAACTGCTCCCAGAACCAAATTCTGGCAACTAAAACAACTAAACCCCATGGCGCTACAGTTTATACAGGGCCTTGGACTGCCAACCCAACTTCCAGACTCATGCCCATATACATGTGGCAGAAGTAGGCAATCATCCAACCAATACAGGGAGGAGTTGTGGCCTGCATCACGCATCCCTGAGCTGGAATATTGGCTCTTAAGGCCGGGGTTGCTGCCTATCACAGCTCCTCTATTTCCTCATGTTGTTGAGTGGGCACCAGTCCTATACCCGGGACTTAAAATCTGCATCCCAAACTTGGGCACATTGCGTGCCTGGGAACAGAGCACTAAACTCCAGCTCACTGTACCACAGCGCAGGACAAATTCTGGCTTGCAGAGTTCATAACTAGGTTACCAATTCAGAATGTATCCAAGACAGCTGTGTTTATATACAACATTATATAAAAAATATAGACCAGGTTATGAATATATAAGGCTTATTAGAATCATAAAAACATATTTGTTCATAGGAAATGATACAGATATCCATATTTAACTAAAATTAATTTAGACACTAGTAATGGAAAAAATATTTTAGCCATGAGAATAGTCAAAGATTATGTGCTGTTGGAAATTTTCACACTTGTTAATTTTCCTAGTTTGCAGATAAAATGCAGTTTTACTCTCGTGTACCATTAAGCAATTTTGTATGATTTATATACACCATTTAAATAATGTAATAGCTAATTTTAAAACTTCAAACCTTTATTTTTTATTTGTTTTCTCCCCATGTGTGTAAAATAAGAGTGCAGCTAAATAAGTATCTATATTATAAATATTTTAATGTTTGTAAAACAGCATGTGTTGCACAAAGGCATTACTTTTATTTGATGGGATGATTTGACCAGAGTAGAGCACATGTTATTGGTGTGGCTGTTGTGATATTGTGCCTTGTTTCTTGCACGCAGCGTCTTTCTAATGGCGCCATCGAGCCAGATTCAGACGTGGCACGAGTCCTCGAGCTCCAGAACACAATAGACAAGCAGGTGAGCACCCAACCTCACAATCGCACTTCCTAATGCTGCTTAGTTTTGTCTAGTGAATCAACCACTCTCTAATATTGCCACCTTTAAAAACATTTAAACAAGTGAATACTGTTGTACTATAATATTTACGCTTAATTATAAGCCATTGTGAGGAATTGTAGGTTATAACTAGGGACAGGAATTTTATGCTCTAATAACCCTTCAATATGCAACTTCTGTAATATGCACATAAATGTGTCCATATAAAAAGTATAAAGGCATCATATTAACATAAAATAAAAAATTTAAAGGCAGTTTTATGTAATGTAAAATTATTGTGAAAACCATATAAATTATTTAACTCTTCAAAGTTTATATTTAGTATTGAAGAGTTAGGATATACCCCTAGCTTTGTCGATCACTTTTACTTTTGGCACAAACGCCACAAAATTGAGTGACCTAAAGTTTCCACTGGAGGACAATTATGAATCTGCAGGAATATTTTCGGAATTGAATTTCTAAAACTATTAACAGTTGAATATTGTAGAAAGCTTTTGTTCTTATAAATTAGTAGGTTATATTTTTTGTTTACAAATCTTAAGAGATACTGAACAATAGAATTTAAACTAAATTTAATATTACTTATAAGTATAACTGTCACATTCAACTCAATTCTGAGAACTCCTTGACAAGCCACCTTCATATTGGGAGGGAACAGCTATAACCAGATAACGCGGAGAATTCACTGCCTTGATTTGAGCTATTGTGTTGCATGAGAGCTGTTGCCAAGTTTCAAAATGGATGCATTGGCACAAATTATTTGGAACCATCGTAATTTGTAAATCAGAAATGAAGATAAAATGAATAAAATAAAAATATATCTTTAAAATATACAAGCAAATCAAACAAATATGCAGCATAATTTGCAATCTCTGAAATTTTATGCTTATTAAGAAAACAGGCTTGAAGATTTATGGTGAGAATCCTATCAGAAACTACCTGAGTGTTCTTTGTTCTGGTTCACAGATGGTTCAGGAACAGGTTCTGAGGCATTTGGTTTAAGACCCAGGTGTAGCTTTAATAATTCACTGGGTCTGGTAACCACGGTATTTCAAGCCAAAGCATTTGCCATTTTACAACGTGCAGAAGAAAATCTTAAACAAGAGTATAAAAATAAACGGATCTTCATTTTTTCAGATAGCTAGGCAGTACTAAAAGCTGTAAGCAGTCCTTTAGTGTCATCTAGATTGGTAGGTAAGTGTATTACTGCCTTATCCAACCTGGCAGAACATAACAAAGTATGTTTGTCTTGGGTCCCAGGGCATAAAGGAATTGAAGGCAGTGAGAAAGCTAATGAACTTGCAAAGCAAGGATCAACAAAGCTGAAACCCAAATCAGAGCCTCCTCTAGGCATACGTAAGTGTTCCATTAGAGCGGCTATAACAAATTGGTGAGAAAAAAAACAACACTCTTTGGCCTGGAAGAGGATTCCAGGAATTTGGTATGGAAAATCGTTTATCAAAGAACCTTGCAAACCTTTAACTGACAGACTGCTTAAATGTAGCAAGTTTCAGTTCAAAACAATAGTAGCCTTTGCCACAGGGCATGCACCAGCGAGAGAGCATGTACACATGATAGGAAGGTTTCAGGGCAGCATGGGCTGTAAATTGTGCGGGTCTGAAACTGCCTATTATATATTATGCTCCTGTGAAGTGTTAGCATCAAAGAGGTATAAAATATTTGGGAAACTTTCTATGGAACCAGAGTATTACTATCCCAACACACTATTGGGCCTGTGTAATCTAGTGAGCAGCACAGGACTAGAGTGAAGGGGTAGCAACCATTATATGGTTAGCACAATAAGTCTTTAAGCTCCAGTGCAATGGAGCTTTTACAGACAGGCTCTAGTAAAAAAAATAAAAAAAAAATCTGATGTGTTACACTCGCATGACTTTCTCTACTCTTGTACAAACTATTTTTACAAATGCTTATTCTCCATATGCTTCATGTTAATCGAGATATCGAGATGTTAATTTTATTGCTAATTTTCTTGTAGGTGCAAGAGGAATTGGTAGGCTTTAAGCGATAGTAAAATGTTTTAAGAGCTGGTTGCTATGTGGAGTATTCCATTCTCTTTGCATTACCAGGACAAAAAAAATGAATAACGAATTTGAGAAAAAGTATAAGTATTGGAAAATTTAAGGGAATAACAAGCAATATCTCGAAAATTGTTCACTCAACAAAAAAAATGTATATAACATAAATTGTGTATTTTAATGCAATCTACATTTTTTGTGTAGTAAAATTTTGTCTATCTCTTATGGTTTACCAGTTAGGCAAAAGTCGTTCACAATGAAGAATACTTTTGGAGACATTCCCAGAAAATTCAAAATATACATTTCATTTGTCATGAAAATATCTTAAACATATGATATTTGAATCAAAATCGTTTGAGCCGTTTTTGAGAAAATTAAAAATTTCGAAAAATGTTCCATGTAAAGGGTAATCTGGGGTGGGGGAATTTTCTTGAAAACCTTCGTGTCACATCTCTGGAAGATACTGAACCTAAATACCAAGTTTGGTGTTTATCCGACTGTTCGTTTCTGAGTTATACTGTTCACAGACACACACACACACACACACACGGACATGTTTCCAAAAATTGTTTTTTTTGCATTCAGGGGGCCTCAAAACATGTATTTCCGGTGAAATCTCGGTATCGAATTTTTGGGTGGAATACAATACTTCCCCTACTTACTATACGTAGTAGAGAAAGTAAAAATAAAGCAAAATATGCATTATATGCAACTAGGGATGAGACCTCAGTACTCAGTGCTATCTAAGTATGTCTAATACAAGATAAACCTTCAATACCTTTAAATTTTTAAGTTTTGCATTACTGAAAGTTGTTGCATTTAACTTAAGTGCCATATAAGGAATAAAATGAGTTGAAACTTCACATTATTGCCTTGCATGTGTCCCCAAAGAGTGGCTGGACTACACTTATTGATAGAGCTTGACTGTGTTTCCTGTGGGTGAATGAATGCAACATTCCATAGACTCTTGAGTCTAAATGAAAACATACAAAACAATGGGGAGGTACTCGTGTAACATGCAGTGTTAACTGAGTTGTGAGTAAAGGTGATTTAGCTGACACACTAAATCATGTTTATCCAATAGCCTGGCTTGGACTCGCTCTCGTCCATTACATTTACCTACTCCACTGACAAAGTGAATTCAGCAGAAACAAATCAGAACTTAAGACATGAGATAATACAGGCATGGAAATGTTTGTTCTTTCCTTCCTTCCATCTGTTTGTGTTTATGCAAGTCAAACTTGGGTCATGAGCATAGTTTACAGCTATGGCGTCCACTAATTTCCATAAATTTTTTTTTACCAATGCACAACAGTGAATAAAATACGAGTGAAGTACGAAAATATTTTTAAATAGACATACTAATAACAACAAGGTAATAGGGGGCATATATAAAACCTCATTATTAAGATAATTGCTGTCAATCGGAGAATGTCAAACAGGGACAATTTCGGAATTAGCATATAATACAAAATTGGTTACATGTGTTTATACACAGAAAGCTACTGATAAGAGCATAAAACAAGCTATCACCTTTACAGGTTTTTAATAAAGTGAATATCGAGTATTAGTACTCAAAAAAATCAGTATCAATATTGAGAAATAGTGGTATTGTCCTAGCGCTATATGCAACATAAACCATTGATTAAATTGTTGGAAATTTAGTAATTAATTCTCATACCAATTGGAGCATACTTTCTGAAAGCAGAGAAAAAATATGCATTTGCACTAAGTTCCTGTCCTTAGTTGTAACATTTTAAAATGAACAAAAATAAGAACAAAACCTTGCAAAACCCCATGTTAACCAGCACAGCCCAAGTAAATAAAAACAATACACTTAAATTTAAAAACTTAATGAGAAGGTGTCCTTTAAAACCCACAGTGGCTTTTATTCTTCTTTTGTGAGTTTGTGCCAGTATTTAATTCTCTTCAAAGAAAATTATTTTAGCAGTATTTGTAAACAATAACCACTAAAGGTCTATCCACAATATGTAGTTGGAAGTGTGTTCACTTACTGTGCCATACACAACTTGCAGTTTAGTGATGTCTTACATTCTAATTTTTTCTATCCTTATTAGTACGCAGCAAATTATTCTTACAAAAGTTTATATTCATATCTACTACATTTTAATCAAGATAAACCTTTGAGAAATAGCTACATTACATATTTCGTTATAGATACAAAGAGAGCAGCAATAGTCAAATGTTTAAGAATATGCTGGCCTTAAAATTCCATACTGTTTCCATGACATCACGAGAAACAGCTGAAAATGGACAGGACTTTAAAAGAATGATTAAGTATTGAACAATTTGCTCCATAAACAACAAACATCTCGGAAATTATACCACAAAAAAGTTATTTTAAATAAATTATGTGTTTCAAAGGAATTTACATTTTTTTGTGTGGTATGTTTTTGTTTAGCGCTTAACGTTTACCAGTTATATAAGATTATACAAAATTCCTTCCAGTTGAAAAGGACTATGCGAGAGCAAATTGTTTACGTAATATGTTTTTACGTAAATTATTAGAACTTGTAGATCTTATATTGTGCTGCTTTTGTTTTGTTTGGTTACATAATTTTTAACTGCCCCACGTATGGGAGCCAATTTGCGACGGTATTACTTATAATGTTTGTTTACATCAGTGTTGAAGCCATCTTGTGACGTCATTCATTTGTTTGGTTTGTAGCTCCATCTGGCGTAGCAATTTGCGGTTCTTAGTATCAATTTTTGAAATAATTCATTTCAAATGTCCTCCGGCTAGCTATTATCTTATCTTGGGTCGAACATGTGTCTCTATACAGGTTGTGAAGCGGAAAGGAATCGTTTATCCAAAAATTACACTGATGAAGAAATTTGTTTTATAATTTTTATTGTCGAACACATTCACTATCACTTTTACATATTGATCTAGATACTCGCCAAACTGAAACTGTTATAATACTTCTTACTGATCACTTGTAATCAACGTATTTCAACCTTTTGTATAATTAACTTTACCATATTTTAGATCTTTCATAATTCTGCTGCGCGTAACTTGACGAACTGACTGACTGAAGACGACGTGTAGTGTATGAATGCTTTCGGCGAACTGAAGGACTGACTGACTTTACCTCAAACTTGGCTTCTATTTATACGCCTGCATCAAGATACGCCTAAAGATTATAAATGAACTGCTATTGGCTAATAAAACGCGCCAACATTAGCGTCTATCTTAATATCCAATGAAAACCACGAATACATATTGCTTTTACGGAAACATTCCAGAAGGTTCTAAACGGAAAAACGCGCGAACATTACGTAACTTCCTCGTTTCCAATAATGATAAACAGCTCACCCCCTCGCTGCATTATTGCGCTATTATTGACAGTTTCAGTAAGGCCCTTTAAACTTACTTCCCAATAATATTTACAATTAATAAACATCTGAAATCAATGTCACATAAAAATGCATATTCATATTACAATCATTATTTACATTAAAGTAATTTGTGATACAAATTACTGCATCAACTACACAGGCTATTTCCAGAAAATTTAAGATATACATTTTGTTTGTCATATAAATATCTTTAGTATATGGTATTTTAATCCAAATTGTTTGAGCCATTTTTCAGAAAATTAAAAACTTTGAAAAATGTTCCATGTAAAGAGTAGTTTTGGGTGATGCAATTTCCTTGGAAATCTTTGTCACATCTTTAGAAGGTACTTAACTGAAATACCAAGTTTGGTATTTATCAGACTTGTTCTCAGACACACACACCACACCACACAGAGGATTTTTTTCTAAAAATGCTTGTTTTGGGTTCGGTGACCTGTGATATCGTGATATCAAATTTTTGGGTAGAATACAATGCCTCTTCTCACCTACTATAGGTAGGTTATGAAGAACATAGTAAAAATATATACCTCTAAAGTAAACCATTTCCTGCAACACAGCAATCTTTAACAAATATTGTTTTTGCGGCAGTATTATTTATAATGTTTGTGTATTTGTGTTTACTCCACGTGGTGAAGCCATTTTGTGACGTGATTCTTTGTTAGGTTTGTTAGCTCCATCTGGTGTTAGCAATTTGCGGCAGTATTAGTGTTTGTTTGAAAGAAATGCTACTGTGATTTTTATTTAATTTTGGTTCACTGTCCTCCTGCTAGCTATGATCTTTTTGGTCGAGCGCTTCTCTTTATACAGGTTGTGTAAACGGAAAGGAGTCTTTTATCCAAATATAATACTGATGAAGGAATTTGTTTTACACTTTTATTGTCGAACACATTCGCTATCACATTTACACATTGATCTTGACACTCGTCAAACTGAAACTGTTATAAGAACTTCATTACTGATCACTTTTAATTCGCGTACTTCAACCTTTTGTATAATTAACTTTACAACACTTTAGATTTTTCATAACTCTGCTTCGCGTAACCTGCGAATCGATAGCCGATGTGTACTGTACAAATATTTCTGCTGGACTGAAGGCGACGTGTAACGTACAAATGTTTTCTACGAACTGACGGACTGAAGGACTTTACCTCTAACCTAGCCCTTTTTATACTCCTACACCCCGATATGCCTGAAGATTATAACTAAGTTGCTATTGGCTAATAAAACGCGCCAACATTAGCGTCTATTTTTATATCCAATGAAAATTATGAATACATATGCTTTAGGAAAAATGTTCCAGCAAATTCTAAAGAAAAACGTGCCAACATTACGTAACTTCCTCGTTTCCAATAATGATAAACAGCTCACCCCCTCGCTGCATTATTGCACACTATTATTGTCAGTTTCAGTAAGGCAGTGTAAACCCACTTCTCAACAATAATTACAATCAACAAACATCTCAAATCAATGTCACATAAAAATGCATATTCATACTATAATCACTCTTTACATTTAAATAATTTATGATACAAATTACTGCATCATTTTACAATGTTTAATTTTCCTTCTTTTCAAATTTGATTTAACGTTGCAATATAATGATTAGTCTAAAAACAGCGATGGCTGTTCAGAAGTGACACTCTCCAGGAGCCTGCTGTATGAAATTCAACAATGATGAGTTCTTGATAGACGGCAAACAGCAACAGCAAATCAGATGTGTGCATTATCAGTAAAGCCCCGATTTTTATGTAATATCAAATTGAGAATTATGTATATAAATATGTAGTTAAATATGTAATGTATATTAATTTAAAGTAACATTAAAAGCCTGGGCTTTAAATGAAAAATAGTTTATTTTACTGGCCAATGATTTTTTGTACTACCATATTTATTGCTTCAGAGTACTCTACAATCATTATTTTAAATTATTATTCATTTGTTTCATAAACAATAATTGAAGAAATTAAGAATCAGTAAATGACACAGAGGTATTGTTTATTTCCTAGCACAGTGCACAATAAGATATTTTTCCACATTTTCTGGCATTAATGATATTCTTCTGACAGATAAAATCTTGCCTAAAGAAAATGATCTTTCAGCTTCGCAGGATGTTACAGGGCTGTGCTTGAATAAGGTCATTGTTGATATATCGAAAACATGTGCAACATCAGTAATATTTAATGTTAATTTTAATTGTTAGTTAATTATTAGCATTTCTAAAGTAAGAAAAAAGTAGGCATAGAGAGAAAGAAAAAATAAATATGAAAAGTAATTAAGGAAAGACACTGCAAAATATTGATTTTTATGTAAGATTGTGCAAAATATATAATAATACGCTGAAATATGTTAAATGAAACTTGAGTATAGCAATGTCCATGCTTTAACTCATAGAAAGTTTCTGTTTCCATGTCCACATATAAAGGAATAAATGTGTAATAAAAATCGGGGCTCTAATATCAGTAATGGCTGTGTATTGCAATTTATCATCTCTGACTAAAAGCTGCTGATTGCATACTGTGGATATACCTTAAAACTTTAGCATATAACCTAAAACTTAGTCCAATTGAGTGGAATACAAAACTTCCTCTTGCCTACTAAATATAGATGCTAGAGAGAATAATACTCTGTCACATTAGCTGGAGGACTGTTATTTTAGAAGTGTATAAATGAAAATGAACTTCTGATTGTTTTTGCAATGGTTCCATCCTTGCAACTTGTTCCAAAATAATGGTTATGTTGCTGTTTTCTACCTGTTGTTCATAGTCTTCAACAATACATGTAATCTGTATGTATGGAAGCAAATCAAAATAATATTATACAGGAAAAATCCAAAGTTTGTTGCAGTTTTTTTATAGAAATGTTTATTTTGTGTCTGTGATCTACAGTGCGGTCATTTTATGGTGAGGCCACATTGCACATGTTATTTCCTGTCCGCGTCCTCGACGCTCGTTGTCTGCCACTATCATAGAAAGGCGCGGATGGAAACATACAACATTTTTAAAACTACTTTTAAAGGCTTTACTTACAAACTTACGAAAGGAGATGCTGAAACTGGCCACCGTCATTGTCCATACATTTTTGGCACCTCTTTAGGAAACTATCCATCACTCACTGTAGTTCACGCTGAGAAATTTCCTGGCGGATATTTTGTTTTAATTTTTCTATGGTGTGTGGGTTTGTCTTGTGCACTTTATGTTTTAAGTTACCCCAGAGGGATATTTTATGAACAATATTACCGGCTGTGCTGAGTGTTTTCACTGGGCATATGGAAATATGATAAAAACATGATAACGCACCACGGCTATGAACAAAGTCACGCTGTTGTGGTTTTGCTGTGCAGTATTGACTTGACGGTGATGTGATGTAGTTCAGTTATTACGAGTTATTTATTTTGCCCTGTACTTAGTCACAAAGTATATTATGGCTCAGTATATGTTTTCTGCTGCACAGCGTGTATTTATTTATGATTCGATTGTGTTAACTCGGTCAACTCGCCAAGAGAAAGTACGATTTGCAGAAAGATTTCCAGGCCGTACAAAAAGTCCATGAACTTTACAGTAAATTTTAGGCCACAGGAAGCGTTCAGGCTAAGAAATCTAAAAGACAGCATTCGGTTCTTACCAAAGAAACATTAGACGACATCGGTCATCGTTTGGAAAATTCCCCCCAAAAATTCCATGATGGATTATTTTCCTAAAGAGGTACCAAAAATGTATGGACAACAACGATGGACAGTTTCAGCATTTCCTTTCATAAAGTTGGTAAGTAAAGCCTTTAAAAGAGTTCTAAAAATTGTTGTATGGTTTCATCCGTGCCTTTTTTTGATAGCGGCAGAAAGCAACGAGCGCTGAGGACGCAGACAGGAAAAACACCGCACAGGTGGTTCGAAGTCTTTTGGCTCACTGTGTATGTGTTCTGCATACTGTCTATTACACTGGGGGTTTTTCATTCTGTAACTCCTGCATTTTTTACTCACAAGTGATAGTAACATGCACTGTAATGAGTACTAATCTTGTTATACATGGTGTTGGAAGTGGTGTCCATCTGCATGAAGACATTTCTGGTATCTTCGGATGAAATTTCCAATCACACACATAAGTTCTTCTTGTATAATGTTCATAATTTCTGTTTTATATTGTTCTTAAGTTCATCTATGGTGTGAGTATTGTTCCTATAAACTTTAGTTTTGTAGGTTCCCCACAAATAGGTAATAGTTGCACCAATTTTTTCTTCCATTACAGCATCTCATTTTCACTTCTTACGTTTAGCGTTTAGCAATCCCATTGTCCTAAACTTATTAACCAGACATCTATCAGTTTCTCTACCTGGCACTGGAATACCAGGAAATTTCTCCTGAAATTGTTTACATACCTATTTACATGATTCAGTTCTTACGTATGTATCATACATAAAAATTTATTGATGTCAGGCATTGCAATGGACTAATAACAAGACATTAACACTCTTAAGCAAATCATACACAACACATATCTCTTGAATAAATTTCACCTTTGAGGTGCACAATGCACAAACTCTAGTGCTTACAGCATGAACACACAGCGACTGAAGCACAGCTGATAAAGATAATCTTGAACATGTCATGCACCACCAGTTGTGCATTGGAAAAGTACGGAGGTCACTGCCATCTGTGGCTGCACCTTTAAATGACTGCACTGTATATCACAGTTATAAAATGTTGTATTACACTTATCTAAGCCAGTTAAATGGAGTCATAACATGAGAAATATCAAACCCAAAAGTCTCGGACATCTTCAGTATCAAGGAATAAGGGTTGTAATTAAATAATTTTAATAGGTTTGATTTCTTTTTTCAGTTGTATATTTTCAAGTTGATATATTAAAGACAGAAAAACCTCTGCAGTATCTAGAGTAATTGGTCCATGTATTGCTTGTACAATTTGCTAAGAACATGCAGAGGCGCAGTTTTTAGCATGTGTAATACGCCGAGTCAGTGACACAAGCCTGACTTTGCATCAACGTAATTGGCTGTATGTATCCATCAAAACGAGTGCATGTTGTTTAAATTGCAACCACCAAATTATGCATGTTATTAAGAAGACTAGGAATGGCTTTTTGAGTGTAAAAAATTGTATGATTGGTTGAACTAAAATATCCTATGGAAGTTTATAGCATGTAAGTAAACTGCGCCTTGTATTTGTTTATAAGTGGGATTTGCTGATGGTGTGTTATGTGTACCTACATTGCTGGCTCTGTAAAATTGTATACTGGCTGAATGATGTAAGCAGCAAAATGATTAAGGATGCAAGACAGATGTTTAGAACTTCCACGTCCGATATCCTTTATATGAAAAAATACATGTTAATTTTCATTGTGTAATGAAATGGTGTAGATCAAATATAATGTGTAACTAGAAGACGTAAGAGATGGAGAAAAACTTAACTCCAGGAAAAATGCAGAGCCTATTTAAACACACACCACTCAAATAACTTATTATATCATTCCTACAAACTCTTCCCAGTTGTGGTAATCCAAATAGTAGTTTGCAGAAAGTTTCTGTGATAGGGTTGCCACAATCTGATAATCCAAAACCAGGGCATTTTGCCATTAGTTTAATTGATTTAAGGAAATTAAATTTTGAGGAATAAGGAACTCTAATGTACGGAGGGTTGCCCCAATTAAGCCCAGACGTTTTTGCGTATGTTTTTTCATGGCGAGATTCCCTTTTGCCACCACCTATTGTGTTCAGTGTGATTTCCACAGGCTTTAACTATGGTTCTGCAGTGCAATTTCCATTGAAGAAGGCTGCGTCTAAGAACAGGAAGGGGGATGTTAGCACTCCTCCTGGCAGGCTCTTCAGAGTCCTTCAATTGTGGTGGGATGCCAAGAAGCAAGGCGCTGTTTCAGCAGACCAAATCCACCAAAATACATTGGCGATGCATCTGGTGACTTCACAGGGATCCTTTTAAATGGTATCACATTGACACCTGTTTCCATAGCTTTCCAGTGGTAGTAATGCTGGGAAGACCGAGAAGTGTGACTGAATGCTTTATCCATGTGGATCCAAACATTTGGGGCATCCTCACCATACAATCGAGGAATCTCTTCATCAAAAATTGGGTCCATAACATTCCTTTGATTATTGGGTTGTATTAATTTTTGCATTGTTGGCAACTCTGTGTATGCCTAGTTTCCCCTGAGAGCAATAACCTGCAACCACCATGAATCCCTTGGAAAACTTTTCCTTGTTCTCCCGAATAAAGTTGGAGTGCCCCTTTTGGCCCAATTGATGGTAATAAATGGCTCGGGGGTTTTTGTGTCATCTAGTTAAACCCATGCTTCATCTAAAGAAACCACCCATAGCCACTTTTCACCTGCCAGGTGGTGTTCATAGAGTTTTCTTGCTTTGGAGAAGCATTTTCTAATGTACTGCTCTTTCAAGGCATGTCCACATGCCTTAAGGCCCCGTTCTACACCCAAATTGTTGTGTATTATCCGATAGACGGTCCCTATGGATATTCCAATGCGACTGGAAATGCTTCTTTGGGTTGATGGTTTTCTTGAGTCACTGTTGCACTCACCTTGGCTGCTACTGCTTTAGGTCGTGTTGGTTGTAGCTTTTTTTCTTGCTAGTTATTTTGCATATTGAGTCTCAGGTGGGAATCAATTTTTATGCAGCTGTGTTATACCTCCACATACGACTTACTTATGGTAAGACCATTTTGTTTGCACTTTTCCACCATCATTGAAAGGCTGTAACCGGCATGGGAAAGCCCAACAATGTACCCCTGCCACAAGTCGGCAATTGTTGAAGCCATTGCGCGTAAACTTTGCCTCAGACTGGCCCAGCAGACAGCTATCACTGCAGTGGGCTGATGCAATAATAAACATAAGCAGTTCGACCAATGACAGGAGTGGGAGGGCGATTCAAAGTCGACCGAGTTTAAGTGGGGCAACCCTCTGTAGGAGAAATATGCATTTAATTAATAATACAGAATTTCGAATTGGATTTTATTTATTATGTTTTTTACCATAAGTAAGCTCTTATAAAAAATGTATTAAATGTATTCAGTATCAGCATTTAAGTTTTTTTTTATACCAATCGTATTTTTTAGAGCCTGGAAGAAAGTGTAGCGGGAATTCGTCAATCCTGGGTTGTTGTGGTCTCCTGCAGTGTTCTTCCTCGGCTATTGGTGCTCGTCGGTTGTTGCATATTCCATTCCTAACTATATCTAATCATTAATTCTCAGGTTATAGTGGGTGAGGCAAGTTAAAAAAAATACACTTCAAGTTTCCCTTAATCAATGAAGTTTATTCACAGTTGGAATAATTATGGGCAGCTAGCTTTTCCTGTTATTATAATCCCACCACTTTAAATTAGTCAGGAGCCTAGCTATCTGCACATGCACTCCCACCCTTGTGCACCCACGTACATCTGTAGTACCTCATGTCGATGTGAATTCTTGAAGATCAGTTAAAGAGAGAGAGTTGGCTCTGAGGCCTTGTCTGCCCTTATATACGGGAGCCTAGTGTCGCTCACCTCTGCGTTTAAAAATGTAACAACGTTTCCTATTGGCCCTCGGGCCGCATTACCCTGACATGTATGAGAATGTGTGGCTTCAGATCCATGCGCTTAGGCGCCATCATGTAGCGTTGTACCACTCAGTGACAGGTATGATCTTTATGATTTCTTGGAATTCTTGCTAGCTCGCCCGTGTCTTACAATCAGCTCTGTACAAATGTTAGATGTTGAATATTTTAACATGTTAGTGACTTAAATTATTACTGTACAATTCTTATATGTATGCTTCCCCTTTCATATGTACAAGTCCTCTATATATGTGTAATATATCCCCTTTCAAAAGCTTGCTATTGTTCACAATAAGTTTACAAATACTTACTGCAACTTATATTTCTCATATTGTATTGCATTAACTGATTTTACTGTTAACCTATTCCTTTTGTCTGTCCACTGAATACTCATGAAGGAAAAATTCTCTCTACATTGGTGTTATCACCAGGAATGGTGAAATAATATCCTACAACTTTTAGCAACTCTGAATACCGCTCACTAGAAATGCAATTATGAGTGAAGGCCACCCATTTCTTTTGTAACAAAAAATTATAAAAATCTGTCATACTTTGCTCCCCAAAAGCATTAAATTTGTTTTATTTGATTTCTAATAAAGTAGAAATCGTGGACTTTTGTATTTTTGGCCTGGGCACTTTCATTTACCTTAGAATCGCAGATGGTCCACGATAATCCTATTCTTTGAGTGTATTCAGTACTCCTCCTTTCTCTCTCTCTCTCTCTCTCTCTCTACTTCTCACCACTTCATTTTCACTTCAACCGAGGCTAGATTCTTCCAAGCCGATTTACTCTCATATTTAGTATTTTCTTCAAACTGACTCTTACGAATGATTAAATTTATTTTGAACTTCCCACTAATCATTTTCGATTGATGACATTGTTTAAGAGAGATTGTGGCACAGTTGGCCCACTCAGTTCCAAGTAATTGGCACAAAGGGCGACATAGTCTTGGGGAAGAGAGAACTTGTCACATGCAAAACTGTTATGGACTGACAGGTAAATTTCTTGCCACTGGCAAAGCTGTATTATTTTATATGAATGCAGTTTTATTGTTTATGGCATAAGCTCTGCAACAAACCAGTTTCTTCTTTAGTCCGTTGTTATGGATGTTTGTAAATATTTGGATTTGGTACCACAATTAAAATGATTACAATTCTAACGGCTTTCCAAACTTTTTTGCAAGTTCATTTCTGGAATTGTGGAAAGCCTTAGGAAAAAAATCTTTCAGGCATCTGCCAACAACATGTCAAGCATTTTGGGTTATTCTTCCAGTTAAAAAGTAGGTTTCTACCATGAAAACATTGCTCAGAAATCAGATCCATACCAGTAATAATGACTCCACAAAGTTGGATTTTATTAGGTCGTCTCGTCATAAGCAATTTTGAACTATCGCAACTTCTGAGGCAGCAGTTAGATCTTCCTCTTGAGACAGTTACCATCACGCAGTTGCACTACACACAGAAAGGTTCTTTCCGTAACCCAAAAGTAGTAGAAGGCAGTTGTATCATACAATTAAATTTATTGGCTACAAGTTCCAATTAAATGTGATCACCCAGTAGTTTTCTTCTCTTCTGTCCATCCTCCAGTATGGAGCCCATTAAAATGTTTAACGATTCATTTGGTGTTTGTTTACAGGCCACGGAACTGAGCACTTGGCAGCGAAGGGTATCAGAGCTCACAAGTCGTATCTCTGAGTTAGAGGATAGTTTGTCAAAAACTCAGAAGGAGCTGCTCAAGTCACAGGAAGCCAATGCAAAACTGCAACGAGACCTGAGAGAGAACGTAGCACAGAAAGAGGATCAGGTAACGTAACCTTTAAAGTTGTTAGAAGTGTGGTGACATATACCATTCAGAAAAAGTTATAGAAAGTTTAGAAAATCACTGTTTTCTGATCACAAAAGTCATGTGTAACAGTAATTTCTACACCTTTCCAGCAACTGTATACACTCTGTCTGTCATGTTAACAGGAGGAACGCATAGCAACACTAGAAAAGCGATACCTGAATGCTCAGAGGGAGTCGACGTCCCTTCACGACCTCAATGAGAAGCTGGAACAAGAACTTCAGCATAAAGAAGCACAACTCAAGGTAATAAGGGTCATTGTTATACTTGGAGATGTAATTAAATGACTGATATATTGAAGTAAGCTACCTACTGAAATTGACCCTAGTAAATCTGCCATAAGTTTCATACAACATACATTAGTAAACAGGGGGAGGCACTTAAACACATCTACTTAAAATATATCCTCTGTTCTGTTACTGTTTTCCTTAGAAAATATCTAATCTTATGGAGTGCTAGTTGTTATTCTTCTTTTAATTGATAGTTTTGACAATAATGAATTCATATGTAATAAAATAAAATAAAATAATAATAATAATAATAATAATAATAATAATAATAATAATAATAATTTATTTCATCCAGTTTATCATACATCTGATTTTGGACATGTCAAAACAAATACATCTTTACAAATCCTTTAAATCATACAGACATTTGTTTATTAGATACATCCTCAATTTCCTTTTGAATTGCTGTTTAGAAACATCAACTACAGATTTGATTTCCAGTGGTAATTTATTAAATAGTGTGATTCCAGAAATATACAAATCCTTTAAAGATACACATTTTTTTACACTATGCCTAAAGTAGTCCAAATTTCCTCTTGTATTATGTTTACGGATTTGGTTGTTTTTAATTGGTTTGTACTTATCTATTACATACATTATTGTTCTATATGCATAGAGAGAGTAAATAGTAAGCAATTTATTGTTAACAAAGGTTTCCCTACAAGATTCCCTTGGTTTTAGGTTAAACATGATTCTGATGCATTTCTTTTGGTATATAAGTAATTTATCCATATGCATTTTTGCAGCAGCACCCCAGATTTCAATCCCATAGAGTATGTGTGGATAAAAACATCCATAGTATATTAGTTTCAATATGTTACCATCACTATGATTGTTGAAATATCTGAGTAGATACACTGTTTTACTAATTTTACCACATATATGTTCAATATGCTCAGCACATGTTAGCTTGTTATCAACAATAAGACCTAAAAATATATGTGATTTTACATCCAGAGTATTGTTATTATCGACTTTTAGTGATATTTTACCATCATTTTTATTGAATTGCATCACTTTAGTTTTTGCATGTTGCAGTGTAGATTTATCGATTTGAAGTAATTCAGCAAAGAGAAGGTGGTATTGTTTATGGTAGTATTTAATCCTTCTACTGTTTTATTCCAGCATACAGCTGTGGTGTCATCTGCATAAGTTATCACTGAAGTATTTGGTGGATTTTTAATGTCATTAATGTAGATAATAAATAATAATGGTCCCAACACAGTGCCTTGTGGTACGCCATATTTCACAGATCCCAAATGTGATTTGATTTGTTGTATACATCGCCCTTTTTTGTACGTTATTTACGTAATTTGTTTTCTTCCAACCAGATAACTACGGATTAGGTCCAGGGGTAATCCTCTTATGCCATAGTTTTCCAATTTACTAATTAATATATTATGGTTGACACAGTCAAAAGCCTTAGATAAACCAAAAAATAATGTACTGACCTTCTCATTGTTTTCTAAATTCCCAATTATTTCATGTATAGACTGGTTAATGGCAGAAATGGTGGATTTCCCTTTTCTAAACCCATGTTGAAACTTCCTTAATATATTGAATTTACTTAGATAATTATCCAGTCTTAACAGCAGGATCCTTTCAAACAATTTAGCTATCTCCGATGTTAAGGCTATAGGTCTATAATTGTCAATATTTAGTTCATCCCCTTTTTTAAATACTGGTCTGATTATTGCTAGTTTCAACATTTCTGGAAATTGTCCCTGTTTGATGATGACTGTTGTGTATTGAAATATAAAGGGATTCAACATAATCATGCAGTTCATAGACAAACTGTAACACCTGATCATGAGTATTTCTTAACTCTAAATTTTCTTGCCATCAGTTTACCCTGAAGATGAAGATGATGAACATCTTCGAAACGTTGGTTTCAAACCAACCATTTACCTGGATAGAAGCTTTCACCCTCTTGCACCAATTGTTTCAAATACTCCTTTGTCTCTGGCATGTGGTGGTGAATCCATGTTATGTCAGTATGATGTAATGTGCCTGAACATGTCCAGGCACTCCTGTAAGGTGTTAATTTGGCACCCACCACACTGTGAGCTTTGAGCAAATGCTCTTGCAAAAAGTTGCAGACACACACTAATGAGAGATTGACAATGTCGGTAAAGTTTTGTGCTTTGATTCGTCATTTAACATGCTATTGTGGATTTTTGCAATATTTTCTTCAGTTACAGCTGTAACTAAACATCCTGGACATTCATCAACAAAAATGGAAGAACAACCATGTTTAAACTCTGCAACCAATTTCATCATCGCGAAAAATCATAATGGAGAATCTTCCAAATGGAATTCAATTCTTTTTTGTTTCACCTGGCATTAAAGTTTTTAATATGACACATTAAGAGAGGAAAGCAGAATAACTGCTAGTGAATTGAGGTTCATGAGATACACAACATGATACACCAAGTGGGATTGCAAATGCAATGTTGATGTGATGAAGGAACTACACTTAGAACCAAGAATACCAGAATAACTGGATGAATGAGTTTATTGCCCAACAGAGAAGAGGTCTGTGAGCCTTCCAAGGAAGCGTTGGACACAAAACTTGTCTATGAGATTGTAACAGACCATTGTACAGAAGAAGTAGAAGAATATGACACATTTAATCACTGCATCGCTGCACAATATTCAGTTTTATGTATTTTCAAAACGTACTTCGGCTTGTTTCAGATAAATGATACCACATTAATGAAGTTGAATGGTGCTCACAAAAACAGGCCTACCGTCAGTTTAAAAAAAAAGTAATGTTACATGCGTTGATCTACTGCAGAAACTGCAATACATCTTCTCTGAGTTCACCTAACCTTAAGGAAATCTGTGTGGTGAGATATCAAGCTTGTAATTTTATGACAGTTTATTGAAAACATGTCACTTTTTATTTTGTTATAGCAAAATTAGACTCAGTGCTTTGGACAGGAGGCCAGGCAAATGGCATAACTATATATTGCTATGTATGCTAGAATCTAAGGGAATTTGCTTTATTGGTATTTACAAAAACTGACTTTTCTTTGTTCTGATAAAATTATGGCTAGCCTGTTTTTGCGAGTACCCATTCAATTGTGTCAAATAGCAAGAAAGTTCTCAACTACAACGTTTAGATGGCGCACTGTACAAGTGAATGGGTATCTCTGTGTCAGGCCGAGAACCACCCCAACTGCCCATATAATAATTAATTCTTATCACCTATATTTACATGAACATCTAACCAAGAAGTTTTGGTTCCAAAATGGTTCCTATCTTTTATACACACTCCTAGTTGTTAATAGTGTTATCATTATGTATTTCTCTGATTTTATTTAATTTATGTGTTTACATTGTTTACTCCAAAGCTCTTCTATATTAATTCTGAAAGGCTTTTAATCTTACAAAGTGAAGTGGTTTATTGTTGCCCCACTGTTGGAGGGCCAAACTTGAAGGTGTTTTAGACTACACACGTAATGGATGCCAATTTTTGCGGGAGATTGTTTCTAGGAGTGTTTGCCCCTCGTACAGAACAAACTTTCCAGTGGTCTTCCCCCCACATTTACTTTTCCGGTGGCCTTCGCCCTACATTTAAAACTCAACTTTGTATTTTAATGTTTATTTAAATATTATATATGTATGCCTCGGCTGCGTCAGTAGTAATTTTCAGAACAAATATCTCTTAGCAGGACTGGTACGGCTAAAGAACAAGGTTTACACAAATTATAATTGTACTGTATTTTTTGTTTATTAATCCTTCACACGATTAAATAACACTTCACTGATGTGTCTTACTATAGAGCTGTAAGATTATTGTTATTTGCACTTTTTAAACACATAAACTTTATATTTTTCTCACCGCTATGAATTTTCTATGTCTTACACTGAATCCGTACAAAATCTGATTGCTGGGGTACGCTTCCTTCTAGCGTCTCCCACTTAAATTTGTACTTTTTCTCTATTTCAAGTCTCTGGCTAAGCCTACTCCAATAGAATACTTTTATTTAACTTAAGCTTTTTCTAGTTTTTGATTGGCTATTTATAAACTGTTTTAAATATTACATTATTATTGTTCCAAGAATTATTAGTAGGCTTTATTAAACTTTCTAATTTATTGTTGTCTCAAGGTTACCTCATTGTTAACAACTTTCGGCTTTTTACTTTGTAATTCTGTTTGCTTTGGAAAGCAGCTTGCTTCTATTCTCACAGCTCCTACATTGTTAAAATTATGTAATACATTCACATAACATTATTATACGAGGTACGTCCAGAAAGTAAGTGCCGTTTGGTAATAAAATTAAATTGTGTACAGATACAGAAAACTTATTTATTGCACAAAATTCTACAACTCATAAACTACTTTTCCACATAACTGCCGAAATTTTGCAGGCATTTGTCATAGCGTGGCACAAGTTTTTGTATACCTTCTTCATAGAAGTTTGCCGCCTGTGTCTTCAACCAGTTGGAAACATTTTCTTTCAGCTCTTCGTCATTGTTGAAGTGTTGACCGCCAAGGAAAGACTTGAGATGTAAGAACAGATGAAAGTCGCTAGGAGCGAGGTCAGGGCTGTACGGAGGATGGTCAAACACGTCCCAGCCAAATCCCTGTAGGAGGTTTTGCGTCACATTTGAGGTGTGTGGTCGTGCGTTGTCGTGAA
This sequence comes from Deroplatys truncata, assembly GCA_030765065.1. Lineage (NCBI taxonomy): Eukaryota > Metazoa > Arthropoda > Insecta > Mantodea > Mantidae > Deroplatys > Deroplatys truncata. The sequence goes on from CM060977.1 coordinate 24,025,482, forward strand.
GAAAAACAACACCTTTTGACAGCAATCCCCGGCGCTTATTCTGTATTGCGTGGCGCAATTTCCTAAGTGTCTTGCAATAAACATCTGCTTTGATTGTTTGACCACGCGGTAAGAAATCAATGAGTAAGATGCCTTTCCAGTCCCAGAACACTGTGCACATCATTTTTGGAGGTGTCAAGATTTGTTTCGCTTAACCTTTGCTGGGGATGAAGTGTGCCTCCATTCCATTGATTGCTGCTTACTTTCAGGGGTGTCGTAAGAAACCCAAGTTTCATCTCCTGTGACTATCTGTGTCAGAAATTCTTCGCCGCCTTCATCATAACGGGTCAAAAACTGAAGTGCACTACCCATCCGGTTTGTTTTGTGTTGCTCAGTAAGAATCTTTGGTACCCAACGAGAGCAAAGTTTACGAAATTTCAGTTTTTCGGTAACAATTTCATGAATTAGTGATCGTGAGATTTGGGGAAATTCCATAGCAAGAACACTAATTGTAAACTTGCAGTTTTCCTGGATCTTGTCATCAATTGCGTGAACCAGTTCTTCTGTAAGCAAAGATGGACGCCCACTTCATTCTTCATCGTGCACTTCACTACGTCCTTCATTGAACTGTCGGACCCATCTTCTCACTATTGAATCACTCATCGCATTTTGTCCGTAAACTTTGCAAATTTGCTGATAAATTTCAATTGGTTTCACTTTCCTAGCATTCAGAAAACGAATCACAGATCTGATTTCACAAGCGGCGGGATTTTCAATCAACATCGATATTGTAAACAAGCACAACAAAGCGTACGTGGCTGACAGCGATCTCAAAATGGCGCACGTTTCTTCTCCTTGATACAGAGCGTCTACCGTGCATGTGCGGAACTGCGATCGCAGCGCTGCAGCGGAGAGAAATTGAAACGGAACTTACTTTCTGGACGTACCTCGTATATGTACATAATAATATAAACATAATACAATGACTGTAACATACACTTTATATATTATATTATACACATATTGCTTTAAAGCAGGCTGTTATTATATTTTTATATTATATCATTAGACTGATATCATTTAAGTGTTAAAAATACTGCCTCAAAAGTTACTTGTGTATTAATATAGATTTATTATTATACCTATTTGAAAAACTCTTTGTATCACTACCATATTGTTGATTGTGCTGTCCCTATTTATGGTTCTCCTGGCTCTCAGGGACCTTTATAAAATGATGAGGCCTTCTCTCGAAGCTCAGTACACTTGCTTCCATAGAATTTGTGCATCCAAACTTTATAAAACTAAAAAGTCATGCCTTTGTCCAAACAAATAGGTTATGGTAGATTTTCCTCAGGAGGTATCTAACATTTTGGTTCACTTTCAGCTCCAGGAGGAGAAGATCAGAGCGATCCAGGAGAAGCTGGAACTGTCGGAGCAGAAGCTGGCACAGTTTGCGAAACTTCCGGAGATGGAAGAGGAGTTGAAGCAGAGGATGGAAGCCCTTACGCAGGTGAGGGTGCAGGTACGCTACAGTGATGTCACAAATCGGTGTCGTCTTCTCTTATTAGTAGAGCATGTTCAGTTTCATTTCTCACAGAAAATACCAAAATGCACTTTAACTGAAAGGTTTGTGTAGCTTAGCAAGAGATAAAGTGTTTACTAATTCCTTAAAGGTCTTCCTGTAGCAGTCCTACAAGCATAATGTACATCTCAAGAGGAATACAAAGCATTCGCAGGACTTTCTCTTTGGCATCATTTGTAGCTATGCGTCTCTAACAAACTACTCTTGCAAAAGCTCATTTTTCTGTGCTTCATGTTAATCAGATAAACATTGCAGAAATGATTGAAGTGTTATTCAGAAATTAGAGACAGTGAAGTGAAACAATAATCTAATTGAAACTTGAATCAGTGGATACACTAAAACTTCACTTACTTGAAATTAATCAAACATGTTTCAAAAGCACCGCTTCCTTTCATCTTCAGCTTTTTTCTGACTGAGCATGCCAGGAATTCTGATCCATAGATGTAATTGATGTTGAAGTGGTGAAGCTGCTTAGATTGTTGACTGGCAGGATTTCAAAGTTTGTTACCATTTTCATATGTATGTTTTCCCAGATTTTAAATTCTGTTGGATTGGTGGTGCATTTTAGGAGTCAGACTTGGGGTTGATGTCGTTGTTTGTGGTCCAAAAATGATTTGCCATGGCAGATTTGTCCATCTATTTGTTGGATATAATCTGAAATGTTATTTCCTTCTGATTTTAATATTTCTTTTTGTTTTGCCAGCATGCACCAAGTTGCAATTTTCAAGTTAATTAGTTGGCGCCAGATTTTTGTTCTTGTGGAATTTTATCTTTGACAGGGTAGGCTATTAGGTTCTGAATTGTGTTTATTCTGTGGTGCCAATGATATGTTATATTTTTTGAAGATATATTAAATTTGTGATTACGCTGAGGATGGTAAGCGAATTTTATGAATTGTTGTTTTGGTTACTGCATACAAAGGGTTGTATTTTCTTTAATACCTTTTTGTTTCTGGAAATGTTTCACTTTGCTGTGGACTATATTGGTGTTGTAGCCATTTACTTCTGCTATGTGGAGGATGTGGTTATATTCATGTTCATATTCCTCTTTGCTGAGGGGAAGGTTGACAAGTCTGTGGGCAAGGCTGTTGAAAATGAGTGTTGATGAGGTTTTGGATTGAAACTCTTACTCTGTAATGTAATTGTCTGTTTGTGTGGGTTTTTCTAAAAATGTCAAATGAGAGGTGGCTTTGTTTCCTGAAGATCTTTAAATCCAAATATGGGAGGATCCCTCCCGTCTTTCTCTATTTCAAGTGTAAACTGGATAGAATCATCTTGTAGGTTGAGGAGCTTTAGAGTTTTGTAGGTATTATGGCAAAAACATAATCTACATGTCTGACCCAGGTCTTGAACAGCAACAGGAAGGCTTTGGTAATTCTTGTTTCTAAATGGCTCATGAAAAGTTCAGCAAGGAATGGTGAGACCGGGTTTCCCATAGCAAACTACTACCTAAGCCAATAAGAATGGGTGTTAAATACGAGGGTGGTCTGAAAAGTTTCCGACCTAATAAAGTTCAAAGACATTTTTTCAGATTTTTTTTTTTTTTTTATTTTTCAACATAGTCTCCTTGTAACTCTACACACTTCTCCCAGCGATGCTCGCATCTCTGTAACCCGTCCAAATAGTACTCGGTGTTTTTCTCTGCAAAATAATTGTTCACGAAGGTGATTGCCTCTTCATTTGATGAAAATCTCTGTCCTCCGAGCACAATTTTCAGATGAGGGGAACAAAAGGAAGTCGCTTGGGGCTAGATCTGGTGAGTAAGGCGGATGGTCAAGCAGTTCAAACCGTAATTCATGGATTTTCGCCATTGCAACCGCTGAGGTGTGAGACAGTGCGTTGTCTTGGTGAAACAGGATTTTCTTTTTCTGCAAATGTGGCTGTTTTTCTGCAAGTTCTGCCTTCAGCTTGTCAAGTAATGATGCGTAGTATGCTCCTGTAATGTTTTTCCTTTTTGAAGATAATCGATTAAAATAACTTCATGACTATCCCAAAAAAACAGTCGCCATCACTTTCCCAGCCGAAAAAAGAGTTTTTGCTTTTTTTTTGGATCCGGTTCCCCCTTTGCAGTCCATTGTTTGGACTGTATTTTTGTTTCGGGCGTATAATGGTGTATCCAAATTTCATCTACAGTAATTAATCAGTGCCAAAACTCGGATTTATTGCGCCTAAACTGCGCCAACAGAGTGTTGGAAATGTTCATTCGAACATGTTTTCGGTCAAATGTGAGCAAACGCGGCACCCAACGTGCGGACTGCTTCCTCATGTCTAAATGTTGATTTAATATGTGACAAACACGTTCTTTTGACATATTCATAGCCTCTGCTATCTCTCTCACTTTAATTCGGTGGTCATCTGCACCATTTGGTGAACTTTAGCAATGTTTTCGTCGGTAGTTGCAATTTTTGGACGTCTCGAACATTCTCTCCCAAGCTCTTACGGCCACGTTTAAATTCAGCTGCCCAAACTTTCACTGTGGTAAATGATGGTGCAGAGTCCCCATACACAGAATCCAACTCATCTTTGTTTTGCATAAGCGTATTGCCTTTCAAAAACAAATATTTAATGACAGCTCGATACTCGATTTTGTCCATTTTCATAAAAACACTCACATCACCTCACTCAAACGGCTGTTACATAATAATTGAGCATCCAAAATGGCTGAAACTTTGGTGAGTAACTGTCAACAGATGAACAACGAAATTCAATAGCTTTTATTTACGAGTGCTGCCATCTTCATGTTGAGGTCGGAAACTTTTCAGACCACCCTCGTACCATCAAAAACTTTTTAAAACTGCATAAATTTGGGGAAAGAAGATCAAGATTACTGCTTAGTTGCATAAATTTAACTTTATTTTTGTTTGGGAAGTAAGTTAACAAATATTTGTCAGTAGTAACTAGGACAATATATGTTGAGAAGGGGACTGTATGTACTCTGAATTTTAATGTAGAAACTGTGTAAATAATAGCGTGATTTTCTCTCCCTTTTGCACAGTAGCTCTGTTTTATTAAAGAATATGTTAAGGGTAATATTATTTCAGACAGTAAAATGCACATAATGTAGTATATAGGCATGTTATATTTTGTAGTGTATAGTTTAATAACACGTAACGTTGAAACAGTAGACGAAAATAAATGATCAGAACAAATGTTTAGAGAATAACATATTTTAAAGTGTTATATGTGTTTAACACAGAGCATAACAAAGTAATTTCACGGCTTATGTTTTTAAATGCCTTGTTATATCTAATTTTAGTCCAATGTAATAGCCTATTGTGTCCTAAACCATAGCCCACTACAATGCTTAAGAGCCTTGGCAGTTTGGCTACTCTTTTGTTATAGGTAATAGTTCTGACATTTGCCAATTGGCACTGAATGCTGACCATTGCCCATCCAGCGACTCACTGTGATAAGCTTATAATCGCAGAACTTTCCGGCTGTAAGATTTGAAATTCAAGCATTTTTACTTCTCCATCAGTTCTGTTACAGCCACAGGTGTTGAACTTATATCTCATTTGGTGCCATAAAAGAAAAATGACGTGTACATTCGATAAAGCTATAATAATAATAATAATAATAATAATAATAATAATAATAATAATAATAATAATAATAATAATGCCACTTTTTCAACTAACCATTCTTTAATCATTGCCTCCATTGTAGTGTTTTGTCCTGCTTCTGACACTAGTGTAACTTCGTCTAGTTTTTGTTGTTTTTATCTAGTTCAACCTTCACTTAAGACTTTACTCAGTTCACACTGTCGCTTCACTGATTTGAACTAGTTCAATTTCCTCTGTCACTTCACTTTCTTCGTGACTTAGCAGCTTAGAGAAATACGTACGAGGTAGCCTCTTATTCTAGATGGTTCACTCACTGGGGAGTTGAACAAAGACTCCCACAATCTCTTGCTGCACAGCAGTCGCCACAAACTCACTCGGAGAATGGCACCCCTTGTCAAACCGGAAACTCGCCCACCAACCTCTAGCTCAGTGACTGACTTTCGCAAAAATACTTGTTTATATACACAATGGAATGTTCCACAGAACATTCTAGAACTGTCTCGATACACATCCTGGTGGAGGGGGAAGGAAACTTCCAGAAGGTTCCGGTTATCTGCCGATAACACTCCCAGTGTTTGTGCTGGCGAATGCTGCTTATCGTTGTTTATCTCCAGGTGCCTGGTGCCAACCTCTCAATAACCTTGGGCCATAACCGCTGTCTCACAATAATAATAATTTAATGGTTGATTAATATTCAAATAATACAGAAATTCTCTTATCCTATTTCTCTATTTTTTACAGTTTCTTTCCTTGGAGTTTCTGTCCTGTGTCCTTTATGAGCTAGATAATCAGGGAAAATAGTTGGGCACTGTTTTTGCCTTAAGTATTTTTACTTTACAGTCAGGATTGTAATCACTTTCATTAAAATGTGTGCAAGAAATTATAAAAGAATTGGATGCAGTATTTGGTTAGCAGTGTAACTGGGAAATTCCTTTTAACCACAGCCACTTTTAAGTTTTTATTTACAGCAAATTCATGATAACTAACTTTTTTTGTTTTGCCCTTCATATTGTTACAAAACAGCACACATCAATGCAAAGAACATCAAAAGTATTTTAAAGTAATTATGACTTGCTAGGAATATTGTTATATACCAGGGTGAGGCCAAAAGGTTTTGCAGCTAGATATTAAATTAGGTACCCCAGCATAAACATTGAGGATTGTAGTTGCAGTGGCAACAAGAGGACCAGGAGCTTAGCTGCACAAATTTATAGCAGGCGTGGGATATTCATAACAAAATACACTTAATTTCACATTCAACACATCACCTGTGGTTTATTAAATAATTCACATGGTGCCACTACATCATTCACAACAGATTACAGGACAAACATTGGAGGGAGATGCTCCACACTCGCACAGAAACACGCATGCTTACATACAACCACTCACCATGAAGACACACACTCAACTGACTCTACTAGAGTACTACTAGACAAAGAAAGTAACTTCCCTCCCTTTTCTCTCTCCACCTCTAGGCCAGAAGGTGGGGAGAGAGAGAGAGTGATGCCACGCCAGACGAAATTCAAACTCCAGTCAAAATAATTAGTTCAACAATGTCATGCTACAAAGCAATAAAGTGTCTGATGCGACAATGCACACACATATGCTACAATATTGTTCTAGATTGTGGTCCTGTAAATCTATATTTAATGTTTTTTCTCCCATGCCATGCCATATGTTAAAATCATCTACCATTTATCTCTTAATAATCCAAAGCCAAGTTGGAGTATCACTAATTATGATTACCACTCATTTTAAATATAACTACACCAAAATTGCAAGCAAGCCTAAGAGAGGAATGTCCTGAATAGTCAGCAATCAGCACCTCTGTCATCATAATCAGAAATTTCTTCCATTTGCTTAGTACTGTAAGGATTGAAACTTGCCGAGACTCTTAAGCATAGTAGTGGGCTAAGGCTAAACATACAGGTTCCTAACAAACAAGATTGTTGAGTCTTGGAAAAGAATTTGAGGTAGGCAATCCAGAATCAAAGTTTCAGACTTGCTTATTCAGGCTTAAAGTTTCTGTTTGGCAGGTGTCTCTCAAAGTTTTAAACTTGTGATTTTGTTTCGAGCTACTGACTTCCTGTTATGGTCTGCAGCCAAATGTTTAGTCTGAAATTTTGTGGATTATTTTAAGTCTTGAACCACTGCTTAGGGATTAAAACAGGTTTAATTTGATTTCCAGGACATTCATAGTTTCACTCCTGTAATTACTTGAACTGCAGAGATTTAGCCCTCCCCCTCATTTTTGCTCCCTTTCCATCACCCTCCCTCTCTCCTTCTGGAACATAAATGTCATCTTTGTTTTGAAAACTTGTACATAGAATTTTCTCCTAGGATGTTAATAAAATTAAAACATAAGCACAAGGTTTAATAATGCATAAAACTTGTGCCTATTCGTTGTGCATGTTATGTGATAGGAGTATACAGTTTCTCATGCTGACTGTTTATGTACACAAATAATAACAAAAAGTTGTCATAACTTTCTCAATATTCATCCTATCAACATTTTATAAATAACAAAACTTCTTAGAAACATTTTGCTTGTAAACTTTTGTTATGTAACATTTTTCACTGGGATAATTTTGATTCTTTTACTTCTATCACTTTGGAATCTCCTCGTTTTGCGGAAAGCAATTGCAGCAATATAACCTGTTTTTAAGTGGAACCTAAGCTACATTATATTGTAACACCCCTACGGGAGTGGTTACCCCGCGGTAGGTGATTACACTGGGGGGTGATAGCTCAGAGGTAGGGGGGATGCGTCGGTATTGGGGTGGTAGGTAGGGGCTTCAGGATGGGGGTATTTAAATAATGCACAGGGGATGCATTGACCCAATAAATTATATTATTACTTTAACGTGAGTACATTGGCCACTCAGATTGGGGTGAAGCCCGAACAAGCAAGCAGATCTTAAAGGAGATACATTCTTACCTGTTCGACTGGTGTTGCGTTTGCGACTCGTGTATGGTGAGCGGACCTGAGGTCGTCAATGTTACAATTCTCCCTTCAACTGATTACTACGGCGATTCCCGTAATGATTCAGACAAGGGTCTCGGCAACTGATACAACAATTGATCATTGATCCTGACCATCGATTACCCTCGCTCGAGTCAAACCCCCATAGTATAAATACATCCCGAAGAGCTGACTCCACGTTCCTTAGCGCGGTCGTGTTGAGGTAACCACGTTTCGACACTTTCTGCCTGGTTACCTCGTCTGATGTAATACTCGGCGCTCAACCTGGTCTGCTACAATATCCTTTTTTGGGGGGAGAGGCTTTGGTTGTCAAGGACCAATCGTCTCTCATTCATACTTCTAGACTAAGGTGAAAAAGGAATAATCCTGGCTAAAGAAAACGCTCCAACCTCCAGCCAGGAATTGAACCCAAAACCTCTCGATTTGGAAGCTAGCATGCTAACATCTAGACCACAGAGGCCTTCATACCCAGTTTAATAATTTTCCGTTAGGCCTCTCTTACATGAAGATGTAAATACACCAAATACAAACTTTAAAAAAGCAATTTTGACTTCAGGATAACGTTATTATATGCATTAACATTAGTTTGTTATTCAGTATATACATATACAAGGGTGGATTGATAAGTCAGTGACTTTTTAAAGAAAATAAATTTTTTTCTCCAAAAAATCATTTTATTTCAATTCAATACACATTGTCCAATGTTTCTCCAATTTTTTTTAACCCTTCCAAAAAATATAAATTTTGAAGTCTGCAAAATATGAGGTTGTTTCTGCCATGATGTGTTCACTGGACATGAATTTCTTCCAGCGAGCCAATTTTTCAGGTTTGGGAAGAGAAAGAAGTCGCTCGGAGCCCAATCTGGAGAATATGGTGGGTGAGGTAGCAGTTCGTAACCCAATTCCACAAACTTTGCGATGGCAATGTCTGACTTGTGTGCGGGTGCATTATCCTGGTGAAAGAGAACCTTTTTCTTCAAATGGGGTCGTTTCTTTTAACAATTCCTTCTGAAATTGATCCAGTATTGTGGCATGATATGAACCTGTGATCGTTTTACCCTTTTTCAGGTAGTGGATGCCTATCACCCCTTGTGAATTCCAAAAGACAGCTGCCATGATCTTTCCTGCCCAAGGAATGGTTTTCACTTTCTTTGGAGCAGGTTTGCGTAAGGAAATGCACTGCTTTGATTGTTGTTTGGTTTCAGGTTGATAGTAATGGATCCAGGTTTCATCAACCGTGGTATAACACTGCAAAAACTCATGTGGGTTGCGCTGGAACAAGTTCAAACATCCCTGTGAAATGGTCACACGATTCTGCTTGTTCTTAACTGTGAGCAGTTGCAGCACCCATCTTGCTGACACTTTCTCATACCCAAAAATTTGTGCAGAATGTTATACACCCGTTCACTTGAGATGTTTACGGTCTTGGCTATCTCAAGGATTTTCAATCGGCAGTCTTCCACCACAATATCGTGGGCTTTGTTCACCATTTCTTCTGTTGTGACCTCAACCGGCCATCCTGTGCACACGGCATCTCTTGTGCTCGAACGGCCACATCAAAATTCTGTGAATCATGCCAAGTGATGGAGCAGAATCCCCATAATACTTGTCCAACTTTTCTTCTGTTTCCTTCACCATCTTATCACGCAAAAAGTAGTACTTTATCAGAACACGACATTCACTTTGTTCCATTTCCTACGAAGCAACACACATCCGCTCTCAACAATGTTCTAAGAAACAAATGACGAATTTCTGCGATTATACCCAGAATAGATGTAAGACTTGGATGCAAACAAGAAACCTGTGATTAGAATACTCTCTCGTCAAAGTCATGGACTTATCAATCCACCCTCGTAGATTAAGCAATCATATTGTAATATTTGTTCATGTTTTTAGTTACAAAATCAGGGCTGGGCAATTAAATGACAGTATTTCTGTGCGACATTTGTTTCTTGTATTCCTCCAGTGGCACTTGCCCTTATTTAGCAGCCCAACCTCTCTATGGAAGATTCTTCTTCCTAGTATTTCTATGTACAATATATTAGTAGTCTAGAAAGTATACCACACCTGGTTTTGCGGAGTAACGGTGCTACAAAGAGTACATATGTACCCAGATCAGCAACTTTCTAACTCTTTATAGCTTTAGTATGTGTTTCTGTGTACTAAATCACAATTAACTTATCAACACATATTACAACTTTAACTCTAGGTTCCATATCTCAGTTTACTTGACTACAGGATCAATTTTGGCAAGTGCCCCAAACATTTTAGAAGCCACTAGATGACAGTCAGCCTGCTATATATCAGCTGCTGGCTGAACTGACTAGTTCTAGGCCAACAAGAAAGAAAACATTTTGTGAAATGTTCTGCACTTACCTGTTAAAGAAGATGCTTTAAGTGTTCTTCCTCTGCTTGTATGCATTGTTGACATATGCAGATAAATTTGCCATAGATTTGGCTCAGTTCATGTTCAGAAATGAGTGAAATTTAATAAATAATTAAATGAGCATCAGTTTGTTTATACTATGCCTCACTTGTTATTTATTGGGACTTGCTTTGAGAATCTTCATCCCCATCTTTAGCCATCAAGCTTCTAGTTGCTGCAGTTGTATTGGCACGTGTTCTTTTGATAGTGGAGGTCTCTGGTGGTAGTGATATGAACTTGCTGGCCCTTTGACAGGAGATCAAAGTTCATAATCTGGTTCTTGTTTGTTAAAATATGATGGTTTCTCATACCAGAAGCTCAGTCGGGTATCTTGCTGCACTAAGAAGGACGGCTTCCAGAATGATTTCATGTTGGTGTTCCAAAAGTATGTTGCTATGCTTATTTTTCAATTTGTTTACATTTATGCATTGGAGATGTACCTTTAGTCTGGTTTTCAAGTTTCTCTTTGTTTAGACTAAAGGAACAATAAATTCCAATGAGCTGGAGCCAGCAACCTAGCAGCACTATAAGAGCCAGGGATCAAGTTTGTGTGTATTAGCATATGCCTATTTTATGTACGCCCTCCCCTGCTTTCACAGGAGTGGAAGTGGATACGCCACTTATCAAACCCTGAGGGGAAGACTACCAAACAACCTCAGTGGGGGCAGCAGTGTCTAGCCACCACCTACCAGCTCTCCAGGTTGGTGCAGAGGACATTAAGGCACCTCATAGCCCTGCCTAGGCTTTGCCCAGATATATGCAACCTCCCACGGATGTCGTGAACCACTGCCCTGCCGAGCCCAACCCAATCCGAACAGCTCCCTTCAAGGAGGGACTCAGAGGTTCAGCCCTATATACTTCTACTAAAGTCAGAAGTACCTGAGTGCTAGGGTTCCGCAGCACCCTAACCATGGCAGTTGAAGGGGTCAGAACGCCCATACAGGGAGACTAAAGGAACACCTCTGTTACTTAAAATTTAAACAAACTGAAAAATCAGCCGTAGCAACACACTTTTTGAATACCAACCATGAAATCATTCGTCGTCCTCTGTGGTGTAATGGTTACCAGCTAGCTTCTAGTTCCTGAGGTCACGGCTTCAAACCCGGTGGAGGATGATGGATTTTTTTCGGACGTAAAAATCCTTAGCATAGCTTCATTTGGAAGGGAAGTAAAGCCAGTGGTCCCTCGTCGTAGATTTATGGCATATAAAAGAACCTCAAGCCTGATAAAGAGGCCTCTGAGCAAAATTACCGGCCCCAATATAGATGGGATGCTAAGGACCATACAGTTAAAGAGTGTCCATAAATAAAACTCAATTTTATTTATGAAATCATTCCAGAAGCCAGTCTCCATAGAGCAACAAGATACTTAACTGAATATGGGAAAACATCCATATTTTAAATAACAAGGACCGGGTTATGAACAGATCTCTCACCATCGGACCAGCTCAGTAAGTTCATATCACTACCACCAGAGACCTCCACTATCAAGAGAAAATGCAATGATACAACTGCAGCAACTAGTCGGTTGATGGCTGAAGATGGGAATGAAAATACCCAAAACGTGAAATAAATTGAGTTATATTTATGGACGCTCTTTAACTGCTATGGTTCATAGCATCCCATTCTGTATTGGGCATAAAAGACCAGACATTGTTTGCTCAGAGGCCTCTTTATCAGGCTTGAGGTTCTTTTACGTGCCGTAAATCTATGACATGAGACAGTTGGCTTTACTTCTCTCCTAAAGGAGGCCATGCTAAGGATTTTTACACCTAAAAACTCCATCCCCTCTGCCGGGTTTGAACCTGCGACCTATCTGAAACATGTCTCAATAATTAACAAGTAAGTGAGTATAGTATAAACAAACTGACTCTCATTTAATTTGAGTTTGTGTCATTGTTAAAGAGAAACTTCCAGTTATTACTGAATTCCTGGCTAATGTTTTATTTCAGTTCTTCCTTAGTGTGCAGGTTTGGTCTTTTAACTTTTTCCACAGATAAAGTGACATTGGGAGAATGGGCTGTTCTATGTTATCAGTAAGAATTCTATCTTCACAAACTTAATAAATTTGCTTCACTTTTGTGTGTCCTATGAGCATAAAGTACCAGACATTTCATATTATGCTTTCTTTCATGTCATCCTACCCAGAATCAGGTGGGCTACATCAGGCTCGGCTGTCAGTGGCCTCTGAAATGCTTGGGAGCTTACCAAAAGGGTTGATTCAGAGTATTTAGAACTTATAATTCAAATAAATATTTAAATACGAGGGCTGATCAATAAAGACTGAGACTGATTTTTTTTCACAGATGTACTCCAATTCAATGTTTACATGATCTTTTTCAAAGTAGTCCCCTCCTACTTCAATGCACTTTTTATAGCGTCTCTGCCAGTCCTTGAACACGTGCTGTAGACCATTCTTTGTCAGGCCCTTGAGAATCGCCTCACTTTTCTTGAGCACTGCTTCAGAGTTTTCAAATCGAATACCCCTATGCTTTGCCTTTAGTGATGGAAATAAAAAAAAAGTCACAGGGTGCAAGATCGGGGCTATAAGGTGGATGTGCTACACAGGTAATGTTGAATCAAGCCAGAAACTGCATGACTTGATTTGCGACATGAGGCCGTGCATTGTCATGATGAAGTCGCCACCCAGTCCAAGAAAGCTCTGGTTGTTTCTTTGCAATGTGCTTCCTCAGTGTAGCCAATACTGACATGTAGTATGCTGCTGTAACAGTAGTGTGAGGGGGAACTGCATGCTGGTAAATCATTCCATTACAGTCAAAAAATGTGATCACCATCACTTTCCCTGCAGATGGAACAAATTTTGCCTTTTTTGGTGTTGGAGAACCTGGCGATTTCTACACTGTGCTGGCTTGTTTTCCTTTAGGATCATAATGATGCAGCCATGACTCATCACCGGTGATAATCGATTTAAAAAATGCATCACCTCCATTGTCTGGTATGCGAAATGCACGTAGGGTCTACAAAATAGAGCATTACTACCAACCTACCAATACGAGAGTGCTGCTGCCTACCAACATTATACATAAAAACCCCGCTCTTTTCAAATATTTATGTTACAGATACAAAACTATCACAGAAGCTACAGGCAAAAATCAGTCTCTCAGTCTTTGTTGATCAGCCCTCGTATATCAAGTAAAACATTTAGATAGATTAAAAATGAAAGAAGTATGTGTAAAATAACTAGATAATCTTAATTATTTTAAATTCAAACCATAGGTTGCTTTGACTATGAAGAATTGGTTGTTTTTAAGAAATCAAAGACTTTTTTAATCTATTGCTAGTGCATACAAACCTTTCATATTGTTTAAAAACTGGAAACAAAACAATAAAAATGACTCGTATGTTTTTGTTCACTTCAGATATTCCTTCATGAACACTACAGAGTTTATGTAAACCAGATTTGTGACATACTGAATCACATTTTGATTATTTTAATATTTTACAGTAACACAGAAACCATCTTGTGGCACACGACTTCAGAATAGCACATTTTGTGGGTATTTTATAGCACTGCACCTTTGTACATACTGTTTATAGTCATTCTTGTATGTGTAAATTATTATTATTATTTTAGCTTTATCTCATTCATACCCTATCCTGCAGCATGTTAGTGTTAAACCCTGTGTCTGCATGTGTACTTTCTATTGTTATATTGTACTCAACTTGTTTCAAAAGCAATTCATGTGCTTAGCAAAAATAACAAGATTTGCAAGTGAAAAGGGGTTAAAAGAACTGCACATTTGAGGTTCAGGAACAACTGTGAAGGCAGTTCAAATTAACCAGAATGAGAACAGTAAAGTTTATAATGTGAGCATTCAGAATTAATGAGAAAGGAATGGGAAAGAAGACTTGGTCAAGTTTTAACTTTCTTGTTCTTGTTCCCGACACGGCATATTAGATCTATATAGTGTGTATGTTAGACTCTTCTCTATGGAAATTACTCAAGGCAGCCATGACATGAAACAGCCACTAGAGCTCTCTCTAGTTACAAACTAGGAAAATGAAACTGGAAGAAATTCTAGGAAATTGCATCCTGAGCACAAATCCTGACTCCAGATCCATTGAGGATTGGTTCTTCTAGTGAAAGTGTCATCTGCAGTTTGTTTAAATGCAACTCAAAACTGTCTATTACCTCTAAAATAATAGTAAAAACACACAGAAATTAACAAAGAACAATAAGGGACAACTTTATGTATGCCATTAATAAAGAAATGAAGCTTAGACAACTAGAGGAATTGGGAATAGTAATGGATAGGCATTTAGAAAGGGTTTACTCTATTGAATTTTTGACGTTGACTAGCCTGCATTATGTTGGCTCAGTTGGAAGCAGTTGGAAAAAATGTCACTGGCCAGTTAAAAACAAATGATATCCCAATGCACAAAATTGACTTTCCACTTTATGATTGATATGGTCATCAATATACAGAGAGAACCAAAAAACTATGAACCAGCTGCGCTGTGTTTTTCCTGTCTGCATCCTCGGCGCTCATTGCCGTCTGCTGCTATCAAGAAAGGCGCGGATGAAACCATACAACATTTTTAAAACTACTTTTAAAGGCTTTACTTACCAACTTTACGAAAGAAGATGCTGAAACTGGCCACCGTCGTCGTCCATACATTTTTGGCACCTCTTTAGGAAACTATCCAATACTTGCCGTAGTTCACGTTGAGAAATGCTAGCAATTTCCTGTTGGATGTTTTGTTTTAATTCTTCCAGGGTGTGTGGATTTGTTTTGTACACTATGTTTTAAGTTATCCCAAAGATAGAAAATGCAGGGGGTTAGGTCAGGGGACCTGGGGGGCCACAAATCTTTACTAATAATTCTGTCCTCAAACACACTTTCAATTGTTCTCATTGAAATATTGGCCGTATAATCTGTTTCAGAGTCTAGTTGAAAAAAGGCAAAATCATGCTCCCTGTCTGTCAATCTAAAAAAAGGGGGCAAAATTGTATTCACATACAGGCGTCAACTGTTAACTCAAAAATTGAAAGTGTGTTTGAGAACAGAATTATTAGTAGAGATTTGTGGCCCCCTCGGTTCTCCGACCTAACACCCTATGATTTCTATCTCAGGGGTAACTTAAAACATAAAGTGTACAAGACAAACCCACACACCCTGGAAGAATTAAAACAAAATATCCACCAGGAAATTGCCAAAATATTTTAAAAGTAGTTTTAAAAATGTTGTATGGTTTCATCTGTGCCTTTCTATAATAGCAGCAGATATCAACGAGCGCCGAGTACGCGGATAGGAAAACACTGCGCAGCCGGTTGGCTCTCCCTGTACATTGACATTATCTTTCCCAGGGTATTGTTAAACAAAATGTTGTATGCTGTTTTTCTTCCCATTCCTGTTTCTATTCTTAGTTTATTGTGAACCAGCCTTAAGAGAAATGTAAAGAAACTCCCCTTCATTGTTTTTCATGTTGCACTGTGAATGTCAGAGTGTTTGAGCAGGTTCTACAACTTATCCATAATATATGGATGTAGCTTAAACTGACATAGATGTGCAATATGGCAAAGCTATAATAATAAATAAAAATCTAAGCCAGTAACAATAAAAATATTCTATAAATAAATAATTAGATCTAAATAATACCAATATCTGTAACTTTTATGTTATTTAATTTTAAATGAATATAAACATTCCTAAAACAATATTTTATGTGCAAACTTTCAACTTGATATGATGATTACTTTTCAAGACACTAACGGCCTGTATTACGATCTCCGGTTAAGGTTTGGGGTAAGATTTACCTGAGAGTTACGTGCTGCGACTGTATTACAATCTTTGGTTAAGGGCTACCCGGGAGTTATTTTTGGAGGTAAACTAACCACCACCTCAAGTGGTGGATAAAGATGATACCTTGGAGTTAACTCGTATTTCCGAATGAAACATGGCGTACCACCGGCAGAGATTGATTATTGAGAGTGATTCAGAATATATTTTCAAGTTTTTGGAAATGTTATCTATACATTAGAATAGTTCACTCCAACACCCAGTCTTAAATATTACTGTCAGGGCGAAAGGAACTAACCATTGTGCTTGGATTGTTTTTGGAAGGCCAAACATTTTAGGTTAAATGACAAGCAGTGTGGGCAAAGGTAAACGTATTTTGCGTGTTAGTTCATATTTAGGTTGGTTTTTAAAATTGTCGAATGGCTTTCCACGTTAGTTTTAAGTGATATTCATGAAATGTTTGCGTCAAAAGACTATGGTTTTCGGTTATTAAAGTGATATTCGTAAAACTTTTACGTCAAAACTCTTAACACTATTTTTAACGAAACTTTGAAGTGTGGCATAGTTTTCCAAATAGAATAACCAAGGAACGGTATTAGAAAGATGCAACAAACTTAAGAATATTGTGTTGAACTTAAATGTCAGGCAACATGTGTAAATCCGAATCAACATTAGAACCATCGATGTTGCTTTTCTATAAATATAATAGCTTTCGCGAACGGAAAACTAATAAAAAGGTAATTATAACTATTGTTTACGGTATCCTATTGTAGCTCAGTAATCCAATAACGTACTAGAACCGCATCTTGTGTGCTCAATGACATGTATATAAATTACATTTTAGGTTATGTTCATGTCAAAATTCTCTAAAAAATCTCCAAAACCGTTCACAATCTATAATAGTCCGCTCGCCTTGTTACTAATGACCAATAATGACACTATAATGTTGCAGATTACCACGAGATAGCGTTGTATAAACAGTGAAATCACTCAGAAAACTATTGCCAAGGAGAAATACCTATCTCTTTGGTGTTGCCAACTTCTCGCCCAGCATCATAAACCTTAGGGTTACTAACCATCGGTTGATATGCGTTTGTAATACGCGGCAATGCACCTAACCTTCAGGTAGCGATAACTGATAGGTTACAAACCATGACTTTTAACCGGAGATCGTAATACAGACCGTAAGTACTTTAAACATCATGTATACCATTCAGTCTAAACTGCATTTCAATGAGAAACTGAATTACAATTGCTTTTTTCATGTAGTTATTGTATGTATGGATTTTGTAGAAATTCTTTTCTGTTATTGATTCTCATGATTTTAAGATCTAAAAAAGATAAACAACCATATTTTTCCATTTCCGTTGTAAATTTGATATATACACATCCTTAAAGTATTCGTCTGCACTTTAAAAAAGCCAAATTAATGGAGTTTTTTATATATATATAAAGATCAAATGGCATTACATGTTTTGGTAGTTTTCCAGTTTGTTGATTTTATCAGTTTTATAAATTTGTTTAAAAAGTGCCAAATTTACACCTTTTTTTGTACTGGTGCTTTTAAATTACCTTCCATGCATTGGGTAGAGCCTTTTTTTGAGCTTTCATTGACATGTGACTTAAGCCTGGTTCACAACCACCCGAACACGGTAACCAGAACGGAAACGAGAACGGGCATGCATATCGATCATATCAATCACAAAGTGAAAGTCGATTTTGTGCATTGTGATTTCATTTGATTTTAACTGACCAATGATATTTTTTTTACCTACTTCCAATTTAGCCAAGCCAACGTCAAAATTCGATAGAGTAAACATTATCTAAATGCTTATCCAATACATTTCGATCCCTCTAGTCATACCAAGCTTTCATTCCTTTTATTTAAAAGTGAGTCGGAATTGTTACACTAACATCACTTAAGTTTAAACATGTTTCGGGAAACGGTTGTTCCCATCCTCAGAAGCTAATCCGACTGGCCCGTGTTGTTGGCGTTTCACTTAAGCGATGTTAGTGTAACAATTCTGACTCACCTTTAAATAAATTCAATACACATCACTGTTTCTAGCTTCTTTTCAAATATCAATTTCATTCCTTTATTTAATGGCATACAATAAAGTTTATTTATGGTTCTTTTTTAATTTCCACTGGTTTTGCTGTTCTTTGTAGCTTTTGCCATTGTTTTTTTAGGTAATAGCCAGTTTTGAGTTGCATATAAACAAACTACAAATGTCCCTTTCATCAGAGGAACCAACGCTCATTGGATTTGTGGGTGTCGGAATGAGGTTAGGAAGCACATTTACTACTAATTTCTTCTAGTTTCATGCTTCCAACTTGCGACTATAGAGACCACTAGTGGCTGTTTCATGTCACGGCCGCCTAGAATAATCTCTAGAGTGAAGAGTCTAATATGCATAATATGGATTTAATATGCCGTGCCTGGGAACGAGAAAGGTAAAAGTTGGGCAACTCTTCTTTCCCATTCCCGGGACTGGAAGGCATCCCATGATTGTGAACGCTCCCATTTGAATACATGTATTTCAACTTTCTCATTCTCGTTCTGGTTGATTGTGAACCAGCCTTTAAACTGATGGTGAAATAAATTTGTGCGGAAGTCATAAAAAGTGAGCCGAAAATGTGGAATAAGGAAAAAACATTGTAAATTCAACATTGACATTTTATTCCTCCCTCAAGTAAAATCGTATTTTCACCTCAAAATTAAATAATAAACATAAAAAAATTGCTCTACTCAATGCATGCAAGATAATTTTGTAAACACCTCATACAAAAGAGTTGCAATTTTGGCATATGTTTAAAAAATTCATAAAACTGATAAAATGAACGATCTAGAAAACTGTCAAAACATGTAAACTATAGTACCATTTGATCTTTGTGTCCAAAAAAGAAAAGTTAGATTTTTCCCTCCTCTCATTTGGCCGCTAGAATTTTTTAAAGTGCAGACGAATACTTTCTTAAGGGAGTGTGCATATTTTGAAATTTAGCATCATCAACATATGACTTGACTAATGTAAAGAGGAATTGGGTTACGATTGCCCTTAACACTGAAATCTGTAAGGTTTATTGTATTATCTGCTCTCTCTATCCTTTTAGTTACATAGTCTTGTCCCTTTAATAAGAGACAGTAGGTTATTAACTAACTTTTCCTTAAGAAGAAGATCATCTGGGTTTATCAACCCCAGTAGTTCATATCTTTTCCTTCACAGCACTTCACATTTGAAGATTTTATGTTAGGCAGTTTCATTATCTTAATTACATAACCTGCATCCTGGTTTTTCTTTGAAGACTCCCATTGTATGTAGGTGTACCAGTTTTATTTAGGATCTATTGATGTTAAGTGCATCGTCAGTGAGTGAGGAGAATATTTTACTCACCATTTGCTTACTGTGCTGCATCCCTTTGTTTGAATCGATCACATCGGTGGTGATAATTAATCCACTCAGCAATGGTTCTTCAAACAGAATTTAAAGTAATGCCAAATACTGTTCCAGGCCCAGTAAAAGTTTGAGCAGGGTATCTGCTTTTTCATTGCTTAAAATTGCTTTATGTCAGGCACCCATCCAAGAGTAACCTTGTGTTTTGCCAATTGTTTAATGTTTGTTAGGCAATCCCAGACTAACTTAGATGTTTTCTCATAGCTTTCCATTGTTTTCAAAGCAGCCTGGCTGTGAGAGAAAATCGAAATGTTGCTTCCTTCATGAATGTATAGTTTTTTTTTTTTTTCTGTGTGTAATAGTTACATGGTAACTTTATTTTCTTTTTCACAGATTATTTTTAAAGTCTTCATTCTCTTGAAGGGCATCTTGTGTCGTGACCCGTCCTCTAATTGTTTTGGAGACTGCGCCGTTGGTGGCAGTCCTGGTTCGATGCCCGCTCGGGTTGGAGTCGAACGTGGTGTAGTGGTAGAGATAGAAGTAATGCTAAAATTCACTGTACCTGTTTTCTCTATCCGACGTGGCTTAGTCTTGTTGTCCTTCTCGCTGTTACCCTGGCTAGTTGGTTCTCAGCAGTGATGTTTGCATGGACTCTGCCTATCATGATTGTTGATAAGCTTGTCGATTTCAGAGGTGGTACTAGGAGCTCAGAGGAGAATTTACTACTCATTGTAATGTTTGGTTTATGGCTATTTATTGTTACTTCCTCACTCTAACACCACATAATGTTCCTGTTCACTTATCACCATTTGCGCGCCAATTTCGTTTGACAGAGTATCGTGAATTTCTCGTCGGTGTCTAAAAGTCAACTGCGAACTGCTCAACTGTGTCATCTAAATGTCAACTGTGTACTGCTTAATCTAAAAGTCAACTGCGAACTGCTTAATTTTGGGGTGAATCTCAACTATTTAAAGAACACAATCTCCCATCTAAAGCGAATTACTTATTGGTCAGTTTTTATATATCATGTGACCTTTTTCCCGGGCTTCTCTTGGTAAACTGCTGTTCCGTGTTATATTTGCCTCGCTCCATACTTCCGGAGCAGAAACAAATTGAGTCATAAAACCTTACCCTAGACTAACGCAAAAGATCCCGTTTCGCTGCACATTCGAACCGCATATTTCTACCCTAACTGCAGATTTCAAGACATTCTAAACTTAGTTAAACAGGAACATTATGTACACGACAAATATTACATTATACAAAAATTACTATTTACATGGTTTTCACATTGTACACATGTATCATTTACATATCACATTATACACTGGAAAATTTAGCACATAATAAAATTACTTCGGGTACATTCTGTCTCAATCTTTTCTGTTGACTGCAGGTTTCTTTCTCTTGTGCTTATGGCTGCTATGCAGATGCCTTTCTGCAACTTCACTGCTTGGAGGATGCAATATTTCTTGGGGATGGGAGCTTTTCCTGACTTCTTGACTTCTGCTCTCTCCTCCTAATGGATGTGTTTCATAATTTGATACTTCTCCCTGCATGCATTTTCCAACTTATCAACATCATAGCAATAACCCTTGTAATCAGCAGGAAGTGATTTTCCTTCATGTTCACACAGTTTATTTAATGGACAAGCCTATCAAAAACAGTGGGCTTCCTCTGGGAACAGTAAAACACATCTGGAGTCTTCTTGTTGAGTACAATAGACTTGCACATCATATCCCTAACATCTATTGAGGCCACATTGAGGGCCATAAGAATGCCAAGTATCCACATCCACCGTCCTCTCTCTTGCTTCTCTCTTCCCAGCTGCATCCTACTAGTAAAACTGTTTCCAAAGTCAGTTTGAACCTTTACCACGTTTGCCTCCAGACTGCTCATATAAAAAATCGCCTAATAAAAGAGATAAAGGGTTACCCATTGCTAGGCCATGCATTTGCTTGTAGAATTTATTATTAAAAAGTGAGAAAAAAAAATCGGCGTAGGGAAGTGGCGCCCAGTGGGAAACCACTGCAAACAGCCACCCGAGTATTGGCGGGAAAACCAAAACCTTATGGGACTGGGAGGAAATGCCCAACCCTACCTCAAGAACTGAGGGTCCCTTAGTACCCTGGGGGTAAACAGGGACCTTGAGCGTTGGGCTAATCCCCCACCTTAAGTATTATTGGATTCAAAAGGATAAAGTGAGCCTCGGAAAGGAACAGAATAGACGAAGACTTCGCAAGAAACATGGTTTACGAATTGGAACATGGAATATAAAAACACTAGTTGGTAAGGAGGTAGAGATGATAGAGGAAATGAAGAAATATAAGATTGGAATATTAGGAGTTAGTGAAACAAGGAAGAAGGGACAGGGCACTCAAACACTACATGGTAATTATGAAATGAGATATATAGGTGTCCCATGGAAAATAAGAGCAAAGGAAGGTGTAGCCATAATTGTAACGGAAGAATTAGACAAAAAAGTAACATCATGGGAAGGATTTAGCTCGAGACTGATGACAATAGATATGGAATTGGAGATTCCTTTAACTATTATTCAGGCTTATGCACCCACTGAGGATGATGAAATAGAAGAAAAGGAAAAGTTTTTTGAAGATCTACAAAACTTAATAAACAAGGCAGAAAGAAAGAAAAGGAAAGTAATTGTAATGGGGGACCTAAATGGAAGAGTAGGAAATGATAGGAAGAAAAGCAGAAAGGTCTTAGGCCCTTATGGAGGAGAAAGTACAGTAAACGGAAATGGAAATAGAATAATAGATTTGTGTATTGGCAACAGATTTATTGTAGCTAATACATTTTACAAACATAAACGTATACATCAAATTACGTTCAAATCTACTCAATATGAGAGTATAATAGACTATTTCCTACTCCCGAAAGAAATAAAAAATGTCTGTAGGGATGTAAAAATAATAAGAGGGGCAGAACTAGCTACAGATCACTTTCTCCTGGTGGCAGATATGACCTTCGCAGGTGAGAGATGCAGGAGGCGAATGGGCTACCAGAGAATAAGGTGGGAAGAGCTGCAAGAAAAAACTAAAAGAGAAGAATTCTGTATGAAGTTGGAACAAAAATGTAGCGAAAGAAGTATTCCTGAGAAAGAAGAAAATGAAGTAGAAGCTAAATGGAAATCCCTTAAGGAAGATATTCTGATAGTTGGTGAGGAAGTATGTGGTATGAAAAAAGTGAGAGAAGGGGTCAAGGCAACTAAATGGTGGAATGAAGATGTACAAAAAGCCGTGAAGGAGAAGAAAAAAGCTTGGAAACAGTACTTAACCACCAAAAATATAGAGCATAAAGAAGAATATGATAAAAAGAAAACGGAGTGCAAAATAGTGGTGAAAAGAGCAAAAAGACAAACGTGGAAAGAATTCGGTGAGAGTATGGAAGATAACTATATACATGACAATAAGAAATTCTGGAAGACCATGAGATACCTAAGAGGGAAACATGGCAGAAAAGTGTATAGTATAAAAGACAAGGAAAATAGATTGAAAACAGAAACACAGGATGTACTAGAGGTATGGAGCAGGTATTATGAAGAGAAATTTAGGAATGAGCCTGTTATGATGGAAACAGAGATCAATTGGGAAGAAGAAGGGACAGATACAGATATGGACAGGGATTTAGAGATTGATTACTGGGATGTACAGATAGCAGTGGGGCAAATGAAAAGCGGTAAGGTAGCTGGAGTAGATGGAATAGTCCCTGAGATGATTAAAGCCGGAGGTAAAACCATGATTAACCAGATGAAGGAGTTGTTTAGAATAGTATGGAGAGAGGAATATATCCCGAATGAATGGAATCAAAATATAGTAATCCCCATATATAAAAAGGGAGAGTCTTGTAAATGTGAGAACTATAGAGCAATTTGCTTAATAAGTACGGTCATGAAGTTATATACAAGGATTCTGGAAAGGAAATTGAGAAGGTATGTGGAAAAGGATTTAGAAGACGAACAAGCAGGTTTTAGACCCAGTAGACAGACTCAGGACCAGATATTTGCGCTAAGAATCATCACAGATAAATGGATAAGTAAAAATAAAACAGCATACCTTGCATTTTTGGATCTACAAGCAGCCTTTGACGCTGTACCAAGAGTAGAGATATGGAAGGCACTATATAAGAAGAAGGTACCCTTAAAATTAATAAGGGTAATCAAATCTACATTTAATAATGTAGAGGGCATAGTAAGGCTGAAGGGCAGAGCATCAAAACCTTTTAAGATAGAAAAAGGTGTTAAACAGGGAGATAGTTTAAGCCCATTATTGTTTACAGTATTTTTGGATGAAGTAATGAAAACTTGTAAAATGAGAACAAGCAAGGCACTAGTGGGAATGTGGAATTTAAGACCTATATACTGCCAAACTTTAGCTTATGCAGATGATATCGTGCTTATATCAGATTCAGAAAATAAATTACAGCAAGCAATAATAGAATGGATAGAAACATTACAGGAAAGGGGGATGACGGTTAATCTTAATAAGAGTAAAGTAATGATGGTAGCTAGGACAGAAGACCAGATAAAGGAGATCAAGATAGAAAAAGAGGGAAGGCAGTTAGAGTTAGAGCAAGTGGAAAGCTATGAGTATTTGGGAACAGTGATAAACCAAACGGGTAAAATACAAGAAGAAATAAGAAAGCGTGTAGAGAAAGCTACTAAAGCGTATTATACACTAAGTAAATGTGTTTTTGGGAAAGAAGAAGTAGATAAGAGGACAAAAACTAAAGTATATAAAACAGTTATAGAACCAATACTTATCTATGGAAGTGAAAGCTGGATAACAACAAAAAGTGAATTAAGCATGGTGAATGCAACGCAAATGAAATGCTTAAGAAGAATAGTTAGAAAGACACGACAAGATAGAATAAGGAATGAAAGGATAAGAGATGAACTCAAAGTGCCATCGGTAAATACGAGGATAGAAGAAAGACAGTTTACATGGTATGGACATGTAAAAAGAATGGATACAGACCGGAAAGTATGCCAATTTTTAGAAGCAAGACCATTAGGAAGGAATCCGAAAGGAAGACCAAGGATAACCTGGGAAGAAGTGATTAAAAGAGCGGTGGCTAAAAGAGGAAAGACTTGGGATCAGTTTAATAGACTGGTAAAGGATAGGATGGAGTTTAAAAAATGGATCCGAGGCAAACCCCTGACACCTCGATAGTGGTAGAACAGGGAAGTTGAAGAAGAAGAAGAAGAGAAAAAAAAAAAAAAATAGGATGCATGTATTTAAAGCAAAATAATTCATAAAGCTTTGAAGATTCCTTGCAGCATAAAGAAAACTGAAGTAAGGCAATAAGTGAATTTTATTCTGATTTTTTTAAGCTTAAAAGAATAGACATAGTTATTTCTTCCCCTTCTCCAAAAAGGTTTAAATCTGGCATAAGCCAAACCAGTTGAACATTGGCAATCAGATGAAACTAAGGCACATTTTCCCCAAGTATTTCTGACTCTTACTTAGTTGAAACAACAGCTTCTATTTTAGAATGCACTAACTTGTTGGTTTACTTCGTAACTTTTCTTTTTCACTATGGTGATTCCAAACATATTCTGCAACATGCTGACTTGTCTACTTCTTTTGTTTTGGGATACACAAGCGATGATGCTTATCTGACACTGCCACAATCAGTTGGAGTGGATGATGTCATTGCTAGTTACTGAACCTCACAGTATAGGAGTGATGAATGAGGAGACTTCAAGCCTATGAACAGAAACTTGTTAAGATGATGTCTAATTTGAATAAAGTTACAAGATATTTTATATGCAAAATTTATTTTTACTTTCTCTACTACGTATAGTAAGTAGGGGAAGTATTGCATTCCACCCAAAAATTCCATACCAAGATTTCACCGGAAATACATGTTTTGAGACCCCCTGAATCCAAAAAAGCATTTTTAGAAACATGTCCATGTGTGTGTGTGTGTGCGTGCGTGCGTGCGTGTGTGTGTGCGTGCGTGCGTGAGAACAGCATAACTCAGAAACGAACAGTCAGATAAACACCAAACTTGGTATTTAGGTTCAGTATCTTCCAGAGATGCGACACGAAGGTTTTCAAGAGAATCCCCCCAACCCAGATTACGCTTTACATGGAACATTTTTCGAAAATTTTAACTTTCTCAAAAATGGCTCTAACGATTTTGATTAAAATATCATATATTTAAGATACTTTCATGACAAATGAAATGTATATCTTGAGTTTTCTGGGAATGTCTCCAAAAGTATTCTTCATTGTGAACGACTTTTGCATAACTGGTAAACCATAAGAGAGAGACAAAATTTTACTACACAAAAAATGTAGATCGCATTAAAATACATAATTTATGTCATATACATTTTTTTTTGTTGAGTGAACCATTTTCGAGATATTGCTTGTTATTCCCTTAAATTTTCCAATACTTATACTTTTTCTCAAATTCGTTTTTCATTTTTTTTATGTCCTGGACATGCAAAGAGAATGGAATGCACCACATAGCAACCAGTGGTTAAAAGATTTGACTATGACTTAAAATCTACCATATTCCCCTTGCATCTACAAGAAAATTAGCAGTAAGATTAACATCTCGATTAACATGAAGCTTATGGAGAATAAGCATTTGTAAAAATAGTTTGTACAAGAGTAGAGAAAGTCATGTGAGTGTAACACATCAGATTTTTTTTAGTAATATAACCACTGTAAAAGTAGCTTGTGCTATTGTGTTAAATGCAGAAATTCTTCTGTCTTCTTTCACTGTCTCTTCCATCTATGTATTCCTCTCTCTGTATAGTTTTCATGTCATCAAAACCAGTAATAAAACTGCTCTTTCTGCGGTGTGAATAAAAACTAAATTGCAAATATTCTCTATCCATCAGTTCATGATCCCTTCAGCAGTTTAATAAGCAATTATAGCTGCACCCGATGCTGGACTCTCTGTTTTAGCTACGCTTATGGCAGTAGTGCCAACTTTGGAGAATGTATTAACACAAAGTCGCTAAATGATCTCAAAACGTAAACTTAAAGCTGTTTTGGTTTGATGCACTATATTTAGGCTTAAAAAAAGAAAGCATCAGCTCAAACAAGTGGTGTGGAGAGCTCATTGGAGCTAGACTTACTTTCACTAGAGGAAGAAGAGGAAAATGAATTGCTGCTGTCATCTCCCAGTGAAAGGACAATACTATCAATGACATTTTATACTACACCATCCTTTTTCCAATAATTCTTTCTATCTTCCCTCATGTTTGCAAAAAAGCCTGTTAGTCTGTCATGGTCATAAGCATAAGCCATATACTATAAAGTGTTATATCACACAAAGAATAAAGGCTGGTTCACAACCAACGAGAATGGTAACCAGAACGAGAAAGTTGAAATACATGTATTCAAATGGGAATGTTCACAACCGACGGGAAGCCTTCCCGGGCCCCGGGAACGGGAAAGAAGAGTTGCCCAACTTTTAACTTTCTCGTTCTCATTCCCGGGCACGGCATATTAGCTCCCTATTGTACATATTAGACTCTTAACTCTAGAGGTTATTCTAGGCGGCTGTAACATGAAACAGCCATTAGTGCTCTCTATAGTCGCAAGCTTGAAACATGAAACTGGAAGCAATTAGTAGTAAATGTGCTTCCTAACCTCATCTTGACACCCGCAAATCTAATCAGCGTTGGTTCCTCTGGTGAAGGGATCATTTTTAATTTGTTTATATGCAACTCAAAACTGGCTATTACCTAAAAAACAATGGCAGAAACTACAAAGAATGGCTAAAACCGGTGGAAATGAAAAAAGAACAACAAACAATTTTAATATATGCCATTAAATAAAGGAATGAAAGCTTGGCATAAGTAGAGGGATCAGAAATGTAATGGATGTACATTTGGATAATGTTTACTCTATCGAATTTTGACGTTGGCTTGGCTAAATTGGAAGTAGGTGAAAAAATGTCATTGGTCAGTTAAAAAAAAATGAAATCCCAGTGCGCAAAATCGACTTTCACTTTGTGATCAATATACTTTCTCGTTACCGGGCTGTTGTGAACCAATATCTTGCATGGTGCATTGCTTTCCATTCTGGTTACCGTTCTCGAGCAGTTGTGAACCAGCCTTAACACTCATGTATGGCAGCAAGCAAACAGTGGTGTCGCCCAAAGAAAGGAAAAATGTGTCCTCTTTAAATGCTTGGTTATTTCAATGAGCTTTTCAGTTCTTAGTTATTTATACCTACAATTGTCACACTGAAGCTCTTTGTTGTATAGCCACGATATAGCTGATTTCACAAAGCATGTTTGTCCACCTCTACAGTGTGATATAAGGCATTACCTAAGTCTCCAGCATAAGAATTATGAGCTAGTTTTTCCATAATCCACTAAGTTCACACAGTTCATTTGTCCGTGGTAGTCCTCTTTAGTTATAAACGAGAGAACAATTTCCAGAAACCCATTTATACCCACATTAAGTTTCCCTGTATTAAGGCTGGTTCACAATAACGGAGAATGGCAATCAGAATGAGAACAACAAAGTTAAAATACATATTTTGTGAGCATTCACAATTAACAGAAAGCTTTCCTGGACACAGCATATCAAGCTCTTCACTGTAGAAATTATTCAGGGTTGCTGTGACATGAAACAGCTGCTAGTGCTCTAGTCACAAGCTAGGAAAATGAAACTGGAAGAAATTCTAGCAAATGTGCATCCTGACTGCCCCAGATCTATTGAACATTGGTTCTTCTATCAAAAGCGTCGTCTGTATTTGTTTATATGCAACTTAAAACTGACTATTGCATCAAAACCTGCAAGGAAAGCAAAGACTGGTAGAAATTAACAAAGAACAATAAGGAATAACTTTAATGTACACTATTAATTAAGGAATGAAACTTGCTGCGACTAAAGGAATTGGAAATATAATGTTTACTCTATCGAATTTTGACATTGGCTAACCTGCATTATGTTGGCTGAATTGGAAGCAGGCACAAAATCTACTTTCCATGTTGTTATCAATATGCATTCTTGTTCTCGTTACCAGGGCATTGTGAACCAGACTTTAGTGTTGATACAAATGCTATGTTTCTTCGTTACTTTTCCAGGACTTGCATTAGTTACTTGTGAAAGGTCACAAGTAAAACTGAAAAATATCAGCTATGGTAATAACAGCATAACAAACATAGTTGCTGCTTAAGCAGTAAGATATTGTATAACAACAATAGCAGAGATAAGCTCTCCTATAAGAATAATGTTGAGTACTTCACCTCTCCCCTTCATTCCACGGAGAAGTTAACTGGTGAGCAGACAGTTAACAGTGCACAAACTTGAGTCTCTCCCTTATGCTTGTTGTGTGATCAGAGCTACAGGGTGGGCCAGATATATATAATTCAGAATTCAAAAGGAGTTTGAGATCATTCCAAGCATTAATTTAAGAATACCTCCACTTTATCCCAAGTTAGAACCCTATCCCAAGTATTAAGCCTTATGTATGCAAAGAACCTCTTCTTTTTGTTTGAAATTATACTTATAGATTTCTGTTGATTTCCTCTGGTAGCTAATTGACATCATGTCTAAATAATAACTGTGATCGGCCATATACAGCTTTTCTGTCTGTTCCATTTTATTGGGTCATACATAATGCTCTCTTCATAATGTTGTGTATGTTAGTGTCAGTATACACTTGGCTAGAAGATGTTTAGTACATGCCCACAGATGGGTTACCAACTCAAAATTCTCAAATGCAGGACATTTCTTTAAAAAGCCTGACACTTTTTCAGCATACCTTGTTTCTGCCAAGTTTATCTGCAAATTTACACCATCTTTTTTGGTTTTCACTAGTTTCTGTATGGGAAGATGACATACTTAAAATGATTCAATTGGGTGAGCTTTGATATACACTCAAATATTCACATCTGTAAAACTGTAAACCACAGGGAATGTGCACAAACAAATCTTGTTGATAAATTAATAGCACAGCTTGAGGTTCAATATCCGGACAGTTTGTGTAACTTTTCTCCATCCAAATAAATGGTGCTATAGTTAGTTACATCACAGTGCACAATATATTCCCAAGGCTTAAACATAACTGCAAGAATGTTTCTAGTTCGAAAAGGGGTGGGTTTTATGCCCAAGCACTGCAACCTTAAGATCTATTGCGCATCCCCCCTTTCATCAGTTAAGTAGTCTGTTGCTCGTTATGAACTTAACCAGACTGCTAACTGAGGCTTTCAATAGTTCATCTATCTTTGGAAAGTGATTGCCAAAAATACTTGCTCTTTGATTCGCAAGAGCAGGGCAATCACATAGCAGTCTCATCTCCTTCTAGGCATCTACTACAGATAAGGTTGTTAAACAATCCCATTCTGTATAGATTAAACTTTAGGGCACAATGTCCTGTAATGAATCCTGTTGCCCATACAAGTCTTCTTCTACTAAGACCGCGCAAGCATTTTGCCCAGCTGTTATCCAGGTCTGTAATAAACAACTTGGAATGTCTGCAACCCTCAATGGAGTTCCAGTAGTTCTTGTGTTCTGCTTGAGCCCAGCACTTAATAGCCTGTTTCACTGGTCTGTAGGACACTCCCAGTACAGGCTCCGGACCAAAAAATGGGATTTCACTGCCAATCTTGGCTGCTTCATCTGCTTTCTCATTGCCTGGTATACCTATGTGTCCTGGCACCCACATAACTTGAACCTTATTGTGTTCAGCCAGTGTCATTAAGGATTCCCGGCATTCTGAGACGAACTTTGATTTTATTGATGGTGATTCAAGTGCTTTAAGAGCAGTTTGACTGTCTGAGAGGATAAGAACACTTCTATTCTTATTTCTCCTTTTAATGCTTTCCATGACACTGGCTAGGATTGTATAAACCTCAGCCTGGAAAACTGTAGCTAAGGTACCAAGACTATAGGAAATCTTGGTGCCATTACTGTAAAGCCCAGCCCCCGTTCCCGATTTGGTTCTAGAACCATCAGTATACCAGATTGGGGCAAGAATGTTTAAAAAAAAATATATTGTTATGTGAAAATGCCGGACATTCATGAGAAAAACTAAAATGTCTGCCAGCCATAAATAAAATCACACAAATGCAAGACATGTCTGGCAAAAACTGGATGATTGGTAACCCTACTGGCAGATAAATGTGGATGCATTTTATCGTGGCAGACTTCAATAAGCCTTTAATTTTGCATGAAAATCTGTAAGTTGTCTCTCATCCTGGGACCCCAGAAGTTTGAATTTTATATGTTATATCAATGGATTTAGGTTTTCTGTGTCATTAGATACAAGCTTGCCATGTCACAAGGACTGCCTTTACTTTTTTAATTCTAACCTCAAAATCATAACTATAATGGTGATTATCTTATGATGCATCTTGTATCATTGCCAGCGTTGAGCCAATAAACATTATAGCAGAAGAGAAGGTAAACATATAAAGTGCAAGACATGGATTGCTATAGGAACCTCTGGAGTACGACACACCAGTTGGTAAAATTCAATGGGTGCAATGTGGGTAGACTTTAAGCGATAGTCAAATTTTTTAAGAGCTGGTTGCTAAGTGGAGCATTCCATTCTGTTTGCATGTCCAGGACATACAAAAACAAATAACGAATTCCCATTTGAGAAACAGTATAAGTATTGGAAAATTCAAACAAATAACTAGGAATATCTCGAAAATGGTTCACTCCACCAAAAAAAAAAAAAATGTATATGACATAAATTGTGTGTTTTAACGAGATCTACATTTTTTGTGTAGTAAAATTTTGTCTATTCCGTATGGTTTACCAGTTATGTGGAAATCATTCAGAATGAAGAGGGCTTTTGGTGACATTCTCAGAAAATTCAAGTTATGTATTTCATTTACCATAAAAATATCTTAAACATATAATGTTTTAATCAAAATCATTAGAGACATTTTTGAAAAAATCAAAATTTTCGAAAAATGTTCCATGTAAAGGTTAATCTGTAGTGGGGAGATTTTCTTGAAAATCTTTATGTCGCATCCTTGGAAGATAGTTAACTCAAGTACCAAATTTGGTATTTACGCGACTTTTCATTTTTGAGTTATGCTGTTCAGAGACTGGCAGACACAGACACACACAAAGACATGTTTCCAAAAAATGCTTTATTTGGATTCAGGGCACCTCAAAATGTGTATTTCTGGTGAAATCTCGATATCGAATTTTTAGGTGGAATGCAATACTTCCCCTACTTAATATATGTAGAAAGGAAAGTAAAAAAACACTTGATCATTTGTACAGTTTGTTAAAAATATAAATTTTGAACAGTTGTAAGTACAAAAATATAACATTCTTAACAATAAAGTTTTGTATATCTATTTTAATTTGTTAAAACAATACATTTTGAAGTTGTGAACACATTATTAATAATAATGTATATAGCAATGTTAATTTTGCATTTAAATAGTTGAATTGTCATGTTTCTATAAACCATGTAATGTTACGGTGCATGGTGTTGGATATAAATAAAAAATTATGGCTTTGCCATGACAGTGATGTTTAATAAACCTTAAAGAATTGTGTTTTATATTTATCCTCATTGTTATGCAAGAGCTCGGTATTGCAAACTAAAGCACACCAGTATCAGATATATCTAGATAGTGCCTTCTTAGACAAGTTTTTGGTGGGGGGGACTTGTTTCAACACATGTTATGCACTTCTAACCTCTGTTGTTAAAATTATACCTTTCATTGATCAATAAATCTTTTGTATTTTAGAAGTAAGCTTTCATGGTTGTATCTTAAAATTAATTTACAGTGTGGACGTAGCAGTTGTGTTAAAATGACTAACATTGCCGTGAAGAGGAGGGCTGTAGTATCCTTGAAACCATGGTCTTTTTCATACAACTGACACGGTTCATACCAAAATTTAATTTTATTAAATCTTTTATACGCTATACACTTTCACTATCAAAGTATTACACTCGTATGCTTACTGTAAGTTAACAGTTGCTCTTAATATAAACAAATGTTCCTCCTGCTGGTTCTTCCTGCTTAAATAGATTTAAATTATTACTTCTATGTAGTTTGATGCTTTCTATTGCCCCTGCTTTTTCTATTTATTTTACTGGAAATGTAAACATGAGATAGAATTAGTTGCAGTGTAAAGGTTTGCTTGTGACATTTTGTGTTAGGCTCAAGAACGCCATGGATCTGCCGAGGATAGAATACAAAGACTGGAGGCACAGTTGGAGGAGAAGAATGCTGAACTGGTGCGGCTCAACCAGCGACTTAAGATGAACGAGGAACATAACACCAGACTGTCTTCTACAGTAGACAAGCTCCTCTCAGGTAATATTATTGTTAACCAGCTTAACGAAGACTTTAAAGTTTTGGTGTTAGAGAAAGTTGTAGTTTAGTGTTAGTTGTTGCACGATGATTTTGTCTCCTCAAATATTATTGCAATATGCTTTAGTTTTTAACATATAGCATCAAAGACAGTCCCTCCCAAACACGTGTCAGGTACTGGGGAGCTGAGGGAGGGCAAGCTTGGCTGAACTGAACCTACTTCCTTCTAGTAGGTACAGTAGATATTTTTGACAAGCCCTCAGTTGATTAGCAAAGGCAATGAAGTGAGACATTGTCACAAATTCTGTATTGTGCATTTGCAACATTCAGCACAATAATTCATTCTCATTCAATATAATAGGAAAGTATTACCAGGATAGTGCACAGTGAAGCCACCATAGAACATACTCTTATCTTCCTCTTTTGTCCACCACTTGGTATTTAGTGGACTCTGAAATTTGCATATAATACGAGGTGTGATCAAAAAGTAATGGGAATTTTTGTTTTTTTTACAGAATTTTTATTTAATCATCAACATCAACTTTGTCCCCTTCAAAGTAATCCCTCTCAGATGTAATATACACTTGTGCCAGTGCTTTTTCCAATCTTGGAAGCGCTTCTGGAACTCACTTTTCATTATGGTGTTCAGCTCTGTCAGCGATTCTGTTTTTATCTCATCAATGGTGGCAAAACATCTTCCTTTCATGGTTCTCTTCAGCTTCGGGAATAGAAAGAAGTCACGGGGGGCCATGTCTGGTGAATATGGTGGCTGCAGCAGCATAACAGTTTTGTTACTTGCCAAAAAGTCACGAACAGGCATGTGAGCGGGTGCATTATCATGATGCAATTTCCACAAGTGGTTTTGCCACAATTCTGGTAATTTTCTTCGGATTCCTTCAGGTAAACGCCACATAATTTCCAGGTAGTATTTTTTATTGATTGTACAACCATAAGCAGGAACTCCTGATGCACTATCCCATTGTAATCAAAGAAAACAGTGAGAAGAACCTTCACATGTGATCAAACTTGTGAATTTTTTTCTGTCTTGGCTCTTCAGGCAGCTTCCTTTGGGACGACTGGGCCTTAGTTTCAACGTCATACTCATATACACATGTTTCGTCACCTGTTATAACCTTTTTTAGAAGTTCTGGATCGTTTTTGACTGCATTTAGCATTTCCTGAGTGATGCCTATGCAACGTCGTTTTTGGTTCAAAATTCAACAATTTTGGAACAAACTTTGCTGCTACACGTTTCATGCCCAAAACATCCAAAAAAATTGCTTGGCATGAGCCAAAGTTTATGCCAACATCATCGGCAACCTCTCTGATGGTGATTTGCCGATTTTTCAGAACCATTTCCTTTACTTCTTCCACATTTTCGTCAGTAATTGATGTGCAAGGGGTCCAGGGTCATATTCAACATCTTCTCGACCCTCTTTGAAATGTTTATATCACTCATAAACTCATGTCTTACTCATAGTAGATTCCCCAAAAACCACAGTCCACATTTCAAATGCTGTGCTGCACTTTATTCAATTTTTCAAGCAAAATTTAATGCAAATTCTTTGATCCATCTTTTTCGAAAGTAAAAAATTGCCAAGCACCCAAAAACACATAACTTTTTCAGCTGTCAACAATAAACTAAATATTCAAAACAGCTGAAAATGCAAACATACATCAGGAAAATGTGTACCAACAAGATAAAACAAAAGTTTTGAACATCGGATGTATATAGCTCGTGAAATTAAAAAAAATCCTGTTATTTTTTATCACATCTCATATGTCCCAGAACAGTCTGAAACAAAACTAGGTAGGACCCAATATAGGAAACAGCCATTTTATGATATCACAAGTTCTTACTGACACAGATAACAAGGTTTTTACTTATTTTGAAGGTGTTTGTGTTCTATATTATCTAAAAATAAAAGGGTTTACAATGTCAGGGTATTAGAGTACAAACATGTTGAGGTCACACCAGAAAATGCTTATCCTGATGACTTGTGACTTTTCTTTGTTGTTGTTACTTCACAGAGAATGTGCAGTAAACAAAAACCAAGTGTATTTTATTCTAAGTAATCTAATATAAAAGACAAAGCAAAATTCTGTATTAGTGATACAATACGGTATCGTTTCTATCACTACCAACTTGAAACAGAGGAAATCAAAAGAGAGTTGTTACTAAAGGCTTTGGAATTTTGGAGGTTAATGGGAAATTAGAATGGCATTGAGTATGTATGCGCTTATAGCATATAGTTGTGATATGTTTAGGGTTTAGCATTTTCAATGCCATAAAGTTATATTAAAATTATTGTATTTATGGAAAAGCAACTTAAGGCCTCTAGCATAGCAATATACACAATATACATACTACAACAGCATGAGAAGAGTACTCACTAAGCAATGGTGAGACTTCCTGTTCTGTAGAAGAAGGGATCAAGTCACAATGGGAGTAGATCTGATCTTATATAGAGCAAGAATTGTGCAGTTTGTAATAATAAGGATCAAGCTAAAACATTAAGAGGAGAAGGTTCATAGTACAGTGCATGAGAATAAGCTGAGATCACTATACTCATGACTGATGCATCTGAATGAATCTTTTATTCCTTAGAATGAGTGAATAAACATAATAAAGCACATATGCACATTGTTAATACACTTCAGCATATTTTTAAACTTTATAAGTAACACAATTGTGTCACTTGTGTCTGTAATTAACACGTCACATAAAGCCAATCACATGCATTCCAGTCGAGGCATTATGGGAGCTTTCCTTGTGTTATACTTATATTGCTAGTACTGTAGAACCAAACATAGCTGAAGGTACACCTCCAGGAGCCCTGTTATCTTCCATAGTCCCAAGGTACTATAGTTACCGAGGTCGCGGATTTAAACCCAGCAGAGGGCAATAGATTTTTTTTTTTGGCGTAAAAATCCTATGTTATTAAGAAGTGAATTGATGTTTAAGATTAAAGAGTGGAAGTCAAGGATGGGGGTAATACTGACAAAGTTAGCATTGTGCATAGCAATAGTTTACAACCCATGGCTGAGATTAAATAGAGAAATTGCAGTGAAGAACATTTTTAATTACCAAATACAAATCAGGAGCCTTGGGGAGTATCAGCATAAAGTCAGGAACAAATGGCTATGGTGAGGAAAGATGATGAATAAATTTAGATTCTGACTGATTTATATAACTTTTAATGTCCTTAGAGGCATAATAGCTTAGAAAGGAATGTTTTATTTGTGTCATGTATGTAAATGAACAAGCAACTATAAACGGCAACTGATTTAGTTTCGGTGATTTATTTTCTGTTAATGTTTTATGGTATGTTGTGAATATTTTATGCTTACAATGATTGTGCTTTGGAAAAAAGCTAGGGCTACAACTAAGCCACTTCCCATGTGGTTTACTCGGTATACAAATAAATTAAGATGACAGCAGCATGAGCGCTAAAGCTTCAGAATTCCACAACTTAATGGGAAACACATACCATTAAGACTGGTTCACAACAACCAAGAACGGTGGCCAGAATGAGAACAACAAAGTTGAAATGCATGCAGTATAACGGGAGCATTCACAATTGACGGGAAGCTTTCCCAGGCCCCAGGAATGGGAAAGAAGACTTGGCCAAGTTTTAACGGGCACGTCACATTAGATGCATATTAAGACTCTTTGCAGTAGAGATTGTTCTAGGCAGTTGTGAAACGAAGCAGCCACTAGTGCTCACTAGTTGCAAGCTGGGAACATGAAACTGGAAGAAATTCTGGCATATGTGTGTCCTGACCTCAGATCCTGACCCTGCAGATCCATTCAGCATTGGTTCTTCTAGTGAAAGGGTCATCTTTAGTTTGTTTATGTGCTACTCAAAACTAGCTGTTGCCTCAAAAACAATAGCAAAAAGTACAAAGAACAGCAAAAACTAGTAGAAATTAACAAAGAATGACAAACAACTTTAATGTACACCATTAAATAAAAGAATGAAAGCTTGGTACAACTAAAGGAATCAGAAATACAAAGGATCTCCATTTAGATAATGTTTACTCTATCGAATTTTGACATTGTCTAACCTACTTTATGTTGGCTGAATTGAAAGGAGGTGAAAAAATATTATTGGTCAGTTAAAAACAAAAGAAATTCCAATGCGCAAAATTGACTTTTCACTTTGTGATTGATATGCATTCTTGTTTCCGTCTTGGCTGTTGTGAATCAACCTTTATCATTAGTTCAGATTTTTAAAAAGGATGTGTCAAAATTTGTATATAGTTATTCGAAATGCTGCAAGTTTAAATAATATACTTTTCTAACAGAACAAAGCCACTATCTTAGAGCACATTGTTTTGAGGGAAACAGAAACCGCACGAACCACAGGTGGTGATTATCAAAGAACAGAGCACTCCATCTTCAACGATGAAAGGATTAACAAGAGTTTATTAATGCTTTACTGTATTCTGTTCTATTTTCTTTTCTTTAAAGTATTTACAGATTTATTTTAACATGTTATGTTTATATTTATAGAATCAAACGAGAGGTTACAAGTTCATCTTAAAGAAAGAATGCATGCACTGGAAGAGAAGAATGCCCTAACGCAAGAGCTTGAGAAAATTCGGAAAGTTGCAGAGGACCTCCATGGAGAGAAGGTAAAATGCAGATCAGGATTTCTGTAGCTTACACATGTTCTGTGTTACTACAGAAAACATTTTAACCAAAACATGCTTGTTTCAGGGTGATATAGTTAAGGAGTTAGGAAAAGCAAGACTGGAAATTGACAATGTGAAACGCCAAATGCTGCAGCAAGAAATTGCCTTTAATATTCAACAGACTGATGCATTAACAAGGTTAGCCTTGAATGTGTATGTCATATTAAATAGTGGATTAATAAATACTAATACATAATCCTTTCATGTCAACTTTAAATGTTTTATAGGAGCCTGTCGCCGAGCGCAGTGGCAGATCCAACAAGTTTTGTGCGAAGTTCGAGCCACACCAGTTTTGACACACATTCGTTACCAAGACGGCCACAGAAAACAAGAGTGTCTGCACTGGAGGATGATCCAACAAAGGTACAGTGTTGTATGATGTTTTCCACAGACATGATATAAACTGACCAATATCAATTTCTTTATTTATTGAAATAGTTGTATAGCTCCACGTAAATATGTTTATCTTACGTAATATTTTTTTACTTAAATATTTAACTTGAAGGTTAAGTTGCTTCTCGTAATATATATGTTTAGACTTGATGAAGTTGGTATGCTTACATAATGTATTTTACGTAAATATTTTATTTAGTTGCATTTAAGGGGTTCCTAAAACACGCTTTGGGCATCTGTTTGAATTTGTTGATTACGTAATAGTTACTGTTATTATGCAATATGCTGCTATGTACAAGAAACTGATTTCAAGATGTTGTTTTGTTATTACACTCCAAGTTTTACACTAAAATATTTAACTTTGTTATTAACACTGCTTCTATATATTATTTATGTTTGAATTTTGCCTCGGCTGCGTCAGTCTTACTTTAGAAACATGTTTCTCTTATTCAGGGTGCGGTGTAACAAGAATGTAGACATCACAGAATTTAACTTTGTAAATTCACTTCTTTTATTAATTCTTGCACATTTTTATAAAGCACTATACTTTTTAAGAACTGTGAGAATCTTCAATACTTTCACTTAGCGCGTATACATATTTTACGATTCACTCGTAGAGAACACATCTTACATCTGTTCACTACCAAGGCTTGCCAGCAACTGAGTAAGATTTCAACGGTTAAACCTGTAAGCTTCAGTATTTCAAGTCTCTGATTGGCTAATTCTAGTCCAATAGAATATCTGTATTTTACTTAAACTTTTTCCTTGCTATTGATTGGCTAATTTTAAACTGTTACTGAATTTACCTTATCTTTGATATAATCATGACTGGTAACTTTTCAAACTCTTTAACTCCTTATTGCTACAAGGTTACCTCATTGTTAGCAACTTAAAACTTATTATTCTCACAGCTCTTGCATTATTAAAGTATATAATGTATTCACATAGGTAACATTAATAAAACATTTTTGCAATAAAAATAAGCATTTGCTTATTTACTTATTGTAAAATACAATTGAAATTATTTAGGTATTAAAATACTGCCTCATTAGTCACATGAGGATCAGAAGTTAAATTTTGAAGAATGTGAGAGAAAGATAAGAGCATACTTGCCAACTTTTATTGTTTGCCCATAAAATGCATGGGAACAGAAGCCTTAATACAACTCGATGACAAAGGAAGCATATTTATGGTATATGTTTGGATTACTGGCATGATAAGGCATTAACTTCTATTGCATTAGACTGTAGCTTAAGTTTACAGACTGAATGTACCATACTAATTGATATGCCGAGCTATGATAAGCCATAGCTTATCTGTGTGTCCATCCTTCATCACGATCATGGTCCTCCTTCACCGGGCAGCAACAAAATCACAGTGTGCAGATTTAAAATGTGATTGCATCACTACTGTGCATTCCAAACCAGAGTGCCTTTCACTGAAAACGAACTCTTTGTATTATCCGTGCAAAAGTAGTTCACAATCCCTGCCCCTAATAGCTGCTTGTTCCCCTCTCACATGCTTATTGAACACTATTTAAATCTATAAAAATGCACCCTACGTGAGAATCATAGTTCAAAATGCAACCTTAGATAATCAATTTTATAAGTATGCGGCAATGAACATTTTACTTACGTTAATCACAATCCAAGGGCAAAAGTGCAACACCCAAATCCGGATCCTCCGAAGAAGACTCAACTACAATATCGGAATCAGAACAGCTCTCCAAAATAATGACAAGCTTACCCACAGCACTGTCGCACTTAAAACAAGTTCCCACATTTTATCCTCCTCTCTGTTCTATATGTCTGTTTATATTCCCTGCTCGTTTTGGTTATACTTCTCACTGAAACACCTGTAAAATCGGATATTAGTTTCACAATATTCACTAATGCAAGTGTCGGGTATTTTTCTGAGTTGAATATTTGAAGTATTGTTTGTTTTTAGCCACTTTTTAACTGTTTCCTGCTTTTATATTTGAACAGTTTATTCGCACCACATGCACCTTCCTCTGCCATGTGAGCTCCACTGACTAAATCACAAGATTTGACCTGAGCATACATGTACTAGCGTATTATGAATGACTGTTCGCTTATCATACATCCTATATTACGCAAAGTGTTTATTCGGTACTCAGATAGCACCTCCGGGAATTCATTGCTGCATTTCTTGTATATGTAAGAGAGTTTCAGTCATGCATATGGTTGGTATTAACAAGCAACATGCTCTCGGCGTTAGTGCAACAGCAGACGAAAATCATATTTTGTAATCTCTTAACAGCTAGTATATATCCATTACCTTTAACGATGAGTTCTTATGATAACCGTAATAAAATATACAGTTCTATACCTTTCCTGCTCTAATATTTCATAATATAATACATGAATTAAGGAACTATTTATGTTGGCGTAAGAGTGTGTTCTTGGGTTCGTGACAACCAGAAGCACGTGCTTCTGTTTACATCAGAGGGAACTCTGGTTTGGAATGGACAGTAGTGACCTCTAGTAACAGCAGTAAATGGGTGTGAACATTCAGTAATGGTCGACATGAATTGTAAAGTCAATTTCCTCACATAAACTGTTCATCTTATTCACATTCTATAGCTGTGGAATACAAACTTCCTATTTTTTTGTTTATAGTTTGTCTTATGAAGTGTAAAATATGGATTAGAATAGTCTAGGAAGTAATGTTCTTTGCTTTAATATGTGTTTATTGTGGTACCAGGAAATTTTAGCATGTGTGATAAAGAAACAGCACTACCAGGTCATCAAGAATTCTTATAAAGTGGAATTCTCAATTATTTTACATGTAATTTTTGTATTTACTGTACTAAACATTTTACACATCCTAAATTCATGTCCTTACAAATTATTAACTTTGCTAGATGAGGGAAAATGTTTGAGTTTCAATTTCAGGAAGTTGGCAAGTATGCATGCATGTTCGGAAAAGTTTTGCCTCAATGTGATATACTGTCCTGAATTGTGTATCTTTATAAGTCTAAAATGTTCTCTGGCAGTTGGTGATTCATTTTTCCACATACACATGTGCCAATAGAATGCGAAAAGTCAATTACAATCAGCAGTACTGCTGTCAACAATGGTGCACTCCTGTTTGGACTTCATCACAGGTATAACTATGATCCTTTAGGTGTTCTTTAAGTCTGGAAAAAAGAAGAAGTCAGAGGCTATAAGGAGGATGGAATAAAAATCTTCTGATATTGGATACTCCATAGTGCAGCCTGTGTTTGTTGACTCGTGTGTGGTGCAGCATTATAATGAGGAGAATTGCTTCTTTACCAGGACAGGCCTGGAGCTTCTGCAGAGTTCCTACATATGCAGCAGAGGACTGGGGTTGAAATGTGACTGGATCTGTTGGAATTTGACAAGCCCTTGTGTTGCTTTTTCTGTGGTTCATGACTCATCAGCAGCAACAATATGGTGAAAGAAGTCCTCACCTTCAAAGTCATCATTCTTGGGATCCATTGCAAACAAATTTCTTGTAGCCAAGCAAATCATGGATGATGTAATAAATACACTGAATTGAAAAATATCTTTCTGCTGGGAATGAACCAACTTGCTTGATGTGAAGACCAGATTAGAGATTAGATGACAGGGGATTTTTGTTGACCTCCCGCCTGCCAGCCTAAAAGGCTTGTTGTGCAACCACATTGGAAAGGATGCCTTCATTGTTTCCCAAAATCTGTTCTCTAAACAAGTTGCAGTATCATGGTTCTAATGTCAGCATCCTTTCCTGTATCTTCTCTGGTTATAGAAAGAGTAACTCTCTCTTCTGACAGAAATGGACAGTCAAAGAAGATGTGCAAGGCAGTTTCGTCATCCTCCTTGCACATTCTACAGATAGGTTCATCCTTTTAGAGTCCTACTTTATGTAGATGTTTCCTGAAGTGACCATGTTCAGAAATTAATGTGGATACCTTCCTTATTCCTGTTTTATCCATTCTCAGGAGAGATGAGGAAACAGTGTTGCATGGACCTAAGACCAGTTTCCTGGCTGAGTTGGTGTTTTTCCCTAATCTATGCTTTTACCGAGGTTTTTGGCAGTACATGTACTGATTCCAACCATGGGTTCAGGGCCATCATGGGTATCTCAGTACCCTTTTTTGCCAGCTGATCAGCTTTTTCATTTCCATAGATGCCCTAATGCCCTGGCACCCACCGTATTTCAAGCTTGATGTGAATCTTTGGCTCTTATGGATTTTTTGCTGTGGGCACTGCTGTCTTTCATACTTACCCATTTTCTGACTATATTCACATCCACATTTGTATTGTCATAGACCGTGATGTGGTAGTCTCATACCACCACTTGGCTAGATAGCCAATGAGGCAATGATTTCATGTCCATATCTCGCATATTATTGCAGTTATCACTTAAGAGGCAAAATTTTACATAACACCTTCATATCATAGACGAAGTGTCTTACCCAGCATTGCACAGATGCATTCAGTAAACAAGTGGTTAAAATAAGGATAGAGGTGGTTTTTGGAAGTTGTGAGTCGCCTACAATTTTCACTCGTACCTACAGGGTAAGTGTCCAAAGTTTTGAACAGATTGGTCAGATGTATAAATTTGTACATAGTGGAATGGAGTAGCTTTTTTGTACTTGTAAGGTATTCTGTAATTTTCCACAAGTTGTTAAGCCAAGTTTGTGGCCTTATTGCCCAAGTAGGATAGTTTTGTGACACTTTTAATTTCATCTACTAAGTTTCCACTCGGAACATATTTCAATCATATTTGTCTCCATCGTCGGCTGAATATCCTGATGTCTGGAAGGGGATCCCCTAATTCATTATTGATTGTACT
Source organism: Deroplatys truncata (assembly GCA_030765065.1). Lineage (NCBI taxonomy): Eukaryota > Metazoa > Arthropoda > Insecta > Mantodea > Mantidae > Deroplatys > Deroplatys truncata. The sequence continues at coordinate 24,068,364 of CM060977.1, forward strand.
ATATTATCTACCAGCAGTTGCATTGGCAAAAGGTAAAGGGGCGATGGCAGCAATTAGAAGCTGCAAATACAGTGGAATCTCGTTAGCACATTCCTCATTAACACGTTTTCCCGTGTATTACGTTCAATTATAAAAGTCCTGGTACCAAATCACCAAATGTAATAATGTTTGCTTAGTGCGTTTTCCCGATCCCGTTTACTATGTTTGAAGTTTGACGTCCTCATTCACTGTTTTGGCCAATCCTTGATCGGTCCAGTGGGAGAAGGCGCTTCACATTCAAAGTTTGACGTCCTCATTGGCTACTCTGGTCAATCCTCGGTCACGGGGTGGATACCGGCAGCCAATCATATGCATGTATGTAAATATTTGTGTGACACAATTTGTGTGGGCAGGATAGAGAATGCTTTACCTTGGCGTGGTAAACGCCAACGATAGTTTCTACTGTTGAGTGTTGACCAAACATACGTAGATCATATTTTAACTTTTCATGTGCAATGAAAAAAATAAAGTGTAGTAAATAACCAATAGTGAAAAACTGAAAATCCCGGAAATAAATCACAATCCAAATATGAAACATGTGGCTATAGTGCGGAAGTTAAACATTCCTCCGTCAACCTTAAACGCAATTGTTAGCAAACCTAAATTGATTAAAACTGCTTTTAAAGAAGGGAAGAATGCAAAAACAAAACTTTCCTCTTGGAAAATAGGATCAGAACGAAATTTGTTGCATGGAAACAATTACCGCATTCAAATTGTATTGAATACGCCAAATATGCATTTGCCTATTGTACTCTTAACATGAAGCATGCTCATAATTGTTTTTTTCTTTTTTAGCAGAAATTGTTATCACATGTGTAATAAAACGCACAGCAAGGCCACTCTTGTCGTTTCCATAATTCACAATTTATTTTCTCAAAAACATTCATAACCTCAAAAATCCAAGTTGACCAACATAAAAGCTTGAATTATTTATTTTCAGGCTTTGTGTATCCAAATCCATTTGAACACATATTGAATTCAACACAGATTGTACTCAAAATTGATTTCAATTACCCATGGAGACGTAGTAATTATTAGATTTTATTACATAACTATGTTCTTAAATTGCATATTTTGCATTTTCGCTAACACGTTTTCCCGCCTATGATGTCCAAATCCTTAGGTCCCTGCAAAAACGTGCTAACGAGATTCTACTGTATAGAGTACCTAATATAAATATTAAATGGCTGGAAAAAGTTTATGAGATGGTTGTGGAGGCAAAAATGATGTATGGTATAGAAATATGGGGATTAGATAGAGGATGGGAAACTATAGATGAGGTGCACAGGATGTTTTGTAGAGAAATACTAGGGTTACCAAAGGCAATTGTAAGACAGGTAGCACAATAGATGGGCTGGGTGGCAACTAAGGGGAAGATAATGAAAAGAACTTCGAAATTTTGGTTCAGAACTTTAAATCTAGGAAAAAGTAATGTGTTAAGACAATGTATAGAATACCAAGAGAATAGCTTAATGAATGATGGATGGGTAAGTAATTTACGGAACATTTTGGAGAAAAATGGGTTAGGAGACATGTGGAGGAGAGAAAATAACGTGAAAAATGTTTGGAAAAAGGCAAGGAAAAGACTGGAAGATATAGAAATACAAATCATGTTCAGTGAGGTTGCCAAAAAGAGCTCATTAGTTTGTTATAGGCCAATGAAAAATACATGGGTTAGTTTGTTATAGGCCAATGAAAAATACATGGGGTAGGGAAAAATAAATAGACATAGTAAATAAAGAAGAGAGAGAATCTATTGCATGGGTAAGAACCGGAGCTTGGAGGCTAAGAGGGTTAAGACAGGGTATTCCTCAGAACCAATGTCCGATGTGTGGTGGTAATGAAGACATTGAACACATAGTATTTAAGTGCCAAGGAACAGAAAATTGGAGAAAAGAATTTTTTAATAAGAAGTGGTTGAAGGGAGATAGAAATACGGTTATGATCGAAATGATGTGCAAGGACGCTAGAAGCATTGGACAGTGGATAGAGAAAAGTAAGAGGTAGCTCATCTTACTTTGAATGGAAAACTATAGTGAATGTGTGATGGTTAAGTAATCATTAAGTGACAAGTAAAAAACAAATGGAAATGGGACATGAAAAACTGAAGCAAGATAATTTATTGACGAGAAATTGTAAAATGTAAATAATCTGTAGAGGTTGTCTACAGAATGCGTTGACAGGAAATTGTAAAATGTAAATAAACTGTAGTGATTGTCTACTGAATGAGTGGCCAGGGCCAAAGTGCAGTAGACAATCAAATTGTAAAACTCTTAGCACAAAATGATACTCATCTACCGGCAGAATTTCAAAATTCATTACCTTGTGATGTGGATTTTTTAATAAATTCATGTTCCACCCAAGAAAATTCATAACAATGAACTGTTTCTAGAATATGGCATAAAATTGGCTCCATTCAATAAACACAACCTCATCTGCTAAAGGATACACTACTGAACACTAATAAATTATGGATTTACCACATTGATTGTGAAGACTGCTATGAAATATAAATATGAAAAACCAAGGGAAACCTACAAACCAGACTAAATGAACACTTAAGAAATTTATAACTTAAGCAAATGGACAAATCTGTAGTAGTTACCATTTTTGGTCAACAGAACACAACATTAAATGGGAAATAAAAGTTTTAAAACATGCCAAAACACCAGCAGAACTAACAGTATGGGAAAAAATTCACAAATTGAGTATTGAGTATATATTTATTTCCATAATGCTATACAAAATTCTTAAAATTTTTAATACATTACTTTGAGTTGCTATTTTTTCTTTCTTTAGTCCATAATGCATTTTAACACTGTGGTTATTTATGCATGGTGGGTCATAACAAATTCATATTGCTGTATTTTTCTAAACCATTTTTCTCTTACTCTCCCCATATATTCTCCTATTCTTTTTATATCCCTTTCCTTTTGTATTTTCTTATCCTAACTTTTAATACTTCTTTATTAACATTCTCCCATTCTTTAGGTAAAAACTGATCGCTCCACAACTTAGCTTCTTCACATTCAATTATATAATGCAAATCATTATCTGCCTCTCCACAAAGAGGACACCTATTCAAATTCACTCCCTTCCTATCTCCCCTTAGCCTATATGTACTTAATCTAGACCAGGCCCACCCTTCTCTCAGTAACCTATTACCTACATCCACATACTTCTCCCTTCCCCAGTCCACCTTTAATTGTCTATATAGTTCCAAACTTTTCTTTCCTTCCAGACTTTGAAATAATTCTTGTTTCTCTATATCTTCTACTCTGTTCCTCACTTCTTTCCAGAAACCTTTAACTAACCCCTCTCTCTCCTCCCATAAGTTACCCATTCCTATTTCCTGTAAAATTCTCCTTATTCCTTGAGCCCAGTTCATCCCAGCACTGGGTTTTTCTTGTATTATTAAACATTGCCTCAAGATATTATGCTCGTCCAATGATTTCAATCTATGCCAATATTTAAGTATCTTTTCTACTATCACGCCCTTGCTACCTATTCTTCCCAACTCCAACATTGCTGCTCCATTAGGTGTTAAATAGATAAACCTAATATACATTTACAGAACGATCTATGTACTTTATTAATCATCTCCCAACCTTTGTCACTTGCCCAAATCTCTGATTCATAGGCCATGTTTGCTTCAGCTGCAGCTTTGTAAACTCTTTCCAACCATTTAATTTGCATATCTGGCATTTTCTTTAAGCATATTCTTATAGCAGTAAAAATTCACATAGAATACTGAATTTTTAAATTCTGCCAGTTTACAATATATTGAAGTTCTCCTATGGCAGTACAACTGTCACTAAAGTAAGAAAGCCCTTCCATACTCCAGTAGACATGGAGGCGAATGTCTTCGAAATATGTTCAGAGTGAAAACTTAGTAAGTGAAACTAAAGTGTCATTAATCCACTTATGAATTCAATTGTGTTAAAAGGTTTTACTGTTTATAATCACTTCCAGTAACTTAGTATAGTTTTTTATAAGTAAAAAATAAAGGGTAAGGGTAGTCTTTAAAAGTTTTGAGAAACTATGTGACATAAAATAAGATTTAGACCAGATAGTTTAAACAAAGGATTGAAAATATGGTAAAGGTAGTTTTGAGAGTTTTAAGGAACTTTATAATTTTTGTTGAGTCCTATAGTATAAATGTACAAAGTTTTGTCTAGAAAGGCTGCAGAGTTCCATTTGTATGTTAGCGTTTGAAAAGAAGATTAGTGGAGTCCATCTCTGTGATATGGGGTAGCATGTCTGCCTCACATTCAAAAGGTCCCAAGTTCGAATCTTGATTAGGTTTTTTCTGGAGTTTTCCGTTATGCTGAAAAGATCAATGTTGAGTAACTGTAAACTCGGCTTGTCTCAGCATCATTTCACCCATTTCATTCATCATCCGATATGACCTACGGTATTTAAAAAAAAAATGGAAGTTTTTGAAAGTAGTAGGATTGCAAAGAATTTTTACTAAATCCTAAAACTCAAGTGTACCACCAAATTTCATCAAAATCATACCAAGAATACTCCTTTATAGCAAAGAGGGAAACTTGGCGATATAAAACATAATAAACCCCCCCCTCCTGCCTTCAATAACTCCAATTTTAAAAGAATTTAAGCTTCCCTGTTTTCTCTTTAGGCTGGAAGTTATTAAAAATTTGCCATGTTCCCAATGAAGTGCCAAGAAATATCCTCTGATATTCATATTCAATTAAAAATGATTGAATTTGGGTAACATAAATATGTAAACCCCAATTTTAATACTTTTAGATATATTTTATAGCATTCATCTGTCGGGAGGAACAGACATTTCAATGGTTGAGATTATCAAAATTGGCTTAGCAGTTTTTTAAATTAGCCCCCCCCCCCCACACACACACACACACTTCTACAAAGTTGTGATGCACATTTTATTTTTTTAAAATCAAATTAATAGAGCATCTTTTTCATATTATTGTATATTGTTACATTTCTAGATGTACACTTGATCCATTTTATTACTTATTTTGATGCAAGAAAGAAAAATCTAATTTTTCACTATATTTTTTTCTTCTTCTTTTGCCTTAAATAACTTCTTTGTTTTTAAAAATTGCATAAATAAAAATATAAAAGGACATACAAGAAGTAAAATCAGAAGTACCAAAACAAGAATTGTTAGAAATTTGTCATCTAAGTTAGCAGCCATCACCCGTGCTTTTAAGAAAATAATCTAAACTCAGAACAAAACCTTGAAGACAGAGAAATTAATATTGTTCTAGTTGAAATGTTACAGAAGACATTTGATGATATTATATACTGGGGTAAGGCCAAAAGGTTTTGCAGCTAGATATTAAATTTAGTTACCCCGGCATAAACATTTGGGGACGTAACATCAGTGGCAACGAGAGGAGCAGGATTTTAGCTACACCTTTTAGAGCAGGCGTGGGATAATTATCACAAAAATACACAGGTTTTTTACATTAATACATTGCCTGAGTTTATTAAACATTTAAACTTGGTGCCTTTAAGTCGTTCACAAAAAGATTAAAGTAAAAACATTGGAGGGAGATGTTACACACTCACACGAAACATGCACACTTACGTACACAATATTCGCCCTCAAGAGACACACTACGACTGCCTGGCTACTGACGCCATGCTCTCAGACAAAGAAAAACTAGTAAAAATTACTTCCCTCCCTTTCCTCTCTCCACCTCTGGCCAGGAGATGGGAAGAGATATTATGCCGGATGAAATTCAAACCCCAGCCAAAATAATTATACCCAACAATGACGTTGCTACAAGCAATAATGTGTCCTATGCGACAATGCACACACATACGTGCTACAATATGCATTGCATGCTGGCAGATTGTCATCGTAGAAATGGGGGCCATTTGCAGGACATAATTTTCAAGAAATAAAATGTTTTCTGTGTTGAATAAAGTAGTACATTTTGGCATTAATTTCATATATTTGTTAAATAGTATATGTTTACTATACAGTTGTAAACATCTGGTTTCATTTAATCACCCTGTATGGGCAATTTTGCCAAATCCCAAAAACAGCAACTTTATTACTCATTCCCAAAACAACACACAGCATATTATTTTGTTGCACGGGGAGGGAAAGAGGAAAATGAAAGTATGGCAAGGGAAAGGGATTGGAAGGGAGAAAGAGGATTGATATGGGCGATGGTTGTTAAGGCACAGACTCAAGAATGGAAGGTCCAAGGTTCAGATCTGTCCAGGACCATCCTCTTCAACAGGTCCTCCTTCCCCTCATGTTTTACTTATTCCTCCTCTGTAAATGCTGTAGAAATAAACTTCTGCAACATTTTCTTCCCAGTTATCATTTCATTTCATGAATCATCATGCACCTGTGGTGCATATACAGTAAAAACAGGCATTCAACACTTCAAAAACAGAGAAAGGGTACAAGATAGTGTGAGGAGAGAGATAAGTGGAAGATAGGAGAGATGGAGGGGGAAGAGAGAAGAGAGCCATCCAAGCAATAAATGCAATAATGCAAATAGGGCTGCATGTTCTCTTATTTTTATAATAAATATCATAGGTCATGGTTTATGAATTAAGAGCTTAGTGTGTTGTTGATACTCTGAAAGTTAGTTTGGATTAATAAAGTCTGTGAACAACAGACTCAAATGACTGTGTTTGTGTAAGAGTTTGCTGGTGACAAAATATCACCATCTGTGTGTTCAGATTACTACCATGTGTCAACAGATACGTACTCTCGGAGAGCAGGAGTGGGAAAAGCTACAACAGGCTCACGTACTTGCCAACGTCCAGCAAGCGTTTGATGTGTCCAGCGACGCTGAGGGTGAAGACAACGAGAGCATCTTCAGTGCTGCAGAGATGTTGTCACCCTCCGGCCACACGGATGCACAAACCCTGGCGATGATGCTGCAGGAGCAGCTAGATGCCATCAACAATGAAATCAGGTGTGGTATTGTAAACGTGTGGCATAGTGTAGCTATACCGTTACCAAATTTGAATAGTAACAGGTGTTATGGAGTTTGGTTCATTAGCGCGTGCATGGCTCAATGCAGGATGTGAAGGAGAGAACTAGCCTCTAGTTCCCGAGGTTGCGGATTCAAACCCGGCAGAGAGCGATGGATGTTTTCGGGCATAAAAATCCTTAGCATGGCTTCCTTCGGAAGGGAAGTAAAGCCGGTGGTCCTGTGTAGTAGATTTACGGCACGTAAAAGAACCTCAAGCGTGATAAAGAGGCCTCTGAGCAAAATTACCGATCTTTCACGCCCAACATAGAATGGGACGGTAAGGACCATACCAGTTAAAGAGCGTCCATAAATAAAACTTAATTTTTGAAGCAGAGAACAAAGGAAGGGAGCATCGTCTTGCCACTTTGCAGTATTCATAACAGCACGAGGAATCATGACTTGATGTAAAAGAACACAAATCAGTATCAAGTAAAATACTCATGAGCTTACTTGACTTATTTTGGAATGTTCATTAGGAACCTACTATTTTTGCTTTCTCTAGGACCCACTAGTATGTAGAAGTGTTGCATTCCACCCAAAAAATTTATATTGAAATTTCATTGGAAATGCATGTTTTGAGGTCCCACAAGGGAGCATTCTTAGAAAAATGTGTGAGAGGAGAAAAAGAACAGCATAACGAAATGTCTGATAAATACAAAGTTGGTATTTAGGTGCACTACTTTCCAAAGATGCAACACAAAGATTTTCAAGAAAATACCTCCCTCCCCCCCCCAAATTATCCTTTATATGGAACATCTTTCGACACTTTTTATTTTATAAAGAATGGCTCTATCGATTTTTATTAAAATGCTGTATATTAAAGCTATTTTCATGACAAGTAAAACATATATCTTGAATTTTCTGGGAATAGCCCGTGAAGTCCTCTTCATTCAGAAGGAATTTTGTATAATCTTGTATAAGTAGTAAAGAATAAGTTGTGGATGAAAACGTACTACACAGAAAATGTAATCTCTTTAAAACATACAATTTATTTCAAATAACTTTTTCTGTGGCATTTGCCATTTCCAAGATATCCATTATTAATGGTTCAAATTGTTCCATACTTAGCGATTCTTTTGAAGTTTTGTTGATTTTCAGTTGTTTCTTGTGGAAAGAATATGGAATTTTAAGTCCAGCGTCCCGTTGTAAAACATTTGACTATGGCTATTCCCTTTGTATCTATAACAAAATGTGTAATGCAGCTATTTCCAGAAAGGTTTATCTCAATTAAAACAAAGTAGATCGGAAAATAAATTTTTCTAAGAATAATTTGTAATCCCACTAATAAGCGATAGAGGGTAGAGAAATTCATGTGAATGTAACACATCAGATTTTTTGGAACTGAAAAGATTGGAATTATTGCTAAAAATAATCATTTTCCCCATCTCTATGCATGTGTTTAATGTAATAGTAATTATTCAGTCTAGAGTTGAAACACAAAACATCACTTTAGGGGCCATTCACAATGAAAATTAAGCATTAAAACAACAATGTAATACTTAATGCAATATGTCATCATTCACAACCACAAATGGAAATATAAACATCAGCAAATTGCAAGAGAGCGTGAAACAGCTGAACTAATACAAAGGTCTGAGAAGTGACCACCTACAGTGCACTAACAAACGAGGTTATGTGCATGTATCAAAATGAACAAGAGCTATCTATCCTTAAAGGACATTAAACTCCAAAAAAAAAAAAAAAAAAAAAAAAAAAAGCATTGCCTACAATAACAATTTCTTTTGCTGTAATTTTTTTATAGACATCTTGGTGATTCCTGGCGGCTCGTGACCTTGCACAGAAAGGCAATTAGTGAGTCAACACACAGCAACGGAAAATCTGATGTGAGATGCAGAATAATCATGTGATGAGAATTGCTCTCTGGTTGGCTAGTTTCTTATGTTTAATGTAGATATAACTGTGAAAGTTTGGACCTTGCAAGCTTTGAAGAATGTTTGTTGCTGCTACGTATGGAAAGTCAGTTTGAAGATGATGTATTATTGAAGGAGTTGTATTATATTTCAACTGTTGGGGAGCTGAACTTGTAGTAGTTGCAACCGCACATAAGTAAACAGTTTCCAGCCGCCTTCATCCCAAATGTACTTTCAGGTGGCCTTTGCCCCAAGTTTAAAAAAAAATATTAACTTTGTAATTAAACTGTTTCTTTAAGTATTATATATTTATGTTTGCCTCGGCTGCGTCAGTATTATTGTTAGAGATACATTTCTCTTAGCAGGGTTGTGATGCGACAAGAATGTGGGCTTACACAGATTATAATTTTACTTCACTCCTTTTATTAATGCTTGATACGATTTAAATAACACTTCACTAATAGAGAGATGTGAGATTCTTTTATTAATTATTTGTACTTTTTAATACGTAAACTATTTTTTGTCTCGCACGAATACATATTATATTTCTTGAGGACACTTTTTGCTTCTGGTTAGTAACGCTGTTCTGCAGACAACTGACTTCTAGATTTGTAAATTTTGCTATATTTCAGTTTCTGATTGGCTAATCCTCCTCCAATAGAATACCTTCATTTAACTAAAGCTTTTTCTGGTTGTTGATTGGCTATTTTATAACCTGTCACTAAAATTACATTATTGTTACTCCAAGAATCACAAGTAGCACTGTTAAACTTTCTTACTCATTATTGACTCAAGGTTACCTCATTGTTACCTCATTGTTAGCAACTTTTAACTTATTATTCTCACAGCTCCTACATTATTAAATTACGTAATATATTCACATAACAGTGTTACACATGGATACAATAATATAAGCATATACAATGACTGTTACATACATTTTACAAATTATTACATACACATATTGCTTTAAGGTGGGCTGTTATTGAATTTACATATTATATAATTAGACTGAAATTATTTAAGTGTTAAAAATACTGCCTCAGCTTGTAAGTTAATGTTTAATTCAATTTAATTTTATTTTTATGTTCATGCGATTCATTGTGAATGGTTCCATTACAATATATATAATCTAGTTTTTAACTTTACGTTATGCTTATGTTTAATTTTTATTGTGAATGGGGCCGTATAACTACCTTCAACATATTCAGTGGTTTTTATCAGTCAATCAATATTTTTTAAGTAAAACCTGAAGTAAGTTAGAGGCTATAACAATCGTCAGTTACTAACAATATAAACATAAACATTTTAAAAATCACAGTAATATTTGAATTAAAATATTCATCAATACAATAAAAAGGATTTAAAATTAGCCAATTATATATCACAGTCCTAAGACATTGCATCTGTAAAAATAAAAATCTTCAGTTTTTTCTTCTGATCGATTTAAATTTTTTACCGATATACTTGGAACATAACACATATAGTGCACAATAAATTTTAATGAGCTATGTCAAACAGTTGTTAAGATATTAATCTTTTTATTCATAATTAATCACTTTTTGATATGGTGATGTGAAATACTCCTTGTAACATATGGTTAAGCATATGACTTTAAAATTTAATTTGAACTTTGTATACAAATATAAAGAGGTTATTGTGCAGGCATTTCTTAATTTTAATTAGTTTAAAGAGATTTGTTTTTCTAGTGTTATTTTTCAACATGTTTTTAATTTGAGTTTTAAAAAGCAATTAATTTAACTGAACTATTTCACATTTTTTTAAATCCATAATTCTTGAAGCTAATAAGTTACAAACTGTGGTCCGAGGAGCATTTTGGAAAGTGAAAAATGCTGGGAAACGAAAGGCATTGAGAAAAATGAAGCTTAAAGTTCAATGCAGTGCTTTACATAAATGGTACAGGAGCAATTAAATTGACATTTGTGGCTTAAAAGTTTTTGATATTAAAAAGCCAATTGTGTAGCATGAAAGTAGAAGTTAGAAGTGTAATAAAATTGCAATCAACAAAATATAAACCATTTTCACATATTTTATTAAATTTCATTGCCTTAAATCTAGAAGGTTTATATTAATTGCTAATTGAGGTAATTTGTTAAATATACATATTCCAAATGAGTGTACCCAATGTTCAATTTTGGTTAGTCTTTCGCTCAGCGAATCAATCAAATATTGGTTCCTTTTAAGCTAATTATGTAGACAAGTTAGTATTACTCTCAGCTTTGGTCAGACATTGGTATAACTATAGAATGAATATAGTTAAGATGCTTGGACAATGAAGAGGTTTACAATAGGAATTGTATTTAGACCCAGTTATAATACACAATGCTTTCTTTTGTAATTTAAGTATTATATTAACCTTATTGGAACTTCTCCATATAGTTACACCACAAGACATTCACTATAATAAAAAAGCATAAAGGCTGGTTCACAACCGCCCAAGAACGGTAACCAGAATGGAAACGAGAATGGGAAGCAATGCACCATGCAAGATATTGGTTCCCAACAGCCCGGTAATGAGAACTGGAATGCATATCGATCACAAAGTGAAAGTCGATTTTGCGCATTGGGATTTCATTTGTTTTTAACTGACCAATGACATTTTTTCACCTACTTCCAATTTAGCCAAGACAACGTCAAAATTCAATAGAGTAAACATTATCTAAATACATATCCATTACATTTCCGATCCCTCTACTTATGCCAAACTTTCATTCCTTTATTTAATGGCATACATTAAAATTGTTTATTGTTCTTTTTTCATTTCCACCGGTTTTTGCTGTTCTTTGTAGCTTTTGCCATTGCTTTTTAGGTAATAGCCAGTTTTGAGTTGCATATAAACAAACTACAAATGACCCCTTCACCAGAGGAACCAACGCTGATTAGATTTGTGGGTGTCGGGATGAGGTTAGAAAGCACATTACTACTAATTCCTTCCAGTTTCATGTTTCCAGCTAGCGACTGCAGAGAGCACTAGCGGCTGTTTCATGTCACGACCGCCTAGAATACTCTCTAGACTGAAGAGTCTAATATGCATAATATGGATCTAATATGCCATGCCCGGGAACGAGAACGAGAAAGTTAAAAGTTGGGCAACTCTTCTTTCCCGTTCCCGGGGCCCAGGAACGCTTCTCGTTCATTGTGAACACTCCCATTTGAATACATGTATTTCAACTTTCTCGTTCTGGTTCTGGTTACCGTTCTCGTTGGTTGTGAACCAGCCTTAATAAGCACACTTTAGATAATTCATAGCAACTTGATGTCTCAAGTTTCTCGGCAAGTAGATCATTCTGGACAGTCTCCTGTTGACATAATCAATAATTCAGTCCAAGTTAATTTATCATCTGTTACAATACCAAGGAGTTTAGATGTTCTTTAAGGTAAAGAGTATGGAAGACTGAACATCCATATTTGGGGCTAAGTCATTCATCATTACTTCTCTCTGGGGTACTCCACTAGTGATAAAAGTTACATTAAAAAAAAAAAAAACTGATGTGTTACATTCATATGTCTTTCTTTACTCATTCTTAAAAACTATTCTTAAAGAAACTTATTCTTCTATCTACTTCATGCTAATTGAGATAAACTGCTGCAGAAGTGGTTTTATTACGTATTTCCTTGTAGGTGCAAGAGAAATACAATAGGCTTAAGTGGCAACCAAATGGATCGCTATGTATTGGCTTTGAAATTCCGTTCTGTTTTCAAGGCCACGAGTAAAAAAATTTTTTCAGTTAAAAAAGTATAAAGTATTCAACAATTCAAATCTGTAATAAAGAATATCTCGGAAATGGTTAATGCCACAAAAATTTTTATTGTATGATTTAACGAGGTCTACATCCTTTGTGTAGTAAGTTTTTGTGTATCTCTCACGTTCCCAGAAAATTCAAGTTATACATTTTGTTTGTCATGGAAATATTGCAAACATATGCTATTTTAATCAACACTGTTAGAGCCATTTTTGAGAAAATAAAAAATGGAGTAGTTTGGAGTGGGGAGAATTTTCTTGGAAATCTTCATGTTGCATTCTTGGAGAACACTGAACTTAAATACCAAGTATTTAGCCAACTTTTCGTTTTTGGGTTATGGTGTTAAAAGACGCACACATACACATTTTTGTTATTCAGGGGGCCTCTAAACATGTTTCCACTGACATCTTGGTATCAAATTTTTGGTTGGAATATCTACGATACTTCCTCTACTTACTATAGGTAAGCAATAGAGAAAGTAATTACCGTTAAAAATACACTTTATTGGCAATTTTGTAAATGTTTGGAAATGAAACGCATTCAAAAAACCCCATCCTCACGTTTATAATAAACGATGTTTTATATTTCAAGTCCCTACTCAATAAAACATCAGTGTCGCAAAGCTTGTATGTGATTATTGCTTTGAATGCATTTTTTCTGATACATATGGCGCAGGTTGATCCAAGAGGAGAAGCAGAGTACAGAGGCACGGGCCGAGGAGCTGGAGTCTCGGGTGGGCAGTTTGGAGCACATGAACCTGCTGGTACGGGGACGAAGCTTCGAACGATCATCTCCACCTCTCAGCGGCCGCTCGACCCCCAAGTCTCACCACTCACCTCAGAGAGACTACCTTCATAAGTATCACACGGTAAGTACGTGATTCCTTTGTTTGTTCGCCACTTGCTTCTTTGGATCTACTTCTGCCCCCGTTACCCCAAGTTGATTTGATATTGTTTCACCTTCCTAGACGCACTAACTGCACTTTTACTCTTATCAATGTTGGTAATGCTGTTGTGATTTGATTGACTGTGTTCATCACCATCTGTGCCTTATTATTACATGTAACAAAGCAGTCGAATATACAACAGTTAGAAGGAGGGTGGAACTTCTGTCGTAACACAGCATTGCTCATTGCAGACAACCTACTTTGTGTTTGGGACACAGCTCTTTGGTGCTGGTTTCATTTCTGACCATTTCAAGAAACATTGTCATAAAAATAGCATTATTTTATTTAAACAAAGCATTCAAGGCTCGTTGACAATGAGAATTATGTGTAAATGAGTAAAGCAGCATTTATTTGGAATTTGGCTTTACATGTTTGAATGGTCAAGCTGCTGCTATGAAGTGCAAATACTTACCAAGCTCTCAAAGCGTTCATTGAGCCAAACAGTGTTTATACCACTACACCATTTTGTCCACTAGAAATTCTCCTGCCAATCAGATTTAATTATGCTGTTTAGTTCATGTGATACTACAGTTTTTGCTGTTATAGTTAACCCTTTCACTGGTACATATTTTGCACACCCAGTGAATGCTGTGATTCATAAACTAAATGCCAGTATTCAGAGCGGAAATGAAGCAGGATACAGGCACATGCATCAGGAATCATTTTGATTTTGTTTTTCCAAGCCTGCTACTAGAGAGTGCTTTTAGTCTTTGTTTGTTTGTTTTGTTTCGGGGCGCTCATGGCAAAAGCCAGAGATAAATATTGATACAAAATATCATGGTAAAAGCCACAGATAAACATGAATATAAAAATCATAGCAAAAACCAGAGATAAATATCACTATCAAAATCATAGCACAAGTCATAAGTAAAATAAATATGTAAAACTAAAAAGTGAGGTTAAGTTATTATCGATGAAACACATGGGACTAGTTACTTCATAAGGTACAAAAACATCATTCAAAATGTAACATAGCCACAAGTGTGACATTCTGTGCAATATTCAGTATTTGGAGGTTATGTGTAAGTTTAACAATGCTGAAGCTAATGACACCACAAGCTTCGCAATTTAGGGAGGAGGTGCCAATGATGACCAGATTAGTAGAGGCCTTCAGAGCTCCCTTATCTAATCTAGACTAACTTTAAATTATTTGAGAATAAATTCATAATTTGTGTGTGTTTACGATGTGGATTTACTCCAAACAAATGTGGAGATAAACTTACTTTTAACACTGTCACTTGTTTGGGCATGAAGCAAAACAGCTGAATGACATTTGAAACAAGTTTTGGTCTAATAGAAAACGTGGACAATAAAAAAAAAAACAATGCTCTCAATTTCATTGCTTTAATTTGAGCATTTCTAGCTGTTGCATTAAGTACTGCCATCAACAGAGTGAGAGCTGTCATGGGAATGTTTTCTTAATATTCTATTCCTACGAAGCGTTCTAATATTTTGTTGGTTAATAATAGCTGTTCAGTAAATTGTTTAGATAATTGATCTCAGTGCAGCAATAGTCGTCCTCCATGGACTAGTGGTACCATGCTAGCCTCTAGTTCCTGAGGTCACGGGTTCAAACCCGGTGGAGGGCGATAGATTTTTTTTGGGTGTAAAAATCCTTAGCATGGCTTCCTTCGGATGGGAAGTAAAACTGGTGGTCCCATGTCATAGATTTACAGTACGTAAAAGAACCTCAAGCTAGATAAGAGGCCTCTGAGAGCAAACTTTCCTGTCTTTCATGCCCAATATGGAATGGAATGCTAAGTACCATAGTAGTTAAAGAGTGTTCATAAAAAAAAACTCGGTGCAGCGATTCAATTATATCTCAAGTTACCAATGACGGCAACAGGTTAGAATGTAATTTTCAAAACTCTCTTAAAAAAGCATTTTAAGAAATACAATGAGAGAAGTCAGGTTGAAAATCAGTAACCCATATAAAATCAGCATAAATTACAACTTTGCACAAAAAGTGAGGTTATGCACTCCCATCTTCTTACCTTATCACAAGAAGTTGTGTTGTATAAAGTAGTTGTAAAATCATAATTTTTCATCGAACATGCTTGTGAGAATTCATAATTATTTCACAGTACCGTAAACTGTTCAGATAAGAAATAATAATAATAATAATAATAATAATAATAATAATAATAATAATAATAATAATAATAATAATGGTTTAGGAGCAGCTGATTGTGAAAACAATGCCAAATTCTACACAAGTTTTAGCCAAACAAAGTAGTGATTACATACAAGCTGGCCATGAATGACTCACAATGTAGCCACCATTAGTTTTAAATTGGAAAACAGTTGAATAGCTAATACAACCAGCCTTCCCATGCTATGACTTCAAATTAGGCTCACCAGTCAATTATGATGTTAATTCTTGCTCTATTGGCTTGCAGAAAATCATGTATAAAAATGAGCACCCAATATATACGAGGGCAGATTGATAAGTCCATGACTTTGACGAGAGATAGCGTTCTAATCACAGGTTTCTTGTTTGCACCCAAGTCTTACATCTATTCTGCGTCTAATCGCAGAAACTCGTCATTTGTTTCCTAGAACATTGTTGAGAGCATCTAAAATAAGCAGATGTGTGTCACTTTGTAGAAAATGGAGAAAAGTGTATTCCGTGTTCTGATAAAGCACTACTTTTTGCGTGGTAAGACAGTGAAGGAAACGGAAGAAAAGCTGAACAAATATTATGGGGACTCTGCTCAAGTTTCAATGTGGCCGTTCCAGCACAAGAGATGCCGTGCGCACAGGACGGTCGGTTGTGGTCACAACAGAAGAAATGGTGAATAAAGTTCACAATATTGTATTGAAAGACCGCCAAGTGAAAATCGTGAGATAGCCAAGACTGTAAACATCTCGAGTGAATGGGTATGTAACATTCTGCACGAATTTTTGGGTATGAGAAAGCTGTCAGCAAGATGGGTGCCGCGACTGCTCACAGTTGAGAACAAGCGGAATCGTGTAACCATTTCACAGGGATGTTTGAACATGTTCCAGCATAACCCAAATGAGTTTTTGTGGCATTGTATCATGGTTGATGAAACTTGGATCCAGTACTTTCAACCTGAAACTAAACAATCGAAGCACAGATTTCCTTCGGCCAACCTGCTCCAAAGAAAGTGAAAACCATTCCGCCGGCAGGAAAAATCATAGGAGCTATCTTTTGGGATTCACAAGAGGTGATAGACATTCACTACCTGGAAAGGGGTAAAACAATCGCAGGTTCATATTATGCTACAATGATGGATCAGTTTCACAAGGAATTGTTAAATAAACGACCCCATTTGGTGAAGAAAAAGGTTCTCTTTCACCAGGATAATGCACCCGCATACAAGTCAGCCATTGCCATCGTAAAATTTGTGGAATTGGGCTACGAACTGCTACCTCACCCGCCATATTTTCCAGATTTGGCTCCAAGTGACTTCTTCCTCTTTGCAAACCTGAAAAATTGGCTCACTAGGAAGAAATTCACCTCCAGTGAACAACCTCATATTTTGCAGACTTCCAAAAATCATATTTTTTGGAAGGGTTAAAAAAAATTGAAGAAATGTTGGACAACGTGTACTAAATTGAAAGACTATGTTGAGAAATAAAATGTGATTTTTTGGAAAAAGTTGACTTTTGTGGCCAGGATCGCTGCTCTTCAGTTTCCTGAATGGGCACCAGTCCTGTACCCGGGGCTTAAAATCCACACACCGAGGGGTAGGTTCGAATCCAGTGGATTCTGTGTCCAAAACCCAGAGCTCCACACTCTAGCCCACTGTGCCATGGTGCAGGACTTATTATACATTATAGTGTTGATAAAACAGTGATTCTTCTATCCGTGTTTTGCTATTTACAATGCACTTTTTGTCTAGGAATGATTTCAGATTAAACAGTAAGTTATTACAGTCTTAGTCATGGGAAGAGGAGAGCTTGCAAGCATATGACAGTTTGATGCAAACTGGGGCAACACATAATTTTGCTCTTAAACATTAATGCACTATATAATACATATCTTACCTTATTCTTTCTTTGCTGGATTCTCCCTCAGAGCCTAAGGGCAGAAAGGATTTGCATAATGGATCTGTTTATAGCTCATACATAATTATCGAATTTCACTGTCAAAAGTAAACAAGTTTACACAAACTCACATTGAAACAGACCTGCTGATTGGCTAGGAAGCATGTGACTATGACAGCAAACTTTTTACCAGTGCACAAATACTTCTATTTTTGATGGAGACTCTAGTTACATAAAACATGCAGAAACAACATTCAAATATTTAATCTGTGGTAAATGTAAAAGCACAACATGAACTATCTCTCTCTCTCTCAAAAAAAAAATCTTTTTGGTCCAGGGGATCTCAAAACATGTAATCTTGATACCAAAGTTTTGGGTGGAATGCAATAGTTCCTTTACTTAGTGGCAGAAAGAGTAAAATAGTTGCATAGTGCCAATGCCCTGTTGAAGGAGTAAATAAATAAATAAATAAGATAAGAGAACAATTTTTAGTGTAAAAGCAGAGTACTGCTGTAGTTAATTTTTCCATGGTGGCGTTAAACCTTTTAGCACTTGCATCACCTTAGTGAACCTGTCCACTTCTGAAACAAACAGGTTTCTTTAGTTGGCAGTAATTAATTACACCCTGTTTGAAAACATATATATGTTTGACCAGGGTTGGATTCAACTTAATGCCATCTCGTCAATTAAATTTAATGTGGAAGCTGTTAAATCTTTCACGTTGTAGCTTGTAATGTCAGAAATGTTACCAGCACCAAACACAAAATAAGAAGTCATCACTAAATAATTATTTACAGTTTGGAAACGTATTTCATCAGAGACACAAACATACTTTTTCACTCTTGATCTATTAATTGATATTGCATTAGTTGGCAACTTTTGTCTCTGTGCATGCACATAACCTAAAAATTTGAAATGTCTTCTCAGAGCACAACCTAACTGTGAGTGTGCATGAACAGTTTTATTACTGTAAGATCAATTCTGTGTTACTGTGTACACTTTATATACAGATATGTCCCTTGAAACACACTGCTTTTACACTTGTAAAGAAAGTATACAATTTGTGAAAAGGAGCACAATCCCTATTAGTATCTATAAAACTATTTCTTGTGCAATGATTTATAATACTTGTATACATTATCTCCACAGTCCCATCAACTACAGCTTGTAATTTGGTTGTCACAGTTGGCAATCCTTAACCTTCAGGAGTTATACGGGAATTGCTTTCTTCACTCTTCTGTTTGGTTTGGTAACTTTTATTGCAGTAAAATTTTCATTTTTGCAAGAAGAATATATGTAATTCTTGAGAGTTAATGTGATTTGGTTTCAGAAAATAATCTTGTTAAAGTGTAAAATGTAGACAAGCAAATAACTGTTTACCAGCCAAATTAACAGAGAGAACATGTAAATGTTGAATAAGCATAAGGAACAAATGATATTACAATTCATGTGTACTTGCATCTTTTCAAGATTTTATTTGTTTTATTAATTTGATAACTCTTGAAACTAACTTACATGTATGCCAATCACTGATGATTTAACATGCACCCACCCCATTCTTTACCACAGTGAGGATTCAAACCTGTATAACCTCTGCCATTGAAACCATGACCAGAGATATTTGTTGCTTTAACCAATTAAGCTAGGAACTTGAGATCAGGTAGCAATAGCTTGATCGGAACAGTTGTTTCCAATATGTTCTCCTGTTTCAAAAACTGGTTTTGGTAAAAAATAAATTAATCTGAAAGGGTTAATGACTTCCCCCTTAATTTGCCAGGCTTTGTTATTCTTTCCCTTCTGTTAATCGAGTGGATTACACGGGGATCTGGATGGCAGGTGGATGACTTTAGCAAGCAACTTTATTTGGTAATAAATAAAGTTTATTGGGTTTTATCTTCTGTGTCCGTATAATGATTTTCATGTGATGAGTTACAAGCATAACTGAATGCTGAAATGGGAGTGCATGAATAAAAGCTTTACTGCTTGCTTGCTTTTTGCAAAAGTGGAAACACAAGCAGTCTGGTTTTTGAAATACAAGCTTGAAATTTCCCGCAAGTTATTACTGAAAATGAAAACCAGCAGAAGCTAAAAGTGAATGACCAAGTAAATTGATAAGGAAATTGATTCAATCAGCACCTCCAGTGATCACTGAAGAATTAACAAGCAGAAGTGTGAAATATACATGGGCAATTCTTTTTCTGTGTGCACAACTTATTGTTGTGCCATCTGAAGTTGTAATGCAGACACATGACCGGCCTAACAAGAATTTTCTTGGTACCAGGAAGCATGCTGTTTGCCAGTGGATATTCATAGCCCCTTAAATTCAAGCACATAGATTTCCCATGCAAATTACAACTAAATAACTACATACCTTCGTCCTAGAAGATGTTGGAAATAATGTCCACGCATTCTCTTGCACCTTTTAACAAAATTTGCATTAATAACCATTAATTCTTCATGGTCATGTAAATAAAACCATGCTTTGTCCATAAAACAGTTAAATGCTGGTCAATAGAGTGATTATTAACATTATCCAACACCCAGTTAAAAAAATTAAATCTATTCACATTGTGTAGTTACAATTCCTGAACTACAGTTATCTTATGAGGTTTTAATTTTAAAAGTTTAGTGGCATTTGAAGTTGAGGTTTGTAAAATTCCTGATTTCTGTGCAAACTTTCTCAAAGATTTCTTTGGACTTCATTCTAACTTTTCTCTGATGTCACTAAGTTTATCCACTGCAAGAACATGGCAAGTGGAAAGTGCATTTGATGTAGTTATCTGTGTGGATGGGTTTTCTGTATACCTCAAAGAAAAGTCTGTCTTCAATTCTCATTATTTTAATACCCAGAAAATAATGAGAACTGAGAACAGACTTTCCTTTGGAATACACAGATAACTACACCAAATGCAATAGTTTTAATCCAAAGTCGCACCAGTATGCAATTTTTAACAGCCTAGTGCACAGGTTAATCAGCTTTCCTATAAGCAAAGAAGAATACAACAGAGAATACCAGTACATCATCAAAATAGCACTTGTTAATGGATTTAACTCATAAATGATAGACAAGAAAATGAACAAATTCAGAAGAAACAAGGAAATCAACATTACCAATACCCTAACAACCTTGGAAGACAGGAAGAAAATTAAAAAATTCACATTCCACCCAACTTCTACTCAACATAACCAACCACAGGATAGACACAAACTCTGAATTCTTAAAATAAATAAACCATCCCCTAGAACTCACTGTATGGGTGAAGATTTTCATCCATAAGCATAAACACCTACTGTCCATTCCAAACCAGAGTGCCTTTCACTGAAAACAAACTCTTTGTATTATCTGCACGAAAGTAGTTCGCAATTCCCGCCCATAATGGCCGCTTGTTCCCCTCCCACGTGCTTGTTGAACACTGTTTAATCTATAAAAAGGCGCCCTGTGTGAGAATCATAGTTCAAAATGCAACCTGAGGCAACAATCGATTTTATAAGTATGCAGCAATGAACATTTTACTTACGTTAATCACAATCCTCGGGCAAAAGTGCAGCACCCAAATCCGAATCCTCCGAAGATGACTCAGCTGCCATATCAGAATCAGAACTACTCTCCAAAATAATGACAAGCTTATCATCACAGCACTGTCGCACTTAAAACAAGTTCCCACATTTTATCCTCTTCTGTGTTCTATTATGTCTGTTTATATTCCCTGCTCGCTTTGGTTACACTTCTCACTGAAACGCCTGTAAAATCCGACATTAGTTTCGTAATATGCAATAATGCAAGTGTCGGGTATTTTTGTAATAGTGAGTTGAATATATGAAGTATTGTTTGTTTTTAGCCACTTTTTAACTGTTTCCCGCTTCTGTGTTTGAACAGTTTATTCGCACTACACGCACCTTCCTCTGCCATGTGAGCTCAAATACCAACTGACTAAATCACAAGGTTTGACCTGAGCTGAGCATATGTGTGTTAGTGTATTATGAATGACTGTTCGCTTATCATATATCCTGTGTTACGCAAAGTGTTTATTCGGTACTCCAATAGCACCTCTGGGAATTCATTGCTGCATTTCTTGTATATGTAAGAGAGTGGCAGTCGTGCATACGGTTGGTATATGCTCTCGGCATTAGCGCAATAGCAGGCGAAAACCATATTTTGTAATCTCTTAACAGCTAGTATATATCCATTACCTTTAACAATGAGTTCTTATGATAACCGCAATAAAATGTGTGGTTCTATACCTTTCCTGCTCTAATATTTCATAATACAATACATGTATTAAGGAACTATTTACTTTGGCGTAAGAGTATATTCTTGGGTTCGTGACAAGCTGAAGCACGTGCTTCTGTTTACATCAGAGGGAACTCTGGTTTGGAATGGACAGTAGTTGCTGGTGATGCAGTTTCACGTTTATAACTCTAGACTCTGTGATATCGCTCTCAATAGTGTAGTGTTAAGGTCTTCTTCAACTGGCCAGAAACATCAAAAACATATCACAGTAAGATACAAAACAAAGTGGAAGGGTTGTGTGCAGTATAAACAAAGTTTTCAGGAGAGGCAAAAAAACATTTTGCTTTGAATAATTTGTATAACAGTTTAAGGCATTATGGGATTGAAAGAAATGCCACTTGACTGACTTTTGCAGCAAACCAGTATACGAGAAAAACTTCATAGCATTCCACTTTAAAGCAGTAAATGAAAATGTAACATTTTGAACAATAATATGAACAAAACTGAACAAAATGCAAAGAAAAAAATAACATTTGAGAATCTTACTGCAGTTTGTTTTACAATATTACATATGGTATATGTAGCAGAAAGTTTATCCCAAAGAGGTTGCATTAATGTAAAATACTCTAGATGACTGTCATTCCATCTGTTGTCTGAAAGGGAGAACCAGCTGAAGTTACTCTAAATTTTATTTTTAAAAAGAGACCATTACATCTAGCGGTAATTAAGAGATTTGTGCTTTTATTGAAACAAACAATAATTGAGGTGAACCAAGAAAATTTGGGGGGACAGGCCATTCCCTGTTCCCCCGGCTACAAAATGCTTCCAGATATTTCTTTGTGAAGCCAATCTTCTTATTGAGGCAGTGAGTAATTGCACTAACTTAAATTTTACTTGAGTCTCCCTTATCATTCTTTGAGCCCTTCAGTCATTTATTTTCCCCTTTCATTTTAATGACTGAAACAGTTTTTGTGGCTGGTAAACATAAATGGGACACACAGTATGTGATTTTTATAAAATATTTAATATCATAAGAACATGTGGAAAATTTTGTAGTATTGTTTAATTACAACATAGTGAATAGACGGAATGAAAATGTGAAATTATTTATGAGAGGGAGTAATTGTTACAAACAAAAAGTGTGTGTGTTACAATTAAGAAAGGAGTGCTGTAAAATATTAAAAATTTTAAATGTTTAGCAGTTTGTTTTTAACCTCAATGAATATTCTGAAACAGAATTGCATGAATAGTCTTTAAAATTACATATATTCTTCATTTGTTTGTATATTCATATGTTAACATTTCTTTTTGTTCTTATTTTGTTTTGGAATTACTTATTTTGGTTTCCTTTTTGGGGTAAAACTAAATAGTAAGCATATATATATATTCGCTGGTGATGCAGTTCAACTTGTTTTCATTTATTTCTGACTCTCTCTTCTGGTAAATATGGGTTCTGCAAGAGCTTGTCGGCAGTTGGTGGGGCACCATGTGATTTTGATAGGGCACATTTTAAGAAATGTTAATCATTTTGCATCCTCCAACAAATGTGTCCTTTAATATTCCTATCTCATTAGGTTTATAAAACTGTTTTCTCTGCCAAGATACATAGCAACCACATGCAGTATTAGCGGAGACTTTCTTGAAAATTTCTGCTTTTAGAAACTAAGAGTAAATTTCAAGCTGCTCGCACTTGAGGGAAGGAGATGGAAATATAGAGATTATAAGATGGATTGTGATATGTGAAATATTTAAGTTGTGTTGCTGTTGATTTGTTTTCATACAGAATTTGATAAGTAGCCTGAGGTTTGGAATCAACACATAAAAAGAAGAAAAGAACATTCCAGAGAACAAAATGCGAGCTTGCCACATACCCAGTTGGTGTCCAAGTAGCTGTTTAAACCTGTGAGAGCTTTTATTATTCATTTTTTATTTTGCCCCATGTTAAGCTAAAATTAAGACTCGCAGAGGAAAAGCAATTATAAGGTGAAGGAAGGTATCCATTCTAATATCTATATATTTAATATTTTAAAGGTCTAATACAAGAATAGGGTTTTAAATAACCATTTGACATTTATAGAAAATTTTAACCATACATTAGTGCAGTAAATGCTGTTTAAAAATTTGAAAACTTGGAACAGTGGAAAACTAACATGAGATCAGAAATAAAAGACAGGAGTAATCTACTATCATGTGCTGCTTACAAATTCTTATAATCTGAGACAGGCAGGAAGCCATTCAGTACTTCATACATAAGCTGACTACCACTAAAAACATACAGCCAATAGAACGCAGAAATATTTACCAAAAGGCACCAGGGCAAATCAGTGATTTTGTTTAGAACTCCATTACTGAGGATTGATAGTTAAATTTCCAGTCATGTGGTGCCGAAAGTCACTGCTATTCAGACTTTCACGTCTGACCAAACCCAACTGGTTCAGAATTCATGGTAGAAGCCGCGAAGTTCCATCGCCATCTTAATTACCATCCAAACTTTGGAGGTAACAAGGGTGCCTCCAGCTAATAAACAGGTCCACTCAGTGCTTGATGGGGTGAGGTTCCCCCGATAGTTATAGTAGACCAAATTGGGAGCATTGGAAACAATAACAATGTTTACAACAATTAAAAAATTACATGCATACTATACATAATATAATCTGTGACACTAGATGCATCCAAATGATAAGTGATGTGGTCAGCATCGCACTTCTCCCAATCAAAATATTGGTGTACTAGCCCATAGATCACTACCTAATATTCCTCATGATGCTGAAAGGGCACCAGCCGTAAAGGCTGGTTCGTGACAGCCCGGTAACAAGAACTGGTATGCATATTAATGATCATATCGATCACAAGGTGAAAGTCGATTTTGCGCATTGGAATTTCATTTGTTTTTAACTGACGAATGATATTTTTTCATCTGCTTCCAATTTAGCCAACATAATGCAGGTTACCCAACGTCAAAGTTTGATAGAGTAAACATTATCTAAATATTGCAGATCCATTACATTTCTAATTCCTCTAGTCGTACCAAGCTTTCATCTATTTAATGACATATATTAAAGTTGTTATTTGTTAATTCCTACTGGTTTTTGCTGCTTTTTGTAGTTTTTGCTATTTTGTTAGGCATTAGCCAGTTTTGAGTTGCATATAAACAGACTACAGATGACCCCTTCACTAGAAGAACCAACTCTCAGTGGATCTGCAGGTGTCAGGGTCTGAGGTTAGGACGCACATATGCTAGAATTTCTTCCAGTTTCATGTTTCGAGCTTGCAACTAGAGAGAGCACTAGTGGCTGTTTCATGTAATGGCCACCTAGAATAATCTCTGATGTGAGGAGTCTAATAGGTACAATAAGGATCTAATATGCTATGCCCAGGAACTAGAACGAGAAAGTTAAAATATGGCCAAGTCTTCTCTCCCATTCCTGACGTCCAGGAAAGCTTTCTATCAAGTGTGAATGTTCCCATTAAAATACATGTGTATTTCAACTTTGTCATCCTCAGTTGTTGTGAACCAGCCTTAACCCTAGGTTGAAAAAGTTCCTGAAATTGCCTATTAACACAGAAATCAGTTATCTTAGTGCAAATTATGTACACAGCATTTGCTTCAAAATAATTCCCTTCTGCAATGACACACTTCTTCCAGCATGAGTAAAAATGACTGGAAGCATTGTTGGAAGTCATTTTGCAAAACAAATCACAGTCCTCTCATCACATCTACAGTAACTTCATCAGCATTTGTGGATCTTTGCTTCTTCAGATGAGTTTTCAGTGGCGTAAAGAGAAAGAAGTCAGGTGGTGACAGATCTGGAGAGTATGGAGGATGCTCCAAAGCAGTGATGTGCTTGGTAAGGTCATTATTTAGCAGTGCTGATTGGTGCGTTGTTGTGCAAAAGAAACTGTTTTGTGCCCATATTCCCTTACTGCATCCCTGAAGTGATGAGGATTTTCACATACAGTTCTTTCGTTGCAGTATGATGTGAAAAAACTCAGCGAAAGAGACAACGTTCAATGCTTGGTTCATTTGTTGGTCAATAATTCTGCCAGTCATCTTTGGTGCTATCACAGCCTTCATCATAAGCTTCTTTGAGCAACTTAATGTTTCTGAAGGAGATTTGTGTAAGAAAAACAATACTTTATGTGTGACTGCTGCTCTGTAGCCGACATTATCAAAGTGATAAATGAACATGCACAAACAACAAAAACTGATTGCTATGCAAAGACAACAATTGCTATTAACACAAAAATTCAACGGAAGTGGAATCATGAACGTTACCAACAAGTAATGAAGTAATATTCTTTAGTATCATATACATTAAAAAGAAAATATTGTATTCCGGAAACTTTCTAAAGCTAGTTATTGTAACAAATGATAATACCAGTTGCTGCAAAACACACTTTATTTATCCACTAGGCACTCAGCATAGCACAAACATTACACTTGAGTCAGTTTTGGCACACACTCTGAATACAGCGCAACTGAACTGCACTGGTACTGTCTAATTTTCACTTCATAACTTCTTCACTAATAAAACTGCCTGTCCATGCAAGAGCAGCCCCTTATATAAGCCCAGCATACAAAGCTTAGAGGAGGAACGTACTAGAACATGTCAAACTAATGTTCTGGAGCAAGTAAGCAGCACACAATGGGCTATTATGCCACACTGGCTATTGTTCCAATAATTTAATTTACAAAATACCTTTACAGGCCTTCAATACAATATCTGTTTTTGCTTAGGACAGCTTCCCAACATTTTGGCAAATTCTGTGTTCTGGATAGGGCACCTTCATTGTTCGAGCTGTCTGATTACTTGGGTCACCTCACTGGAAGCTTCATCAATTGTATCAAAAGGTTTCTTACAGAGTGGTTTCTTCAATTTGGGAAACAAATCAAAGTCTGGTGGGCTCATATCAAGACTGTACGATGGGTGGGGAAGTATTTCCCATCCATATTTGTCAAGCATTTTTCTCACTGGTAGGGCAATATGTGGTCTTTGCAGAAACAGCTTGTAGTACACGCCTATTAAGGACATCCCTTGGGGAACTCTATTAGTAGCTATGATACCATTTATGTCATATGCAAAGATCATCAGTTTCACCTTTGATTGTTGGCGGCAGAATTTTTTTGGGCGTGGAGAGTTGGAACTTTTCCATTGTGACGACTGAGACTTCAGTTCTGGCTCAAAATCTCATATCCAGGTTTCATGAAGTGCAACAGTCCTTTTCAGAAACTGTTCTCCTTCTGTTCGATAATATTGAAGCAATTCTTCTGCGATTCTTTTGCGACCTACTTTCTGCTCTTCACTCAGATCATGCGGAATCTCTCTGGCAGCAACTTTTCAGTAATAATTCTGTAAACTGAAGTGACAGACATGCAATTTCCTCACCTGTTTTTCATTGATTCTCTATCAAAATGTCGTTAAAAATAATCTGTGAGGTGAAGTCCGTTGCAGTTGATGGGCCCTCCACTTCTTGGGTTGTCCTCAGTGCTTACACCACCTTCACGGAAACAAGCAGATCACAATGATACTGTGCTACTATCCACTACACTATTCCCACACACCTCTCTCGAAGTGTTGTAAATTTCAGTTGGGTTCTTTCCACGTAGGGTTTTGATTTTGATGTAGAAACGCTGGTCACTAAGTGTAATCCGACCTGACTCAGTTTCAGCTTCCATTTTAAAACTGAATTACTCACAACACAGCCACACGAACCAGCAAGCTTATATACAACTGTCAAGCCTAAAGTCTGACTCACAACTGACATAAATTTCAACTTGAACACGCCACCATGCACCATGTGCAGGACTTTTGAAATAACCCTCGTAGATATTATTCATTTAGGAGGCGATTCTATGCATAGAGAAAAACGAAAAATTATAATGCCACTCTAGTCTTTTAACATATTTCAGCCAAAAAATTAATAAAATAAAGTTTAACTTTTGTACACTTCTCATAGCATTATAATTTACATAGAGAAGGATAAGGGCTGAATAGATGGGGCTTTAGGTCACACAACTACTAAGATTGTTAGTGACCCAAGAATGATGAAGCCAAGTCTTATTGAAGGTATGACAAGAGCAACTGATCTATTGACTTTTGTTATTTTGACTTTGTGCCTTAAGTGGTTAGTTTTACCGCAATTTAACGTTCTTATTTTGTATAAATCATAATTTATGCTGGAACATCATCACAGCAGTGGCCTGAATAACTGAGTTTGAACACACCTCAGACAACTGTGATATACTCATTCTCTCACATTCATATTTACAATATTACGAGCGTTACCAACATTGTACATAATTTTTATTTCCTTTTGCTGGATGTTTAAACAAAAGTAATATAGGCTTCTGAATGAAGTATTTAAATAAAATAATTTATTTCATTTTATTGCATTTCCTTAATATTAAATACAAAAATCCATTTTATTTGTTTTTGCTGAATGCTTGGATAAGCACATGAATGTTTTTGTATGTATATTAAGAGCTACTGTACTGTTTTGTTTTTATAGTAAGTGTGTATAAGCAAATGTGGAAGTTAAAGCATTTATTTTCTTTTATTCAAAACTAAATGAAGGTGTTTTGGTTATAGCTGCTTTCATTAAGCATTAAAACATTTCACTGCAAATGTTGAAAAAATTGTCTTAGGAATTTAATACTACCACCAAATTTTAATGCCATTCCTGTAATTCTGTAACACATCCATGGCTAACTTTAGAAAAATACTGCACTGTGTGGCAGCCTTGACCTTGCCCATCAAGCATGATTTTCTCACCTATCTGCAAGGGAAAGCACATTGTTGCCAAAAGCCTGTGTTTTCCCAGGTTATTTTCTACAAGGTTGGGCATAAATAACCAGGCCATCATCTCTCATATGATATCTAACCAAACTTGTGTTCACTTGTGTTGTCTGTTTTATTTCACTTACTCTTTTGTAATCTTGTTTGTAAATCTTTGTTTAGTTACATTGTTACTTTTTCAGCTGTTTGTTTGTGTTTTAAAAAAAGTTGTTTTGCAAATAAGCATATCCAATAACAGAGCGAGTGTTCATAGTAGAGGTGTATGTACATACCAGCTCTATGAGGAAACATGAGAATTATTCAGGGACAAATTTCCATTTTACCAAATGTCGGCAAAAAGCAGCATTCAAGATTAATGAGGAAATGGTGTGAGACTGTATCCATTGCAAATGTGCCTTCTGTCCAGACACCTCAGCTTACAGTATGAAGTGATGACTACAGAATTGGCTCAACAAGTCCATACAAGTGAAAGAACCTGTGAACATACACTACGTGATCAAAAGTATCCGGACACCTGGCTGAAAATGACGTACAAGTTCGTGGTGCCCTCCATCGGCAATGCTGGAAGTCAATATGGTGTTGGCCCATCCTTAGCCTTGATGACAGCATTCACTCTTGCAGGCATACTTTCAATCAGGTGCTGGAAGGTTTCTTGGGGAATGGCAGCCCATTCTTCACAGAGTGCGGAACTGAGGAGAGGTATGGTTGTAGGTCGGCAAGGCCTGGCACGAAGTTGGCGTTCCAAAACATCTCGAAGGTATTCTATAGGATTCAAGTCAGGACTCTGTGCAGACCAGTCCATTAAGGGATGTTATTGTCGTGTAACCACTCCACCACAGCCCATGCAGTATGAACAGATGCTCGATCATGTTGAAAGATGCAATCGCCATCCCCGAATTGTTCTTCAACAGTGAGAAGCAAGAAGGTGCTTAAAATATCAATGTAGGTCTGCGCTGTGAGCGTGCCACGCAAAACAAGGGGTGCAAGTCCCCTCCAGGAAAAACACGACCACACTATAACACCACCACCTCCGAATTTCACTGTTGGCACTACACACGCTGGCAGATGACGTTCACCGGGTATTCGCCATACCCACACCCTGCCATCGGATCGCCACATTGTGTACCATGATTCGTCACTCCACACAATGTTTTGCCACTATTCAATCGTGTAATGTTGACGCTCCTTACACCAAGCTAGGCATCGTTTGGCATTTTCCTGCGTGATGTGTGACTTATGAGCAGCCGGTCGACCATGGAACCCAAGGTTTCTCACCTCACACCTAACTGTCATAGTACTTGGAGTGGATCCTGATGCAGTTTGGAATTCCTGTGTGATGGTCTGGATAGATGTCTGCCTATTACTCTTTACGACCTTTTTCAAATGTCGGTGGTCTGTGTCAGTCAACAGACGTGGTTGGCCTGTACGCTTTTGTGCTGTACATGTCCCTTCACGTTTCCACTTCACTATCACATCAGAAACAGTGGACCTAGGGATGTTTAGGAGTGTGAAAATCTTGCGTACAGACTTCTGACACAAGTGACACCCAATCACCTGACCACATTTGAAGTCTGTGAGTTCCATGGAGCATCCCATCCTGCTGTTTCACGATGTCTAATGACTACTAAGGTCGCGAATAATGAGTACCAGGCAGTAGGTGGCAGCACAATGCACCTAAGATGGAAAACGTATGTTTGTGGGGTGTCCAGATACTTTTGATCACATAGTGTACGTCAAAAATTTTGAAATTCACACCATACCAAGTGACGGCTCTGCAATAACTGAAAGAGCCCTATAAGGATAAATGTGTTAACTTCTTTTGCTGGTTAATGTTGAAAGCGGTTACATAGGTTGTTGGTACCCACAAGGCTTGGTTTCATCTCCCAGAACAGCAGGTATGGGTGACACAAAATCCTATGCTATTATAAGATGATGTGCTATGACTACAAAATTCATGAGGGTCCAATATTCTTTGACTCCACAGTCAACACAGATGTATGGTTATGGTTCTCAAGAAGTGAAGGAGAATTAAGCGCATAGACACCTATTGTGCTTGTGCAAACCTCCAGGAGAAAGGGACACAGAAGACAAGGGCAGAGTTTCTAGCATCTCCAGATATTGCATCCTGATGCTGGCAGGATCCCCTGCAGGCCTATCTCTCCTCACAGAGAAGTGAGGGCGCACCATGTACTGAACACCAGTGCAAGCTTCACTGCCATATGCCTCATCCACCATCTGCTTGCCTGATCCTTCAATCCTGAAGCATGATAAGGAAATGAAGAGAGGAAAATTTGCTGCATTGTATAATCCACCCCAATCTTTACTTACATACCAGAGAGAAGTATGAAAACTCCCAAGTCAGAATGACCTGCCCAATGGGAATCAAACCCAAGACCTCTGGAATATGAGTCTTGAATATTACTGCAAAGCTGTCTTGCTCTGTAACACGGATGTATACCTTCTTGGTTGAATTTTTATCCCCAACTAACAGAAGAGGGGTGTAAGTGCTAGTTCTTTCAGCAAGATGAGGCAACTTGTCGCATGTTTGAGAGATCAGCCACTTTCACAAGATGTTTACTGTGAGCAAAAGCTTGTGGCCACAGTGAGGATACCTGAAGGGAAAAGTATATGGGCAGAATCCTCATTTTAGGATAACCTCAGGGATAGCATCTGCATTATCTTCACTGACACATGCGTAGATGAACCTGTTAAAACATGTACAGAAGTGTTTGGAAGCTGCTGGAGGGCAGTTTCAACATTTATTACAAGGATTTGTGCAGGACACTTCATTTTATCACATTACTTTAGGAAAAAGTTTGGTTTCAAGTCATGTGAGATGAGACAACTTGGTTACTTTTGCCCAACCCTGTACATATCTAGGAGACACAAAAGAAAAATGCTTATACACCTTTTCAGTCTACCTATTGAGAGCTTTCTCTGGTTTAAAACAATTACATCTGTACCCATTCCAGTCATTACAAGGTCTGTTCAAAAAATTCCGTAACTATGGGAATTTTCTACGCTTACCTTTTACTTATTGTGCATGGCTTCCTTTGAAATACTCTCCTCCACAATTTACACACCACTCCCAATGCCGTTTCCACTTCCAGATGCAGTCTTGTTATATCTCTTTCTGGATTGCATGAAGTACCGTTTGCGAATTTTCTTTTATCTCGTCTATCATTGCAAATCTTCGTCCTTTCAATGGTTTTCAACGTTGGAAATAAAAAAAAAAGTCGCAGGGGCCAGGTCTGGAGAGCACAGAGGATAAGGCAGCACAGTGATATAGTTTTTTGTGCAATAGGCATGCACCAACAGGGATGAATGTGCGGGTGCATTATCATGGCAAGAGCCATTTCAGGCTGTTTCCTTCTCACAGGCGTTGCAACACGTCCCAATAGTTCCATCAATTAACTGTTGGTCCCTGTGGCATGAATTCATGATGAACTAATCCTTCAAAGTTGAAGAAAACTGTCAGCATGGCTTTGACATTTGACCTGACCTGATGAGCTTTTTTGGTTTTGGAGAATCATTCCTGACCCATTGTGAAGATTGAATCTTGGTCTCAACATCATAACCATAGACCCACATCTCATCACGTTATGATTCTCTTAAGGAACGTCTTGTTCTCATTTGTGCGATCCAAAAGCTCTTCGCAGATTGAAGGTGATGGTCTTTCTTTTCTTGACTCATCAGCCGTGGGACGAACTTGGCAGCAACACGATGCATTCCAAGATGCTGTGTCAGGATCTCATGACATGATCCAACATTCTTCTGCAATCTCTCGGACAGTCAGTCTTTGATTGGCACACACAATTTCATCAACATTCCTGACGTGAGCATCATTGGTAGACGTCAAAGGGTGTCCTGAATAAGGGTCATCTTTCCATCTGGCCATTTATAAACCGCGTGAACCATTCGTAACACCGAGTACGGCTTAAGCACTCATCACTGTAAGCTTCCTGCATAATTTGGCATGTCTTTAAAGGTTTTCTTGAGTTTCACGCAAAATTTAATGCGGACATGTTGCTCCTCTAACTCTGCCATCTCGAAATTTGCAAACTGTGTGACACAACGTTCTACTCAATAAGCATTGAACAATAACTAACAGACTTAAAATAATGAAACTTCTGGCAGTTACCCACTGTCACCTTGGGTTGACGTCAATGTCGAAGAATGAGACCCCTTCAGTTCTTAGATCAGCTTTTTTAGAACTTCAGGCGCAGTTCGGAGACTTTCATTTTATATATACTGATGGGTCTAAGACTGATGTTGGAGTAGGGTGTGCCTTTGTTGATGGTAATCGTAGTTTTACATTTCGTTTACGCGGGCAATGTTCGATTTTTACCGCCGAACTTTTTAGTATTTATCAGTCACTTTTATACGTCCAGCGGTACAACTTACGGCACTGTTTTATTTGTTCAGACTCCCTGAGTGCTCTTCAAAGTATTCACGCACTGTACAATTACCAACCCCTCGTACAGCGCATACATGACCTGGTCCACTCGCTTGGTGCCTCTGGCATCCGTGTCTCCTTCATGTGGATTCCAGGTCATGTGGGCATCTCAGGGAACGAGTCTGCCGATGCCACTGCCAAATCGGTGATTTTATTACCCAGATTTTTTACCTCTGATGTTCCCTCATCAAATTCATGTGTTATTTTATGTCGCCGCAACCTCTCGCTTTGGTGCTATGAGTGAACGGCCCTCTGGGGGAACAAATTGCGGGAGGTTAAACCTCTCCCGTTAGTCTGGGGTACTTCTTCTCGTTCTATACGTCAGGAAGAGGTACTTTTAGCCCATTTACGAATTGGACATTGCCTTTTTAGTCATAGCTACCTGCTCAGTGGTGACCCCGCTCCACTGTGTCAGCAG
The DNA here is from genome assembly GCA_030765065.1 of Deroplatys truncata. Lineage (NCBI taxonomy): Eukaryota > Metazoa > Arthropoda > Insecta > Mantodea > Mantidae > Deroplatys > Deroplatys truncata. The sequence goes on from CM060977.1 coordinate 24,101,895, forward strand.
TGTGATGCGCCCTTAACGGTGCGTCACATTTTAACTGAGTGTCCAGTTTTAGCTCCACTGCGCGTTCGCGTGGGTCTGCCTGTTGGCATAGCCAACGTTTTGGCAGATGACGCACATGCTGTAGAATGTCTTTTACGTTTTATAAGTGACATTGGTTTTAATCGGCGCATTTGATGCGCTGAGCGTCTTAGCTCTGAGATTTTATATTGTCAGTTTTAATGGGGCTCTTCTCCCCGACGGACATAAGGCACTCATGTACCTTGCATTCTACAGTTCTTGACACGTTGTTTTATTCTTTTAGTGACCATGATTTTAGTGTGTAGATTTTAGTCTTTGGTCTGTTGTGTTTTTTAGTGTTTTTGTCCAAGCGGGTTTGTGTGTGGTTTTTTAGTTTTTTGACTTTTCAATTTTATATTTTATACATTGTAAGGGCGCTAATAACCATAGCAGTTGAACGCTCTTAAGCCCCATCTCATCATCATCTGGCAGTTACACATTAAACACAGGCATTTGCAGGGATGCCAACCGCATTTTGCTTCAACACTCCATTACGAATGTTCCTGAACTTTTTGAACAGACCTCGTATGTGTGCACTTGAATGCATAAGATAAATAAAAAAACCAGTCAGTGGCTTTTTTTCTATTCAGGCATAAAACTAGCTGAAAACAAAGATTCATCTATTAGCATTTTGTGAGACAATGAATGCTTCATGTTGCATCATATGTTCTTGACTTAAGGTTAAGACACTTTCATAAAATGTACCTCAGTGTTCCTTAACAAAAATAATGTACTTCACCACAAAACCTTTAGTTACTGTTTTAAATATTAACCAAGCCTTCTCCATGTTAACCATGCCATGCACAGGATTGTTTGTCTTCGCAATAAATGAATATAAGTGGCCCGGTATTATAAATTTACAGAGAAATGTTTGAAGTATAAATAAATCATAAAATTATATAAAAATGTAAAATGATGGCGGAATAACTTAGATACCACACTCTGCTTCATTCTACTATTTTTCTTATTTTTAATGGTGTTTAGTGCCAACTCTTTTCTTCTTTATCTTCTTTTTTTTAAATGCCTGTTCCTATGCATATGGCACCAGAGGTGGTGAATGCTGATGATAAATGAAATGATAATGGAAATTTGGTAAGAAAATATTCCAAGGCTAAGTTTAGGGTACCTCTCTGGCATTTGTCAGCTATGAGGTCTAAGGAAAACCTGGAAGAATGTTGTCAGGGAGGACAGTCCTGGCAGGATTTGAACTGAAAAGTTTACGAATCTGTGCCTTAGCGACCTTAGCCACCCATGTCGATACGTACTAATGTCACCACATTACACTTACTATAATAAAACCAATTATAAGACGTGCTACACAGTCACTAAACAGGCTGTTAACACAGAAACTGAAGATTACAAAAATGAGAATGTATATCGCCTTCCTAAATGCTCATTTTTGAGTTGCAAAAGCATCCATCTTCTCCCTGAAGTGAAGCCAGCATCATTTTTTTAAACTGAAAAGTCTGTTGCCCCTGCATCCATGGTCCTTTTATTCCTATAATGCAGACGTCACCAACTGGTTGCTCTTTGAGTAAAGCAGAGAGAGCGTAACTTTGCTCGTTGCTCTTGGCGAATCACCTATTCTGCACTGTGTGACCTTCAACTGCACGGAAAGCAGGAACAGATAATTCAATCAGTGCAGTAGTGGTATGCAACATTTTGCATTTGAAATACATAATCCACCGTTCATAGGTTGGTTTACCTATTGTAGGTTCATGATTGGTAGAATAATTCCTCTATTATAATGTCTTTTATGTTAGCATTTATATTTCTGATATGAACATATACATATTTTCATAGGCTCGGTAGTCGCAACATAAATAATTATTATACAAGGGCTGATCAATAAAGACTGAGACTGATTTTTTTCTGTAGTTTCCTTGATAGTTTTATGTCTCTACCACGAATACTTGGAAAGAGCAGGGTTTCATGTATAATGTCCATAAGCGACAGCACTCTCGTAACGGTAGGTTGGTAGTAATACTGTATATTGTTGACCCTACTTGAATTTCGCATACCACAAAATGGAGGTGACACGAGAGGAGCAATACAGCGCGATAAAATTTTATTTTCGTTTAAATCATACAGCCTTGAAACTTTCGAAAAGCTGAAGCAAGCATACGGTGAAGATGCACTACCTCGTGCAACGGTGTCTAGGTGGTTCAAGGACTTCAAAGAAGGGCGAGTCCTTTGTGCTAAGCAAGGTGGACCTGGTGTTTCGGAATGGAATGATTTACCAGCATGCAGTTCCCCCCCCCCCCTCACGCTACTGTTACAGCAGCTACTACACGTCAGTATTGGCTACACTGAGGAAGCACATTACAAGGAAACGTCCAGAACATCATCGGAATGGGTGGCGACTTCAACACGACAACGCGCGGCCTCACGTCGCAAATCAAGTCCAGGAATTTTTGGCTAAATTCAACATTACTTGTGTGCCGCATCCACCTTAAAGCCCTGGTCTTAGCCCCTGTGATTTCTTTTTATTCCCATTACTAAAGGCAAAGCTCCGGGGCATTCGATTTGAGAGCACTGAAGTAGTGCTAAAGAAAAGTGAGGCGATTCTCAAAGACCTGACAAAGAATGGCCTGCATCATGTGTTCGAGGACTGGCAGAGACGCTATAAAAAGTGCATTCAGTTAGGAGGGGACTACTTTGAAATGGAGTAATAAATATCTGTGGAAAAAAAATCAGTCTCAGTCTTTATTGATCAGCCCTCGTAGTATTAACGTAGTAAAACAACAAGATCCTTAACTTAGTCAATACCATTGTAATCCCACTGTAATGCTAACAATATGAGAATTAATTTATAACAAAAAATCTTCACATTTATAGCAGTGAATATGAACAGGCCTCTTGGTAATTAATTGGTATCTAACACAGTTCAAGCAAACTACAACGTACTTAATAATTGAAGCAGTACAAAGGAATGAGAGATCCACCACTACTGTCAGAGGCCTGTCTCTAGCTTAAAATCAAGCAAGTTGGTGACGCCTGCTATAATGGGTCATTATTCAAACAAACGGAGAAGTTAACTTCGCTTCAGTAAGAGGAATGGTTCATTGTTCCCATACTGACGAACAGAATTTTCTGACTGTTCATGTGAGGCTAGCTTCACTATAATAGCTTCTTATTGCTGTGTGTAAATCACCTACTTTCAAATTGTTTCTTTGCATTGATCTTATTTTAATGTTTAAATCAAATTAATTACATACAATTTAATTTTATATTACTGAAGCAGAACATTCCTTGCATTATTTGAATACATGCTACTAATGGAACTATTCCATTCGTAGTGTTTGAAGGCAGTACTAGTTGGCAGAACAGTCATGATGATAAGGCTGAAGAAGTTAATTGTAAGTGTAACATATCCTGTGGTTAAAAAAGAAATGCTATAAAATGGATTGGGTTCTGTATTGTAAGAGGAGTAAAGGAGAGCGCTGTTAACATATTAGGTTTTATTTCACTAACAGTAATCTTGTTGTAGCATTTGTGTTGTAAAAATTGATGATTTTACTGCATAATCACAGCTTGAGGTGAACCATGAAACAAATGTGGGATATATTTGTTGGAGGATGTATACATATATTTTGAGCGTGGTGCCCCACCTGCCTAGTGGCTGCTGGGCTGTACTGCTGCATGTGGTGACAACAGATAATGTTTTTCTAGGCCCCTGCCTCAATGTCTCCGGCTCATCTGCATCAGTATGCCTCCACCTTGAGTCCCGGGCAACTTTCCGAGTCACTGCCTGCTAGCCAGGTTCGTATAGGGCCAGGGAGGGGGGTTCATTACCTCTATCCATACACCTAGATCTGTGGAGAATGAGTAGTTAATATTGCTTGACCTGACTAACCACTGCACAGTTTTCGTTCTGCTTGAGGTGAGTGTGGGATCCCAACCTCAGTCGTAATGCAGCCAGCTAACATTCTCATAGCTTTACTGGTTATAGCATGCTTATCTTGTACTGTTGTCGTTAATGTGAATTTATAACTTTCTCAACCATATTGTGCCACTAACCAATTACAGGCATTTCTGAAATAAATACAAAATGTTTCCAGGTATAATAACTTGGAATTGGTAACAACTTTCTGTAAGAGAAATGGTGTGTTTACTATCAAACAGTTTCTTGTACAATGTATTGGGAAAAAGTGTAGGAGAATCTGACAATGCATAGAAAAATGGGGAAATAATGCAGATGCTTGTCATGTATTATTTAGCATACCATTTTTACGACATCCACCAGTTATCTATACTAAGTAGAGGAAGTATTGTATTCCATCCAAAAATCTCATTGACATTTAGCCAGAAATATATGCTTTGAGGTTTCCTGAATATATACAGGGTGTCTGGCCTATATGTTTAACATTACAAACTTTTATAACCTTAGTTGTATCAGATCCAGATAAAAAGACATTTGACATATCATTAGTAGGTCTCTTGCCATTTATGTTTGCAACAATGACAACAATGACCACATTATTAGGTTAGATTAGAATGTGCAGAGATGGCAATGTGGACGCCACAACAGAAGGTTTCTGTGTTCTTGGACTGGCTGAAACAAAATCTATGAAGTGCGTACAATGAAATTTTCACCATGACTTTAACCTTGGCTGTCGTGACAATGTCCTCTCGTATGTAAACATTATGAAATGGGACAGAAGTTTTCATTAGTGCATACCACACATTTAATTTTCGTGAGTGTCTTTCGGCCTCACAAGGATTTTCACTACCCCAGATACGACAATTATGTCTGTTAACTTTCCCATTCACGTAGAAAGTTGCATCATCAGAGAAGCACACTTTATTCAGGAAAGCATCGTCCTCTTCATTATTATCCAAAACATCTGAGGCGGAAGTCTTTTGTTTGTTTTTGTCCTGGGGATGGATTCACTGGCGTAACTGAATCTTGTAGACTGTAGATTGAGGCAGTAATAATAATTTCAATTGTATTTTTATAATAAGTAAATTAAATAACAGCCCACCTTGAAACAATATGTATGTAATAATTATTTTTAAATGTATGTAACAGTCATTGCATATGCTTATTTTTATTGTAAAACATGTTTAATAACGTTATGTGAATACATTACATACTCTAATAATGCAAGAGCTGTGAGAATAATAAGTTTTAAGTTGCTAACAATGAGGTAATAATGAGGTAACCTTGTAGCAATAATGAGTTAGAGTGTTTAAAAATTACTAGTCATGATTATAGCAAAGATAAGGTAAATTCAGTAACAGTTAAAAATTGGCCAATCAATAGCAAGGAAAAAGTTTAAGTAAAATGCAGATATTCTATTGGACTAGAATTAGCCAATCAGAGACTTGAAATACCGAAGCTTACAGGTTTAACGGTTGAAATAATGTTTAGTTGCTGGCAAACCTTGGTAGTGACCCGATGGAAGATGTGTTCTCTACAGAAATATTACATGTGAACCGTAAAATATGTATACGCGCTAAGTGAAAGTATTAAAGAAGCTCACAGCTCTTAAAAAGTGTAGTGCTTTATTAAAATGTGCAAGGATTAATAAAAGAAGTGAATTTAAAAACTTAAATTCTGTGTATGTCTACAATTCTTGTTGCACCGCACCCTGACTAAGATATACATGACTCTATAGAAGCAGTTTTAATAACAAAGTTAAATATTATAGTGCAAAACTTGGAGTGTAACAACTAAAATTACATCTTTAAATCAGCTTCTCATACGTAGCAGCATATTGCGTAACAACAGTAACTATTACGTAATCAACAAAATTCAACTGACGCCCAAAGCGTGTTGCAAACTTCTTAAATAAAGTAAACTCCAAGAACAATACTTCAAGTTAGGCTTCCAATGCATGAAGCTTAATAAATTACGTAAACAACACATCTACTTCAAGTTGACGCCCAAAGCGTGGAGCAGAAAAACAAACACTTTCTCAGTTACGTAAACTAAAGCAGAAACAAAAAAAAACAACTTCAAGATGTGGACTACATCATGAACCGTAGACCGAGGAATGGCAAGTTCTACACTGGCACATCAGATTGACTCCTTCAGACTTCTTATGAAGGCCATACAAATCCTTTCCACATTTTCCGCAGACACATTCCATTTGCTATGCTTTCCACATGTAGACTAAAGACTATTAGTTTCTTGTAACGGCCTGCACCATTTCATAATGCTTACGTAGGAGGGGACATCACTGTGATGGCCAAGGTTAAATTCACAGTGAAAATTTTGTTGTACATGCGTCACAGATTTTGTTTCAGCCAGTCCAAGAATGCAGAAAACCTTCTGTTGTGGTGTCTACTTCATCACCCTTGCACATTCTAACCTAAGCTAATAATGTGATCATTGTTGTCATTGTTGCAATCATAAATGGCAAGAGACCTACTAATTGCATGTCAGATGTTTTTTTAGGTTTGTAATATTAAACATACAGGCCAGACACCCTATATATTTAAAAAAAAAAGAAAGAAAGACATTATGAAAAAGGTCTCTGTGCCTGTTTGTGAATGGCACAACTTAAAAATGAAATCTCAGATATATGCCAAACTTAATATTTAAGTTTAGTATCTTCCAAGGATATGACATGAAGCCTCCAAACCATCCTTTACATGGAAAATGCTGTTATTTTTAATTTTCTCAAAAATGACTCTAAGGATTTTGATTAAAATTGTTTTAAGATCTTTCCATAACAGATAAAATGTATATCTTGCATTTTTTGTGAACAGCCTGTAATTTAGTAGTCTTCATTTTTGGATTAATTTTGTATAACTGGTAAACGGTAAGAGATAGACAAAAACGTACTACATGAAATGTAGATTTGGCTAAAATACACAATTTATCGCACCCCTAGAGCAACACTGCCATTTGTCAAAATTGAGTTATATGTATTTCGTGGTTCATGGAATGGTTCTCTGCCGAAAATAAAAAAACCAGCATATGTTGAACCGGTTCCAAAGCTACATGAGATAAGCAAGTGTTGCAATTCCAAATATTCTGTTAATATCACAAATCAAAACTTTAATATGCAAATATCTCAAAACTGTGATTTTTGAGCTGTGGCAATGTTGTTCTAGAATGCGTTATGTCAAATAATTTTATTCTGATGTTAACCATTTCTGAGATATTCTTTGTTATTGGTTTGAATTTTCAAATACTTTATACTTTTTCAAGTGCTGATTCGCTATTCGTTTTTCTCTCACAACCATGCAAACAGTGAAATTTCAAAGTCACCACATAGTGACTTGCTTTTAAAGGATTTGACTATTGCAACAGTCTCTTCTATCTTCCTTGAACTATAACAAAATGGTAATACTTTTCTGCAAAAAGCTTACATGTGTTGATTAACAGGAAGTAGGTTTAAGAATAACTTTTATAGAATAGTTTGTAGGAGAGGGGTAGAGAAAGTCATGTGAATGTAACATATTGGTGGCTTAATCATAATATGTAAACTCATTACTGTATGATATATATGTGTATTACTCTTCCAGTCAGCTAAGCTATACTCATATGTTGAAAGCATGCACAAAATGTAAGTCCATAACAGCAAACCATATCTGCCATTTTGTGAGTGGATTCCATCCAACGTAATAGTGTAGGGGTAGCATGCCTGCCTTGTATTCAAGAGGTGCCAAGTTTAAATCTAGGTTTGGGAGAGTTGCCTAGATATCATAATTTTCTGGGATTTTGTTTATCCTCGGCAGACTGATGTCTAATCTCTATAGAACCTGCATTCATTTGAGCATAATTTCTCCCATTTCATTCATTCCTTGTTTAATATGATGTGAAACTAAAAACTCTGATGGGTTACACTCACTTTCTCTACTCGGTATCATTTATTTTTACAGCTCTTACAAAAGCTTATATTGCTATCTACTTCATGTTAATAAAAATAAACGTTTATAAAATGGTTTCGCTACACATTTTGTTGTAGATTCACAAGGCAAAAGTGATTAGATTTGGATAATTCAAACCAATAGCAATGATTATCTCAGAAATGGTTAATGCAACAACAACAACAACAAAGAATTTACATAAATTGTGTATTAACAATGTCTGCAATTTTTTAATAATAATTATAACTAATATGATTTTCCGGGCTGTTATGCCGTGGTCTGCTGAAGAAAGATTTCCCAGACGTTTCGTCCACAACTGCGGTGGACATCTTCAGTGGCGCGGACGAAGTCTTCTCGGTGAAAGTATCGCAGCGTCTGATGCGTTGGCCGTTAGTGCCGCTCTCTTTATAGTGTGGGCGCTCTCTGCTGATTGGCCCGCTGGTATGAGGGGGCTGGCGCCGGCTGTGTTGTTGCTCTCTTCTGATTGGCTCGCAGTGTTTTTCGGTTTTGTATGACCTTTCTTGTTTTTGATGACTAGATGCCAGTTACTGTTGAGTTTCAATGCTTCTTCTTTCCTATTGAAATTATTGGGATGTTTATAAATCTCTATTGCTTCGCGTTGTAGCCGGGTATGGTAATGCTTTATGGAGGAAAGAATGTTGGTGTCCTGAAATCTAATAATGTGTTCGCCCTCGGCTTCAATGGCATGTTCGGCGACTGCCGATTTTTCTGTATGGCCCAGGCGGCAGTTTCTTTTGTGTTCGCTAAGTCTGGTGTTAGCGCTCCGCTGTGTGGTACCAATGTACACTGAACCACAGGAACAAGGAATACGGTAAACACCGGCCGATGACAGGGGATCTCGGGGGTCTTTGGAAGAGCGCAGTAGGCTGTTTAATTGTCTTGTAGGTTTGAATACTGTTTTGACGTTATGACGTTGAAGTATATGTTCAATACGGTCAGTGACATTTCTGAAATATGGCAGAAAGACAATGGACTTGCTTTTGGGTTGGTCCTGAGTAACCGGTCAGGGCTTGGCCGGACGGCAGGCTCTTCTCACCTCTTGGACTGAATAACCATTTGATTGTAGAGCTGTTTCCAGGTGTCGGATTTCTTGTGGAAGTAAGTGTGGTTCACAAATACGGGAAGCACGGTTTGCGAATGTCTTAATCATAGCACGTTTTTGTCTAGGATGGTGGTTGGAGTTCTTGTTAAGGTAACGGTCTGTGTGTGTAGGTTTGCGGTAGACAGTATGACCCAGCGTGCCGTCAGCCTTCCTGCTAACGAGTACATCTAGAAAGGCTAGTTGGCCATCCTTTTCTTGTTCCATTGTGAACTGTATACGCTGATTGATGCTATTTAGATGTAACAAAAAATCTTGAAGAGCTTGTTCACCATGGGGCCAGATGACGAAGGTGTCATCCACATAGCGGAACCAGGCTGTTGGTTTGAGTGGAGCTGAGTTTAGTGCCTTTGACTCACACTTTGTGAACCACACTTACTTCCACAAGAAATCCGACACCTAGAAACAGCTCTACAATCAAATGGTTATTCAGTCCAAGAGGTGAGAAGAGCCTGCCGTCCGGCCAAGCCCCGACCGGCTACTCAGGACCAACCCAAAAGCAAGTCCATCGTCTTTCTGCCATATTTCAGAAATGTCACTGACCGTATTGAACATATACTTCAACGTCATAACGTCAAAACAGTATTCAAACCTACAAGACAATTAAACAGCCTACTGCGCTCTTCCAAAGACCCCCGAGACCCCCTGTCATCGGCCGGTGTTTACCGTATTCCTTGTTCGTGTGGTTCAGTGTACATTGGTACCACACAGCGGAGCGCTAACACCAGACTTAGCGAACACAAAAGAAACTGCCGCCTGGGCCATACAGAAAAATCGGCAGTCGCCGAACATGCCATTGAAGCCGAGGGCGAACACATTATTAGATTTCAGGACACCAACATTCTTTCCTCCATAAAGCATTACCATACCCGGCTACAACGCGAAGCAATAGAGATTTATAAACATCCCAATAATTTCAATAGGAAAGAAGAAGCATTGAAACTCAACAGTAACTGGCATCTAATCATCAAAAACAAGAAAGGTCATACAAAACCGAAAAACACTGCGAGCCAATCAGAAGAGAGCAACAACACAGCCGGCGCCAGCCCCCTCATACCAGCGGGCCAATCAGCAGAGAGCGCCCACACTATAAAGAGAGCGGCACTAACGGCCAACGCATCAGACGCTGCGATACTTTCACCGAGAAGACTTCGTCCGCGCCACTGAAGATGTCCACCGCAGTTGTGGACGAAACGTCTGGGAAATCTTTCTTCAGCAGACCACGGCATAACAGCCCGGAAAATCATATTAGTTATAATTGTGACACCGGCCGTGAAAACCTACGTTCTTACACGTTTTTAATAATAAGTTTTGTCTATTCTTATGGTTTAGCAGTTACACAAAATTATGCAAGATTCATTCAAAATAAAGACTTAATAGGCAACTCAACTCACATAAAATTCAAAATATACATTTTATTAATAGTATGTTAATCAAAATTGTTAGCCTTTTTTGAGAAAATGAAAAATAAAGAAAAGTTTAAAAGGTAGTTTGGGGTGGGGAAGTTTACTTGAAAACATTTGTGTTGCATCCTTGAAAGATAGAAATTTTGGTATTTATCCAACATTTCATTTTAGAGCTATGCTGTTCACAGACATTTTAAAAAAAAATGCTTTGTTTTTATTCGAGGTTATCGAAATATGGATTTCCAGTGAAATCTAGATATTGGATATCAAATTCTTGTGTGGAATACAATACTTCTTCTACCCACTATAGGTAAGTGGTAGAGAAAGAAAAAGAAAGAAAGAATTCCATTAGGATCTCGTGGGCTACAAGGTCAGAAGGAAAGGTTAAATGATGAAACTTGGAGCTGGAGGGGCAGTATATTAAATGTTACAACATATGCCTAGGTTCAGCAGATATAAAAAGTAACTGAATCAGCTGGTACAGATTAGCATAATGTATTATGATTATGCATCTTCTTGATAGCTTGGATAATACATAATAGCAATTGCACTTAAAAGTGGTGGTAAAGATTTGTTAATTTTTCAGAAGATATAAATTTTAGAACACGTATATAGAATCTCTTTATTTTAACACATACTAAGTCTCTTCCAAATAAATAAAAATTCCTTCAGAATATCCTGTATATTGCTGAATAACACTTTTGAAAAAGAAATTTCAGGAAATTGCCGTAACATTTTAAGAAGTAGCAAATTATATACATATTGCATCAGAAAGTTTTTAAAAGGATAGTGATATACTGTAATCAATAAATTCAAACATTACTTTTTTTATTATTTATAAAACTATATGTTAATGAGGGAAGGATTACTAGCAGGTTAAGTTCAATCTTGCCCATATAACCTTACGTTATAAGCCAATGCTATCACAAACTGACATCCTGTCTTATCAGTTCATCAAAGTCAGCCCTAACTATATATATATGCTTAAATGTTAGAGAGAAATGAAACTATTACTGTGTTATGCACTCTGTAAATTTAACTGTTTTGCCTGTTTCTGCATTTCATGAGTCCATCGTTAAGGGCCTTATTACAATCACCAGATAAACTATTAGCCATATACACTGCACTTTATCTAATTGAAAGTCAAATGCTTTCTCCTGTCCTAACAACAAATTTTAACTAACATATTAGTGCCTGCAAGTTCTGGTATTATTTTTATTAGGTTGACAATAATTCACACCAAATGTAATTTTGAACTGGTAACATAGGTACATCATCACTCATTTGTTTCCTCCCATGTTTTCCGTATTAAATAAATATTTCAGCAGCGCTCTTATGAATAAGTTATTAGGGACTGAAGCATTCCAGTTATTTCTAAGAAAATAGCTAAAGGATGTTCATTAAAACTTATTTGTTAATATGTAAAGAGCTTAAACGTGGAACTCCAGTCATTAAAACAACAATGGAGCACAAGTGCCAGTCATTGAAATAACACTCTCATCTCATGAGCAAAATAATTAATTAATTTTCAGGTGTAAATATATTTTGTTGTAAAATATAATGAAGCAAATTAAAAAATGCTCAGTTCTGCATAATGAATTGTTTCAACACTATTCCACGCCACTGAATGCTACCAGTTTTCATAAAATTGTGAGGGTGATATTTTTTAGGGATAGTCAGAGTATATAACAGAAATAATTACATTTTATGCACTCACTTGAAATATAAGACATAACTTAAAAAAAAAGTATGTATATTGTTAATTGAACCCCAGACATCTAGTTTCTTTAAGCATAAGAACACTGAAACCACTGATTTAAACCATTCAGCTAATCTACCACTTGAAGGTTAGCTTTTTATACAATAAAAACTTAAGTATTTCCCCAAATTAAGTAGTCACTAGTTGAGCTGCAGACTAACTTTAAATCATATTGTGGTATTTTGTGCATACTTGGACATAAATGGGGAAATAGAGGCAGTGAAATCTCCCAAGTGGGGAAACTACTACATTGGCTTTCCCTGTGATTGATTTAAATAGTATACTCTCCATAGAAGCATGTTTGAGCGATACTCATCCTTAAAAGGTGTGCATTTACTTTCTTGAAAAATAGTACATTACAGCATATTTAGGTTACAAATCCAATATGACGTATAGTCGCCTTTGTTTTTCTTTGATCTCTATCTGCCAGATTGCCAGTTAAATCTTGCTCAATCTTTCAAGTACCTGGTCTAGAAGATATTCTTCCAGATTGTGAATACTGGGTGTTTCACAAATACTTTTACAAACTTCGGTTATGGGTTCCTCACACCAAAAAAAGGAAAAAAGTTCATATGAACATATGTCCCATAATCCTTGGTTTTCGCATTATTCCTGTCACAATGAAAGTGTGAGTTCAACGGCCTTCGAGGTCCAACCTCAAAACTTCATTTCTCTATGCATTCATAGAAGGCATTGACCCATTGTACTATATACGGTAGATGGCGAAGTGTTGCCATGGAGACTTGTTTACTTTTGTCATTTGTCATTAGTCTGTCTTCAACATTTCAATTGTGTACACGTAGTGAGTTAAATGCACGTGTTTCGTTCCACCATGGCTGGATATTCATTTCGTGAACAGGCAAACATGATTTTTTATGTATGGTCGCGCGAATGGTAATGGACGCGAGGCTGTATGGCTCTATCAGATGGAGTGTCCAGACTGAAGACAACCGAGTCATCCAACCTTTGTCGCTGTTTATCGTCGCCTTGCTGATAAATGTGATAAATGCCTGGTTCCTGGCACTGACTGGTATCTACCATGACCGATGGCTAGGCAGAGGAGGACCAGTTCCATGGCCTGCACGTTCTCCGAACCTCAATCCTGTGGATTTTTACCTCTGGGGGCATCTTAAATCATTGGTTTATGGAGCAGCCATCCCGGATGCAGAAACGCTTCATCGACGTGTCATGGAAGCCTGCGAAACCATTTGACACCATCCCAGAGTTTTTGACAGGGTGCGACATTCCATGATTCGTTGAGTGCAGGCATGCATAGAAGCAAGAGGACATTTTGAGCATTTATTATGAGTTTTGTGTGTTATAAGTGTACCACTGTGTTGAACACCTAACAAGAAAACAAAGGATTATGGGACATATGTTCATATCAACCTTTTTCCTTCTTGTGGTGTAAGGGACCCATACCCAAAGTTTTAAAAGTATTTCTGAAACATCCTGTATATGGAAAATGCAGTACATGTTTTCATTCCAACTTACAGATAAATATACAAACTTTTGTATAATTTTAAATGTTGCATTTATCTGCCAATTGTAGTACAGGCCCTAATGTTAGAAAATGATGGTGCAAAACTAAAACTGAATTTACAATTGCAGGAATCCAAAAGACTTAACACATATAACTAACTTGCACTTATTAAAATATACAAAGAGTCACATATTAAAGCATATTTCACTTGTGTCAGATGGTTAAGATCACGAAACGTTTTTCAGAGACATTTGTCTCCACCTTCAGCTGTTTGATGACTGGCTGCCATTGCTCATCTAATGTATTGTGATCGTGATGCCGCCTAGCAGTAGTTCTACATAACTTCATTAGTTCTTTCGGCAGTGGGATCTCAAAATTCAACAAATGAACTTCTTTTTTGTAAATATAAATCTTTTCCCAAATTTCCAATTCTAAAGCTGAAGTTATAGGTTTTAATATCTTGTCCAATTTCATGATTATCCAACCAAAGTGGTGAGCTGCTGCCGACCTATCTGTTTGTTTTTGATATTTTGTTGGTGTTCAAATTTCTTATAGTTTTCCCTATGTAAAATTTCTCACAATCATCACAGTTAACAGTTAATTTGATAAATTTCTGATTTCATTTTGAATGTGATAGTGTTTTTGAGAGGTTTGTTAAATAAATTATTCAAACTGTATTTGTTTTGTGGAGCCAATCTAATATTAAATTCTTTGAAAATCTCAAATTTGTTAAAAGCCCATGGATTATGTGTAAATTTTTTATGTTTTCAATCGTTATTATCTGTTTCCTTTAATGTGGACAATTGCTCAAGTTTTTTTGTTTTTCAAATCACATTTGATTAACCTTTTTATTGAAGTTATTTCAAAATTATTGAGGCTTCTGTTTCTAAACTATGATGGTATACTTCTTGGTCCAATGGTACACTGTGGAGTCTATGTATTAAACTCCTGAAGACCGCAAATTGATGAAAAATTGGGTTGTATTTATTCTTCTTAATGTAATTGTCCGCATGTGTATGTTTTCTATAAATACCAAATTTTAAATCATTTTCATCTCTCATCATGTTTATATCTGAAAAAGGCAACACTCCTACCTTCTCTATTTCACAAGTAAATTTAACATATTTATCTCTTGTAGGTTAAGTAATTTCAATGCATCATCTTTGAATTTGTATGGAATGATTGCAAAAATATCATCTATGTACCTGAACCAAATTTTGTAAATGTAAGGGAAGGTTTTTGTCACTAATGTTTCCAGGTGGCCCATATACAGATCTGCTAAAAATGGTGACAAAGGGTTACCCATAGCCAACTCATGTGCTTGCTTGTGATGTTTCTTATTAAAAGTGAAGAAATTTTGATTTAAGCATATTTCAGTCAATTGTATGATATCTTCAATTTCTAAGGGATTTATACCTATAGAAAACTCTCAGCGGCCACCTCTGTTAAGAGAACACTCCCCCTTAAGACCAATTTTTGCAGGAACCAATTTAAAAACTCATATAATCAATGTATTTTTTACCTCTATTTAGAGATCATCACCTCTCTTTGCGACCAGCTTTTGGTGAGCTATTTTCTTCATTTGCACCCCTTTTCAGAGGCTGCTGTTTTGTTTAATTGAAAATTTCAAGATTTTTAAAGTGGTTTTTTGAGGCAATAATATAAGTCTTCAGGGCGCCTATCCCAAATACATGTAGATGTATGGGAACCCTTTTCTTTCTCTCACCCTTTCCACTTTACAAATTGCCTTCGAATCTAATGTCACTTGAGTAAATGTATAGTTTGACCACATGACTAATTTTTCTTTACCACACAAATCTTAAGCAGTCGTTTTTCTCTCCCATGTCCAACAGATTGAGACAGGTCGGGCACTTGATACGAACCCATCACATTCATAGCTAAACATATGTTTACTGGGGTAGAAATTGACTTTTAACAAAAGACTGGTATGTGTGAAAGAAGGTGAATGTGTTTATTTACCCTCCTCTCTCTCTCAGAACATATTTTTCTAAGAATCGAAAAAGTTTTTTTCCTAAAATCAGACTTCTCGATGTCTGGCAACTTTGTTAACTGCACTTGTTGAAACATGGAAATCTAAGGAGGAAGAATGCTATTATTTGAAGGATCCGAACATTTGTATTCCACACCAAGGATTCAAAATTCCTGGATTTACAAACAGTTTTGTTTCACATTTCAGGTCCTTTATATTATATGCCTAATTAGTATAATGTAGTACATGAGTAAGAAAAAAAAATCTTCACCCCTATTAAGCAACCATTCCTCTAAAACAGAGGTGGCGAAAACGTGACTCGCGAGTCATTTTCACTCATAGGCGCCATTCCCTCTCTACCACCGTGCCTTTATTTTTCACATGCTGCTGAGTGATGCAGTGCGTGTTGCATATTTCGTGACTCGCAGAAGGAAGGCGTTTTTGCCACCCTTGCTCTAAAAGACTAATTTTCAATGGAATCATTAGTGGTTGTTTAATACAGGTTTTACTGTATGTGCCCATTGCCATTAGTGATTAAAAGGAGGATCATTCTCGTTTTTATCATACATTCCTGGAGAAACGATAATTATGTTTTTAATATATGGTACATGCTTTTCAACAGCATGACCTCCAAGCTGAGGTAAGTTTTGCACCTGCAGGAACAGAAAGAATCTGTCTCTTAAGGTATGGACAGTATTTCAAGGTATATACTGCAAATTCTTGTAGAGAAGTTCATTTGTGCAACAACAAAAAAAAACTGGAATTTTGCTCAGAATCGCAAGAATAGGTGGCTGGGGGTGTGCTTCTCAGAAATTGAAACGGTTTTGGCCTAAAGTGCATTGATAAAGTTGCTTACTAGCTGTGACAGTGTGGAAGATGTTGAGAAAGTATATGGACGTACAAACAGTTCATTTGAGTGCATTTAGTTATTCATTACTCATTATCAGGGGCAGCTTTAATTGGTTATATATTTTTTTTTTTAATTTTTGCATTTTTTGTGGTAATAACACAACAAAATTTCGCTATAATTTTGCAACAAAAAATAAAAACAAAGTATATGCTTGGTTCATATAATAACCAAATTTGGAATTCATTTGGACGGAAACGATTAACTTATCTTTAACAATATAAATATTGTATTGTCCATAAAATTGAATTATTAATACCAGCAGTACTTTACATGAGGTTTAACAGAGATGAAACTTATGTTTGAAAGGATATTAATGCTTGGTAGGAAATATTAAATAAAATATTATTTAGTCCAACTGTTTATTCCATGATGCCAAATTGCAATTAGTTACAGCGTATTCAGGCCATTGAAGATCTTGTCAGCAACTACTTAATTATAGTGCAAAAGGACTCTTTCACTGTCTGCATTTGATGGTAGTCATTAGGCTTGAACAGATATCTCGTAGAATGTATGAAACTGGTTACCTTTAACTTTAAATGTCAAGAGTACATGTAATGCACAAGTTTCATTATTATCCTGATAGAAATTTTGGACATAGTTGCAGAATTCAATATAACATAAAAATACATATTATTTTCACTCTGAAATTCAGATAGTTGCTTAAACATAATCTTTACCAAATCAAATTGATATCAGATTTTGCAATTCATTTTGATGGCTTAGAAAACAAAAATCAAGTGCTTTGATTAGCTTTATATCGCGAAAACGCAAGTCTTGTAATTAATTTTTAAAATATGCCAATTTTCTTGTTTATGGTTCAGTCTTTCATGAGAAAACGAGAAATTCGTGAAAATTTGCTAAAAAATTACAGATTTAAAGCGTATGTGTTTATTGTGAAACATATAGATACTTCTAGACAAAGTTGTAAAACATTTTTTATGTTTATCATTAATAACAAAAAACATGGCCCTGATCATTATCAACAAACAAAAAAAGGGAAAGACACAGAATTGAGTCCTGTGTAAGGCCTATTTTTACTTGACTATACTACCTGTGGATTATTTCCCCCTATCTGCCTGTGATTTTAAAGATATATAAAAATGTTTAAAAGCTGTCCTCTTGTTACATAACCTTCCATTTGTTTTTGAGTAATATATCATATCTAGCACAGTCAAAAGGTTTACTTAAGTCACACAGTTTGCCCTGAACTGAGTGTATATAGTCTAATGTTTGCCTTTAAGGATCTTGATATTATTGAGGATTCAACTTCCTCCAGCCTTTAACAGTTGAAACAATTTGTATTTTGTTAAAATATATCAGAAAGCTATGAAAATGTTTAAGCTGCCTGCATTATTTGTTGAAAATATTTCAGAAAAAGCCTACAAAATATTGTTTTTGTTTTGCTTTTCTTTATCCTACCAAAATTTTTATAACCTGCTTTTAGGTGTCTAACTTACAAAACTGTGTGTAATTATCTTGTCAGAATGTTTTATTGTAGCTGGTATGCAACGTATGTAATCTGCATGTTGCCAGAACCTGATGAGTGATGGCATAATGAAGGTTCTTGTCAACATTGGTAAACATTGCATATTTTTACCTACAACTATATAAACCTGGCAAGGTGAATTAGACATTGTAAATTTTTTTGCTAACTGACACAGTCACTTTAAGACAGTTTGGTTTAAAGCAAATTTTCAGGAGGTTGTAGGTAAGAGCTTGTGGTTGTCTTGAGTGGAGTTGCCTGTAGCCTGATATATCTTTGTGTTTGTGTTGATGAACCTGTGCACCAGCATGCAATGTTATTCCCCCTGCAAGCACAAACTGATTATAATAAGGTGATTTGTTTTATATGTGCAAGCCGAGGGTAGAACTTTCAGAGCTGCTTGGGATTATTAATGGTTTCTTTCAGATCTCTGACTTTACAGCCAAGCATATGCAATGCTATACCACAAGTGAGTTACAAATTACCAATAAATCCTTGAGAATGTATCTACAATTTGAAAATCACAAGTTGCATTTGTTAGAACTATTTCAATAGTCCATAAAATAAGATATACTTCATATGCTTACAATAAATGAAAATTAACCTCAAAATACTGGTCATTGTAGCTATGATTTTATGCAAGTCAACTTACTGATCATAAATTAAAGATGGTGTGTGTTAAGATGTCCAAAGTGCACAAACTAGACAGAAATGCTTGAAACCTGAAACTGTACGTGTTTATAATAGGTACTTTCAGTATAGAAGCCATAAAAAGTCTCAAAAATATTCAGTTATTTCATTTATTTTTCCTCCCATTCACGGAGGTTTTAGGAGGTTGAAAGTTTGCAAAATTGGCAAAAGGCCACATACAACATGTGAGCTCAATTGTGACCATACTAATGATTCGGAGTCCAAATTTAATAGTTTACTACTTTGGACATCACACTGAATTTTATTTCTTTTAAAATGTTGTTAAAAACTACCCTTAACCTTTATTCCCAACCCTTATATAAAAAAAAAACTACATCACGTGACCAAATAGAGCACAAATTTGTGCACTTGAGCTGTAGGACTCGGCAAAAATTATTGGATATTTTACAACATTCTCTGTTGACCTTTCTGATAATAGCCCAAGTCTGGCAAAACATTTGCAATCTGTGTGTTGGTGTTTACTTTCTCTACTACATACTTACAGTAAATAAAGGAATTATTATTGGGTTATATGAATAAAAATTAGTATATAGTATGTGCTTCACTTTTTGAAGTAAAAAGCTTGATTCTTACCAGACAGAGCATTGAGTATCTACTTCATTTTGAGAACACATTCAAGTAATGGAAGCAGAGTAGAACATACTCAGGCGTCCATCTTACAAGAGTATGTATTCGTATTTGGTATGAATAAAAGCTAGTATATTATCAGTTTTATGAGTTCATTCTCTTCTCATGTTGAGCATGGTTAGATGCATACTTGCTCTTTTCTGAGTATATATCAATTTCTTTTTACTTAAAAGTAAATCTGAAGAGAATGGTACAATTTATGAGCTATACAGTATTCATGGTAACATAACCTGACCATTAAAGAAGTTTCAAAATCCTGTATTACTATAGAAAAACATAACCTACAAGTAACATTCAAAGTCAGCTTTATTAATTAACCTTACCTACTATGTAAAATATTAACTTAAAAATCCAGATACCTACTCATAACGTTATAAGAAAACTGTTTCATAGTGTACTTAAATAGGGTAAATATCCTGGGATTCTAAAAACAGTCAGATGACTTCATTCAACACCTTATAAGTTGTGACCTTCTAATCCATAATTACTCCTTTCTTTTTGCCTATAACCATTTTATTTATTGGTTTTCTGACATTGCCATGAACATACAAGAAGTTTCAAAATCCTATAGAGGTATCATTGAAAGTCAGATTTATTAATTAAGCTTACTATGTAAAATCCTAATCTCAAAATTCAGTTGCTTAAGAAGTTAGGTTGTTTTATAGAAAAATAGTGTAAACATCCTAGGATTCTAGAAACAATCTGATTTGAATCTGCATCCAGCACCTTATGAATTATGACTTTAGGTTCTGTGAATATTTTCTTTTTGACTGATTTATTGATAACGGACTTTTGCCTTTCTCATTTTATTTATTGTTTTGCTAATTTAATTTACGGCTATGCTTTTGTATGTTTTGCTTCAATTAATTTTTCATTTCTTGAAGGACTTCATAATTGCCTAACATTAGTGCTGAAACTTATGTAACACAGGGTAATTCCAGTTTTGATGGGACAGAACCAAATGCAACAAAATCTACTCCTCTAATTCAGAATGCCAAACAACACAACACTCAATCAACGAAGCTAGTATATGTCAAAGAGTAGATAACATGAGTATAAACTTACATTTAAGTGAACAAGATGTCTGTGGAGATGAGTATATACTCGCATGTGGTAGTAGGTTTTTATTCTTATGAAAACGAATATGTTCTCATTGAGTGAGTATATAATTACAGAAAGTGTTCATTCTCATGAGTATGAATTTTGGAATGTATGTTTGCTTTTTATTCATATGACCCATTATATTTCACTCAAAATTTTAATCTCGATATCTCACTGAAAATGCATGTTTTGAGGCTCTCTGAGCCAACAAAAACAAAAAAAAAAAATTAGAAAATGATCGGTGCGTATATGTCTGTGAACAGCATAACTCAAAAATGAAAAATCATTTGAATATGAAACTTGGTGTTTAAGTTCAGGACCATCCAAGGATGCAACATGAAGATTTTGAAGAAAATCCCCTCACCCTAAAATACCCATTACATGGAAAAGTTTTTGTTATTGTTTATTTTCTCAAAAATCCCTCTAATGAATTTGATTAAAATACCACATGTTTAAGATATTTTCATGGCATATAAAATGTATATCTTGAATTTGGCCATATCTTGGCCATTGAAGTCTTCTTCACAGTGATTAAGTTTTGTGAAATTTTGTATAATTGGAAAGTCATAATACATGGAAAAAAAACTTATTATAACTAATTTAAAATAAAGAGAGTTGAGGGTTGTTACACTACATCACTATAATATTCTTACTTGAACGCGTTTCGGGAGACGGTTTGTTCCCATCGTCAGCATGTCCTCATCTGATTTTGCCGGTCATCGTCTGGGGGATGTGTGTGGTTAGTGGTGTTCTCTGGTGCTGGGCTGATGAACCTCCAAAGGCTGTTGGGTGGCGGCAGTTCGAAATTCATTAGGTGATTCCTGTGTTTGACAATATGTATTTTTTCCCAGATGTCCAATTCATTACTGCTGTTGATCGGTTTTAAGAGTTTTATGTTTGGAGTGATATCATGGTTTGAAGACCAGAAATGATAAACTCCAAACATAAAACTCTTAAAACCGATCAACAGCAGTAATGAATTGGACATCTGGGAAAAAATACATATTGTCAAACACAGGAATCACCTAATGAATTTCGAACTGCCGCCACCCAACAGCCTTTGGAGGTTCATCAGCCCAGCACCAGAGAACACCACTAGCCACACACATCCCCCAGACGATGACCGGCAAAATCAGATGAGGACATGCTGACGATGGGAACAAGCCGTCTCCCGAAACGCGTTCAAGTAAGAATGTTATAGTGATGTAGTGTAACAACCCTCAACTCTCTTTATTTTAAATTATGACACATCACTGTTACTGGCTTCTAAATCTTCAAAATTAGTCAATTATTATAACTAAAATGTAGAATTCGTTTAAGTACACAGTGTCAATCTTTTTCCTAGCATTAGCCATTTTCAAAATATTCCATGTTGCAATATTACACTTTCTTAAGTATGTGACCTAATGAACATGCTTGAAAGTCTGCAATTCTTCTTTGTTCTTTCCTATGCAAGAACTTATTCCATAACTAAACATTTGAATGCTACTTTTCTGTGTGTTGTAACTAGCACTTATTGCTTAATTTGAAATCATACCTAAGTAAAAATCTTAGGAAGGCTATTCTTCTATCTGCTTCATGTTAATTGAGGTAAGCCTTTGTAGAAATGCTTTAATTACAAATTTCATTGTAGGTACAGGAGAAATACAGAAGGCTGGAGGGATAGACAAATCTTTTAAAAACAGGTTGCTATGTGATGGTTTTGAAATTCTGTTCTCTTAGCATGACCATGAGAAAAAATGAATAGTTAACTTACAACTTGAAATATGTATTCATAAGTATTTGAAAATTGAAATCAGTCACGAAGAATATCTCGGAAATGGTAAGGCCACAAAAAAATTGACATAAATTGTGTGCTCTAATGAGATCTACATTGTTTTTGTTGTAAGATTTTGTCAATCTCTTCTGGTTTACAAATTACACAAGTCATTCAGAATGAAGAAGACTTCAAAGGCTATTCTCAGAAGATTCAAGATATGCATTTAATTTATCAGACAAATACCTTAAACATATGGTACTTTAATCAAAATTGTTGAAGCCATTTTTGAGAAAATCAAAATTTTTTCTATATAAAAGGTAGATTGGAGTGGGGGATTTCTTTAAAATCTTGTTGTATCTTTAGAAGACTCTGGATTTAAATACCAACTGACTAATTTAACTGACTTTTAGTTTTTGAGTTAAACTGTTCACGGTTACACATGTGTGCTGACCTTTCTTGTGAAATCTGAATACCAAATTTTTGGGTGGAATGCAATGCACTTTATACAGGTAAGTAGTAAAGAAAGTAAAAATATATCATATGTAACAGATATACATGAATTTGTCATTGTTAGAGTAAGTTATGTGCGTGTTGAGATCAGATTTCTAGCATTATTTTGAAGCTCTGTAAATTTGCAGCTGGGTATTCTTACAGCACATTTCATAATATTGTGCACAAGAGAGACTGTTTTAAGTATACAAAATTCAAATAGCAAAGTAAATCAAGCCTGACGATAAACCTAAAATGCTGGCTTATGTTGCAAAAATAGTTCACATTTCTTTGAATCAATTTTCCACATATCAGATAAGGTCAACATTGCAGAGAAGCAAGATTTGCTGCTCAATCATCCACATAATAACTCTAACCTTACAAAATTAATCTCCATGACGTTACATAAATTGCAAGTTCTGCAGGCCGGCCGAATGGGCTATAGCTAAAGCTGTTCTTTCACATTAGTCGTGTGTAGGCATTAAGTTGGATCTCTTGAGAATTCTAAGGTTTACCAGATTGCTCGAGTCAGATGAGAAGGTTTAATGCATTCACAGAAAGCTGAAGAGCCATGGTTCTAGTCCCGAACATAGCCTTACATTTATTTATCTTTGGCCAAGATATTTTAAACAATAGTAAGTTCCTTTATTGGTGTTCCAAACAGAATATACTACATTTTTGCAAAACTTCCTTGAATAATCAACAATGTAAGAGGTAGTGTGAGTTAGCAAATCCTTAGCATTTCATAGCTCATTGTTGTAACACTAGTCAGTGCTTTACATAGGTGTATAAAACAGAAGTGCTGAATGAATGAATAAATACATTTCATAGTTCATTACCGAATAAAGTATAAATGTCAGTTACCATTATTTGTATATGGATGACTTTAATATGGATAAAAACATCTGAAGGCGTTTACCATGTTAAAGTTCTGTAATTCTGTAAGCATTAATTTTTATATGCATTTAATAGTTATGTCTCTCTGATACTCCCCTCATCATGTGATTGTGTCCAAATTTAAGTTCACATTTACTTTGCAGTGCTTCATTAAATATCAGATATGGATTTTAGAAGAGGTGGTAGCAGTTTTGAAAGTTTCACCTGAAGCTTGCATAAAAGGTTGCAATTTGTGGATACTTGTGAAAAATGAAGTGATCCTAAATGCTCACATTTTTGTTTATGGCTTTAATTTAATAATATTAAAAGTGCTTTACTATAGTGTTTTACAGATACTGTTGTTTTATTCTTGTTTTGCTCACTGAATCAGTGAATACATTTTCATTGTTGTTGATTTTATTAACAGAACATGTAATGTACATAAGATTAGCATATAAAATATTTTTGTAATAAGAGATTATTTTAAATGTAAATATATTGTGCAGTTAAATGTTGAGATAGGAATACTGATAAAGTGATTGTTTTTAACGGAATGCCTTTCTTATGTACTTAGTTGCAAAATATCAACAGAGAGGTTTGTTTAAATATGCTAAAAATTCAATAGAACAGAAACTGGAAATAGTCAAAAAGTCAGAACTGTTTTTATTACTTTTATTTTAGTCCTAAAATGGTAGTTTTGGAAAACTGGTTACAAATACTTTGTGTTAACCAAATACATGTTATTATTTTCTGCTTGGCTTTATATTATGTGTATTGACATTAGTGCCAACTTTACAAACCACACACTGCCATTTTATCAAGCTACATTAAATAAACATAGAACAATGAAGAAGGAAAGAAAACTTTAAATGGCAAAATAACCTTAAATCAGAAGAATTTAAAGACACCTTAATACAGAATTATTATTGAACAGTGCTTGTTGACACTGCATACATTTAATGAAGCAGAGACTGCATCTTAAAAGAAATAAAATAATCAGCTTTTTGTTGGTTTTAAAATTTAAAAAAAAAGGTATAATACATTTCTAATGAGAGAGGTTGAGCAAAGAACACATTATTTAATTTTATGTTCTTCTTTGTTCATGTATATTTCAAGTTTCTAATAAAACAGCAAAATTAATCTTTTAGTAGTGAATAAAATTGTAATATTTGAGGTTATATTGAACTGTGATAAAAAAATAAAAAGAATAAACTTAAATATTTTCTATGTTAATAAGGTATTTAAATTATTCCTTTACCTAAAATTTAGAAGTTAATATAATCTTGAATTGCTTTTGTATGTAAATGACTTTCTGTCTTTCATGAAAATAGTGAAAGGAATGCTAAAGTTACCATATACAAACCTTTACCTTGAATTGAGGTATGTATTAACAGTTTCTTATGAACCGTAGTGCTAAATATTTGTAAGTAGCCCATCTAGTAGCTGCAAGGGTAGGATAAGTAAGGTGGGTAAGAAACAATGCACAAAAAAATTAAGTTGGATATGAGGGAGTTTTGTGATTGTATCCATTTTATATATATAATTGGCCATAAATAAAAAGGAAGGTTTATAGTATGATAATTTAGTATGTAAGTGATTAAATAATTAAAACAAAACTAATGGCAGGAACTAAGTCATTCAAGCAAACTACTTTCTCAGGATTATGGAAAAATTACTGATTCCAAATGAGAACTGATAAATGGCAACAGCCAGTCGTCTTTACTGCAATTCTTCCAGGACAGTGTTATGAAATGCTTTACAGTTAACATGTCTTTGATTTTTTGATGTATAAACCAGAGGCAGCTTCTGGGGTAGTGCTGGCGTGCCATAGCACCACTTTTACAAAAGGAAATAAAGTGAAGTGTGCAGAAAACATTGTTTCCGAGTAGGTATTCTCTCCTTTGAACAGGCATGTTAAAGGATGCATGCTCTGCCAGTAGTTTCCTGAAGCTTGGAGCCAAGTTTAGGTTGACACTGTCTACGCTCATGGTTAGGGTGTACGTTTCCACACGGTTCATATGGGAAAGGTGGAGCCAAGATTGCTTGGTCACAGAACATACATTCCACCCATTAGAGCACAGTAAAGTACAGAACCTAGTGACAATGCAAGAATACATACTCCGCGCTAAACCTTTAATGCAGTGTTACCATCTTGTGCAAGCTAATGCATTTAGAAATGCAAATTAAGGCTTAATTAAATTGAATGCAGAAATAATACACCAGAATATCCTTATAAATAAAAATGTGTATATGGTTTTGAATATAACTATGTCATTAGGTTTCAAAACTAAGAAGCATTAATTGAGTATGCGTATATTTCACAGATTGGTGTTTGGTAATGATTGAGATATTTTCAGATTTGCTGTTACGTTTTATTTCTCATGCATACACTGGCACAAGATGACTAAAGTGAACACTTAAGTCCTACCGTGCTCTTTACGCCTGTGTATAAGAGCGCCATTGTAATAAATGTTCATTTCTTTTTCTCAATACATTTTGTTTCATACAATATATTATCAAATATATGAATTATTGACAAGATTACCTAGTAACATCACATTACCAATACAAAATAAGAAAATCACCCAAGTCACACAGACAAATTTTTTAGGAATAGTCATAGACAATAACTTAAAATGGCACAAACATATAGAAAAGGTTAGAAACAAAATTAATAAGGGCATATACGTATTGAAACAGATAACTCAAATTATGGATAAAGATAATATACTAAAGGTTTATTATGCATTTGTACACTCGCACCTAAATTATGGGATTATTTTATGGGGAACAGCGGGCAAGAAAAATATACTGAGAATATCTAGGCTACAGAAAAAAGCAATTCGAATAATGGAAAAACTTCAAAGGGAACAATCCTGTAAAAGCAGTTTTAAAAAACTAAAAATCCTCACAGTACCATGCTTATATATATTTGAATGTCTTAAGTACATAATAAGAAATCACACTGAAGAAAAAAATAGGAATATGCATGGGCATAACACGAGAACACAGCAGAACTACTTTAGAAATAGGCTAAGGGGATCATTAACTTCCAAAAGCATTGAAAGTGTTGCAAAAGACCTATACAATCATTTACCTCACCCAATCAAAGAACTACATGAAGAAGTGAAGAAAATTAATGCAATAAAGACTTACCTGATTAAAAATGCTTTCTACTCAATTGAGGAATACAAAATGAAACAAAATCTGTGAGCCGTAACTTGGTCTTATAACATTAATCTTCTGAAATTTGTGTTTAATTAATTTTAGATATTTAATCAATTCAATGTATCTATATCTGCTCAGCTTTATACCAAATACTACTTGTTTAATCAATAATGTACATATATGTTCCTAACTTGTGTAAAATTAGTTGGTAAATAGATAAGGTAAATATGTTTTCTATCTTTTATAAACTTGACGATGCTTTGTAAAAATGTTGCAAATGGCAGAATAAAACTGAAACTGCTACTGCACAAAGTTGGTAAACATATTATATTACAGGGATTTGTTTTCACTTTTTTTGGAGGAGTGGCACTGTCAGTAGAATGCCTCAGTGGCCACCATTGGTGTAAACTAAAAGGTTATGATTATCTCTTTAACAGGAGGCAACTGGATCAAGCTTCTGATGCACAAGTAGGGGCCAAAGAAGTTAGATATAATAAACATTAAATTAACAATGTGTACTAGTATACTAAGCAATGTTGTCTCTGTTTCATTAAATACTAATTTCATCTGTCAATAGGATCAGTAAAACATTACTGCAATTATTTCACATAACAAAAATATCTTAAACTGAATTACTTAAACCTTTCATACTGTTAACAGAATTAATCCATTAAAATTTTATTACACTTTAGTTTTATAACAAGGGCATTAGAAATAAACCAATATAATATACAGAGTGATTCAAAATAACACTGCAAATGTTTGGTATGTTGTGCAGGCAGCAATTGGTATTCATTTTTTAAGAGGTAACCCATGTCCCATGTCTTGAAATGCATGGTTTGGGTAGTGTGGGGTATCCGAGTTTGTTGAGATTGCTTTTAGTATTCCAATAGCGCTGCAACACTAGCATAAGTTGGATAGACTAACAACATATGTGTTTCCCTACACATGAGGACATCACACTACTGTCCATAATTGCATTCTAGCTGGTTGTGTCTGTCAACCAGATTTATTGTTGTGTTCAAGTTACTACACCCATATGGTGTACCAGACTTCTGTAACATCAAAGGAGGATCTTATTGCACATAGTGACCAAAATACTGAGCAACAAATCATAAATCTTTGGCCATGTACACCAATCTTTGCACCGCCCATATGTGTTCTCTAATTAATTCAAACTCCTTTTGTAATTCTGTGCACAATATGCTGTTCTTATTAGTTTCTTGATGAAATAACATCAAAACCGAACTGTTGTCAAATTTTTATACTCTACAGAGGCCAAACCATGCATTTCAGAATATGGATGTCCTCCTAAACAAATGTTGTGAGTGTTATTTTGAATCATCTTTTAAGCAAATGTGCAGAAATACAGAATAAACAACTAACGCAGTAAATTAATAATATTTTGCTTTTTTACAGTATTAGAATATTAAAGTACAGTGTAATTTCTAATTATTATATGAAACTAATGGCCTGCAAGATGATGATGATGCATATAAGGAGCAAAAGGTGGCAGTCATAAATGAAAAAGGCTTATTTCTTCTCATTGCATTTCCTGAAGAGTACTTGAGATGCCAAAAGACCTAAGCTCATTTCATACATTTAAAATCCTCTGGTGATTGAGAGAAAACAAACCTATTATCATGCGCTGTTTTTACTGCTATTTCATGAATCACTCATACACAAGTTAATTTTCTATCTAGTTTCTGATAATCATGATAAAATGTAAGCACAAATCAGTTGAATAATACCATGAAATGTACGTTTTTCAGCCTAAGATAATAGTCAACTGTTTAAAAACTGTTTTATGCTAGCCATGGTGTTACAAACTCTTCACACAAATTTGTGAAATATAGAAAAGTGATCATTCAAGAATACTTTGTGCCAAAATTGCTAATCTCTACATATTTTCAACCAATTTATTTAAAGTCACTATCACAAATTTGTTTAAAGTATTTATAACAAGAAATTAATTTTCATGGTCCTATGTAGTTAAGTCTTCAAGGAAGTAATTTTCAAAAACTTAAAATTGGGTCTTATATGAAATTCCCCCACCCCCATAAATGTGTGCATATCATTTCAAGAACATACTTTTTTGCAATCAAAGTTTACATTTTGTGTAACTTTAAAAAATTTTCTGGTGAAAACAACATAGTTTGTAAATAATTGTCATTTTGTAAACATCAATCATGTATTAAATTATTAAAAATACAAATCCAAAACTACATTTGATATCAAGAAAAGTATCTTTAAATCTTTTCAACTGTTTTCAAATAACATACACCAAAAATTTAAAATAAATTCAACAAACATTGCATAATGCGAAACATTTTAAAGTGACAAAAGTAAGAAAACAAGATGAGAAAATAAAGTTTTAGATTTTCATGGACCATTTGAACACATTGGTCCATTTAAGCATTGTGTTTGGGTATTTTAATAGTCAAAAGTGCAAAACTGCAATCAGATCCGTGGACGATCTGTGATTCTACAATGTTTGAAAATTTGTAATAATAATAATAATAATAATAATAATAATAATAATAATATACAAGTGTTTATCAAATAATTTAGTATCAAGTAGCCTTAACAGTTCGTGTTTTTCTTAAAATGTGAGAAGAGTTATGATAAATAGCAGAAAATATTTTGGATATAGCGTTTTCCCATATATATATATGATATATTTTAAATAAATCCTGTGGCACTACAGCCCATGTGGGGCCTGGGCCCACCAACTGACTGCCTCATACTCACTTAGGCCTGGCAGAGGTGGATGAACATCCAACCAATACAGGGAGGTAATGTGGCCAGCATCTACGAGGATGGTCTGAAACGTTTCCGACCTAACAAAGATACAAGACATTTTTTCAGAATTTTTTTTTTTATTTTTCAACATAGTCTCCTTGTAACTCTACACACTTCTCCCAGCGATGCTCCCATCTCTGTTACCCGTCCAAATAGTACTCGGCATTTTTCTCTGCAGAATAATTGTTTACGAAGGTGCTTGCCTCTTCATTTGACAAAAATCTCTGTCCTCCGAGCGCAATTTTCAGATGAGGGAACAAAAAGAAGTCGCTTGGGTCTAGATCTGGTGAGTAAGGCGGATGGTCAAGCAGTTCAAACCGTAATTCATGGATTTTCGCCATTGCAACCGCTGAGGTGTGAGGTGTGTTGTCTTGGTGAAACAGGATTTTCTTTTTCTGCAAATGTGGCCGTTTTTCCGCAAGTTCTGCCTTCAGCTTGCCAAGTAATGATGCGTAGTATGCTCCTGTAATGGTTTTTCCTTTTTGAAGATAATCGATTAAAATAACTCCATGACTATCCCAAAAAACAGTCTCCATCACTTTCCCAGTCAAAAAAAAACAGTTTTTGCTTTTTATGGAGCCGGTTTCCCCTTTGCAGTCCACCGTTTGGACTGTATTTTTGTTTCGGGCATATAATGGTGTATCCAAGTTTCATCTACAGTAATTAATTGGCGCCAAAACTCGGGTTTATTGTGCCTAAACTGCGTTGGAAATGTTCATTCAAACACGTTTTTGGTCTAACGTGAGCAAACGTGGCACCCAACACGCGGACAGCTTTCTCATGTCTAAATGTTGATTTAATATGTGACAAACACGTTCTTTTGACATGTTCATAGCCTCTGCTATCTCTCTCACTTTAATTCGGCGGTCGTCTAGCACCATTTGGTGAACTTTGGCGATGTTTTCGTTGGTAGTTGCAATTTTTGGACGTCCTGAACGTTCGTCTCCCAAGCTCTTGCAGCCACGTTTAAATTCAGCTGTCCAAAATTTCACTTTGGTAAATGATGGTGCAGAGTCCCCATACACAGAATCCAACTCATCTTTGATTTGCGTAGGCACATTGCCTTTCAAAAACAAATATTTAATGACAGCTTGATACTCAATTTTGTCCATTTTCATAAAAAACACTCACATCTTCTCATTCAAACGACTGTTACATAACAACTGAGCGTCTAAAATGGCTGAAACTTTGGTGAGTAACTGTCAACAGATGAGCAACGAAATTCACTAGCTTTTATTTATGAGTGCTGCCATCTTCATGTTGAGGTCGGAAACTTTTCAGACCACCCTCATAGCTTCCCCCAGCTGGAAACTGGCTTACAAGGCCAAGACCGCTGCTTGTCGCAGCCCCTTACTTTCCTTACAATGCTGAGTGGGCATTGGTCTTATACCGGAACCTATAATCTGCATCCCCATAGTGGGACTGACACCAAGTGCATCCTGTAGCCGGGAACCAGAGCTTCACACTTTAGTCCACCGCACCACGGTACAGGACAGAAATTATATATTTTAATAAGGTCAATACTTTTCCTGTGCTAAGCTTTTGTCTATCACCTGTGGTTGCCCAGCTATCAATAAGAATGAAAAGAAATTCACAACTTATTTATAGAAAGCTCAAAATACACATTTTATTCATCATGATATGAGTTTTCAAAATCTTTACAGCTATTTTTGAGAAAATAAATTATATTTTTTTAATCCTTTATAGAGGGTAGTTTGAATTGGGGAATTACTTTAAAACATTCACCTTGCAGCACTAAAAGAGCTTGACTTATGCATCAATGGGCTTTTTTTTTTTTAAGATATCTTTTTTTGTATTGGAATCTCAAGTACATCCCAAAATTAAATTTTTGGTTTGACTGTAACTGTGCAAAACTTTCTTTACCTTTGGTAAGTAAATGGTAGAAGTACAGGGTTAATCTAAATTAGTTACCTGATAATAAAGCTAAATTATACATAGTTAACTAACGTAGTTTATTTCCATTTCCATTACATACATTGACATTAACATTAAGTTTTATTTGCAATGTTTACAAATGTTCAATGTGACTCCCTTTTGCCATTTCCATTACGTACATTGACATTAACATTAAGTTTTATTTGCAATGTTTACAAATATTCAATGTGACTCCCTTTTGTCACTCGGCAGAAGTTGTGGAATGGTCAGCTCCAAACTTGCTCTAGTTGTAGACTTTTTTGGACTTCGTGCATAAGTTCTTGTCACGGCTTCCACAACATGGCCTGCTACAGGAGGGCATCCCTGTCCTTTCTCTCGGTCCCACACAACCTGTTTCCACGAATCGATCATACCATGTTTTGATAGTTTTCACCTGCGGGGGTTTTTTTGATACTTTGTACAAAAACGTCTTTGTGTGGTAATTTGTGATTTAGTTTCATGAAAAAACCACAGACAACACTGTGTGCGCTCCGCACCGCTGTAAGACTCCATGGCAACTGCTTACTAGGCTCAAGGTGTTACGAGTGCTTCACATTTTCCCCGCCAGATGAGCAAGCGAGTGCATGTAGCGAAGTCTGCCGACCATGTTTAAAACTTGATGATATGACATAAGGTTTGATGAACATCGGAATAAATTTCCATCAACAGTTTCGAAATAATTTAATTCATACTTTCAGGTAACTAATTTAGAATAACCCTGTGTAATACTTAAAACCATACAGACCAAAAAGAAAATGACACTCCTTGATCTTACTAAGGAAATGAACGTTCTTAACCTTAAGAAAATCAAGACTGTCAGAGCATTTTAAAGTGCTTACATGCCCCTCAAAGCAGAAATGTTGTGCTTTACAGTCATCATCTTGTATAAGTAATTTTGTTGTATAAATACCTCCATAAACATAAACTATAAATGGACTACCAGTGCTAATATTCTGTACAATGCTAATCCATATAACTTGCTTGGCTAATGCCCAGCATGTTTAATTTAAATTATAAAATGTAAATCAAAGTACTAAGCAGTTTGAAAACCTACAGGACACTTACGTATAGACTAAACATTGAAAGTTTCATCACCACCTGCCTTATCCAATCCTTCAGTTGGCCTCACTGCTTAGTTGCACCTTCCACGCTTTTCTTAACTAGAAGCTTCCTTGACAGGTGGCTCATTATGTACTCTTTGCGAAGAAAGTTTGTGTTAAAAAGTATTTGGTAGCAGTAGCTGTTTTAACCTCACTTGCATAAAGCACATACTGAGCCCCAATATACCGCAGAATATCTTTCCAACCATTGTAATACATGTCACCAGCTTTGTATTTTGTTAACATATTAGCTTGAGTGCTTCTACCTGTAACATGAGTATTGATAGAGTTGTATTTTCATGTGCGGCACACACACTTTTTAAATACATAAAGTAATGTTCTATTAAAGGGTAATGAATTGCATAGTTAGCAGGTAAAATGTAGTTATAATATGTAGCAGTAAGAAGTATTTTATGTGGTGAAATCTCTCTCTTATTTGTGGTCATTTTGAAGTCACATAAAAGTAGGGAAAATGTTCACCTGGCACTCCTTGTAGCATTTGTTGGTAACCTAATAAATATAACAGTGATATTCAGTCATAAAGAAAACGATAAAAGCTTAAATATAGTGAGTCTGGGGTAGAGGTAGGAACAATTATTTTTCAGTAACAGCTCAGACTGTTCCAGTTCCAAATAGCTGTTCCAAAATAACAGTCAAGTATTTACACACTGCAATAGCAAGATACTCTTGGTCCACTGTTAGAGTCAAGATTATTCTCCTGGTAACAAAGACATTGCTCCCCTTCCTTCTAGGATGCATGTATTAATTCATACTGCAGAGTCTTCATTATGATGCATGACCAGCCTAACAGGAATTTTTTAGCACCTGGAAGTATGGTTTGCCAGCAGAGTCAGATATTCATAGCCACTTAAATTCAAGCATATACATTTCCCATGCAGATAATAAGTATAACAATCAGATACCTTTGTCATAGGAGATGTTGGAAATTATGTCCTTGCGCTGCACATCTCTCACCACTTTTGAGAAAATTTGCATAAACACTCATTAATTCTTCAAGACCATGTATGAGGGCTGATCAACAAAGACTGAGACTGATTTTTTTTCACAGATGTTTATTACTCCAATTCAATGTTTACATAATCTTTTTCAAAGTAGTCCCCTCCTATTTCAATGCACTTTTTATAGCGTCTCTGCCAGTCCTTGAACACGTGCTGCAGACCATTCTTTGTCAGGTCCTTGAGAATCGCCTCACTTTTCTTGAGCACTGCTTCAGAGTTCTCAAATCGAATACCCCTATGCTTTACCTTTAGTGATGGGAATAAAAAAAAGTCACAGGGTGCAAGATCAGGGCTATAAGGTGGATGTGGTACACAGGTAATGTTGAATTGAGCCAGAAACTGCATGACTTGATTTGCGACGTAAGGCCGTGCATTGTCATGACGAAGTCACCACCCAGTCCGAGAAAGCTCTGGTCGTTTCTTTGCAATGTGCTTCCTCAGTGTAGCCAATACTGACGTGTAATATGCTGCTGTAACAATAGTGTGAGGGGGAACTGCATGCTGGTAAATCATTCCATTACAGTCAAAAAATGTGATCACCATCACTTTCCCTGCAGATGGAACAACTTTTCCCTTTTTTGGTGTTGGAGAACCTGGCGATTTCCACACTGTGCTGGCTTGTTTTCCTTCAGGATCATAATGATGCAGCCATGACTCATCACCTTGCTTAACACTGACAAGTCGGCCTTCTTTGAAGTCCTTGAACCACCTAAACACTGTTGCACAAGGTAGTGCATCTTCACTGTACGTTTGCTTCAGCTTTTCATAAGTTTCGGTGGCTGTATGGTTTAAACGAAAACAGAATTTGATTGCGCTGTACTGCTCCCCTCACGTCACCTCCATTGTCTGGTATGCGAAATGCACGTAGGGTGTACAAAATAGAGCATTACTACCAATCTACCAATACGAGAATGCTGCCGCCTAACAACATTATACATAAAAACCCGCTCTTTTCAAATATTATGTTACAGATACGAAACTATCACGGAAGTTACAGGAAAAAATCAGTCTGTCTTTGTTGATCAGCCCTCGTAAATAAAACGTGAATCAATAGAGAAATATTAACAGTATCCAACACCCAATTGCAGAAATTAATTCTACTCACATTATTGCATGGTTGCAACTCCTGAAATGTAGTTATCTTAGAGGGTTTTAATTTTAAAAGTTTATTGGCATTCCAAGCCAAGGTTTGCAAAATTCGTGATTCCTATGTAAGCTTTCTCAGAGATTTCTTTGGATTTTGTTCTAGCTTTTCTCCATCATCATCGAGTTTTTTCTTTGTAAGAACATGGCAATTTCATTTTAGTTTCTTATTAAGAGTAGATCTTGTTTTTCTAAATCTATTCACAAGATCAAGAATCGCTTCTCTGTGAGACACTGAAGCAGCAGGGAATCTGTCTATAAATCACTGTCTCACTTCTCTATGAGTGTTTGTTGTCACATCATACATGAAGATTCTGTACGCTAAAGTATACAGACTTTTTGGCATTATAACAGCACTAACACACTATAAGAATGAAACACATGAACTCTCAATATATCAGCCTCCGTATAGCACAGAGTTTGGTTCATTTGATTAGCTAGCACATGGACAGAAGGGAAAGTGGAGGAGGAGCAGAACCGGTTAGAAGCAATGCAGTGCAGGGCAAGCAATTCCCTGTAATATGATCATGTGTCCAAACAAAAGCTCTGCATTAGCTGTAAAACATCCATATACTTATTATAATTACTGCTCACTTAACTTGCATTAAACAAACTCGTGTCCATGACCATCATAGTAACCTTTTTGTATCAGTTTCCACGATGCATATAATCATAATTTTGCATAATCGCCTTTTGCATGTGTCATAAAAACTCAGTAATATCTGAATATTTCTAGTTGGCATTTCTCTCTATTGGAACTTGGAAGCAGGGACAATTCCAGTTCATACTTGTAACTTTTGTACTGTAATACAACATACTCTACAATCAGAGTATTACTTTTGAAACCAGTTATAAAAATACTCTAATGATTGTGCTAGTGCAAGGTCAGAGGACTGTTACTTTGGAACTGGACCTATGGTTATTTATTTCTACCTCTAATCTTTAGTCAATACTAGACCAACAGCATAGTGTCCTTGGACTGTTTAACACGTGCAGCTCCCACTGAATTACTTGTAAACTGCTGGCAAATCACAGGGAGTATAACTAAAATTTGGACATAATAGGTATTGAAAATGATAAACGTGATTGTGAATGCTTGAGCCTGGCCTCTGTAAATATTGTCCAGAAAAGACATTGTATGATTTTCTTTTTACTTGAAATTACAGTTAATTATCTTGCTAGGAAGTGTAACATCTGTAGTTTGTCCAGCACTATCTTGCAGAAGAATATATCACATATAAATTGCTAATGTAACAATACAGTTTTACTCGTAATAAGTGGCAAACTTCTTCTTGTGCAACTGCCATAACTTAACTGATAAACACGTGCACCATTACCTGAGTTTGGGAACAAATCTAACAATAGGTACAGTAACTGTTGGTATAGTCTTAACTCTAGGTTCACAGTAAATAGATCTTTATCTCTTAAGTTTAGCCTTTT
Organism: Deroplatys truncata; assembly: GCA_030765065.1. NCBI lineage: Eukaryota > Metazoa > Arthropoda > Insecta > Mantodea > Mantidae > Deroplatys > Deroplatys truncata. Next base: position 24,138,097 of record CM060977.1, read on the forward strand.
AGATATTGCTCAACACCTATGTTCAAAAATGATATTTGTTGAAGTTGTTCACAATAAAAACTAAACATAAATGTGACACAAATACAAAAGCTTGCAGTCATGTTCTGTAATGTTACTATTCACAGTAATTTTCATTAATTTTAGCATTACAGATGAATATATAATATCTGAAAACTCTTTTTTTTTTTAATGATGTTAATGAAACGTTTTCTGAGGCCTTGTTTATTAGAAAGATATATATGTTTGTTATAAAATTAAGAATATGGGTGAAATTACATTTCCACTCCTGTTGCTGAAGTTATCTAAAATTATAACTGCTCAGCAACTGGACATACATCCATTCTGAAGTTCCTGGATATCTCAATATAGAGTATGTGGTCTGACCTACTGAATACTTAATAATATTGCTCTTTCCCTCCATTTAACGTAACTGCCGGGTCTCGAGAGGACTGGATGGAAGGAATTATGCCTAATAAAGAATGTAACCAACTTGTGTGGTTAACAGATAGATCCTGCATAGGGACCGAATTGAGCACAGGTTTATATAGCCTATCTCCAAGGACATATATCAGTATGAGCATTAGAAAATATTGCACAGTTTTTCAGGCAGAAGTATTTGGTATCCTGAGCCGTGCTCTAAGAGGTCTTGAGAAAGGTTACCACGGCAAACAATTTTCCTCCATGGTGTAGGTTGCCATGGATTTTTTCGGGTTTAAAGATCCTTAGCATGGCTTCGTTCGGAAGGGAAGTAAAGCCGGTGGTCCCATGTCATAGATTTACAACACGTAAAGGAACCTCAAGCCTGATAAAGAGGCCTCTGAGCAAAATTACCAGTCTTTCACACTCAATATAGAATGGGACGCTAAGTACCACAGCAGTTAAAGAGCGTCCATAAATAAAACTCAATTTAATTTTAAACGGCAAACAAATTCTCATCCTCATAGATAGCTAAAGTGCTTTAAAAGCACTCTCCTCAGACTAGGTAAAACCGAAAGTAGTGTGGGATTGCCTAAATGTCCTGATTTCCCCGTCATTTTTCAACAGGCTTGATATGTGGTGGGTGATGGGACATAAGGGCATCTATGGAAATGAAAAAGCTGATCAGCATGCTAAAAAGGGTGCCCTATGTTGGCTCTGAATCCATGGTTGGAATTACTACACGTGCTGCCAAAACCTTGGTAAAAACACGGATTACGGAAGCACACCAACTGAGGTGGCAAAGCTGTCCTGAACAAAGACAGGTCAGGAAACTGGTCTTAGGTCCATGCAACACTCTTTCCTCATCTCTCCTGAGATTGGATAGAACAGGAATAAGGAAAATAGTTGCATTAATTTCTGAACATGGTAACTTCAGGAAACATCTACGTAAAGTAGGACTCTACAAGGATGAACCCATCTCTACAATATGCAAAGAGGATGAGAAAACTGCCTTGCAAATCCTGTTGGATTGCCCATTCCTGGAAAGAAAGAGATTTACCCTTCCTTAACCAGGGAAGGCCTAGGAAAGGATGCTGACATTGGAACCAAAACACTGGAACTTGTTCAGGGAACAGATTTTGGGAACAAATAAAAGCATTTTTTCCAATGGGGTTACACAATAAGCCTTTTAGGCTGATGTGTGGGAGGTCGGCAAAACCCTCCAAAAAAAAAAACTATTATCTAACCTATCTAAAATTATTTTCACAGACAATTGTTGCATTGTCACCTGCACCAATTGTCATTACCTGGGATGTGAGAGTTCATGAGATGTTCAGCTTTAAGTAAAGTTTCTCCTAAGTGATGTTTTTTGTCAATTTCTTTGTAACAAATTTTTTCAGATGGATAAATTTTACCTCCCCACCTAGGTCAGAAGTCCTGGCGCAACCACTTTGTTATTACCTTAATTTATTCATGAAATACAACAATATGAAACTATTGTTTGTAATATCCCATTTTGTGTCACACAAAAATTATTAAACTGACTGTAAGCTTTTGTGTGTTTGATGTAGCTTTCTTAGTGAATGACTGCTTACAGCTGATATTCACAATATTAAGAGATAAAGTGAAACATATTTAAGTTTTCTGTTTCCTCTAGTTAACTGTAACAGTAGCCTTTGTTTTCCAGCACTGATATTTTGAAAATTTTCACAAAAATTTGTATTATTTTCTCACCTTTAAAGAGTAAAAGTATTTAAAATGTCAAAGAAATATTGTTTAATAACTTTTAGTCCTTGAAGAATTAGTGTTTACACACACCAGAAATTATAGTGCATGATAAAACAGAACTAAGAATAGGAATAAAATGTTTGAAACATTCAGATTAATGCAAAATATGTAGGATAAATATAAACCTAATGATTATAAACTTTTAAAAATTGACACATGGAGTGTGAATCTAAAACATGAGCAACAGATTTTTTCATATGCTTTTTGATTTCTTGCTTTTTGCATTGCTTATATAATACAAGTAAATTGCATTACTAAAATATATTTATGTATATTGTTACAGAATTGAATAAGGAGAGGTTTCACTTTGATATTCAAGATTTGTAGTCCTCAGAAGTTGAACAGACATGATGAAATGATTTGTTTCAGAGCACACAATAATGTTGCCTTATTTCTTTCACTCTCGCAGTTACAGCTTGCACCTTTATCAGCGGAATTGTCAAAAGAAGAGTTACATTCAGTCACAACAGGTGGGGACAGTAGTGGTGCTGCCAGTCCACTAACTGCAAGGTCGCTCAGACTCGAACGAGTTGCGCAAGCACTAGCACAAAGTCAGGAAGAACTGCGCAGGTGTGTATGCTTCAGTTAGCTTCTCTTAGCTGTGGGAAATATCATTCACTAGTGTATAAATATGAGTGCAAAATGAAATGGTAGAAGTTTGTGGTTATGTTGGATATAAACAATAACTATTGCAGTCAGAAGACTGCCCCTTTAATGCACAGTGCATTATTTCCTGGGAACACAAAACACAAAGGTGAATATGTAATGCGTAATCAATCAAGAACAGGAAAAAAAAGTAAGAATAATAACTTCAGTTTGATCATTGCAAATTTATCACTTTTCAAGGCTGGTCCACAATAAATCCAGATTGGAAAGCAAAAGAGAACAAAAAATAAAATATCGGGACATCTATGGCTTTTTTTTTTTTTTTAATCTTTTATTTACAGCTTAAAGTCCTTAACTGAGTAGGTTATACAGACAATGAATGAAATGGGTGAAGTAATGCTCAAATGAGCCCAGGGTCCACAGAGCTGAAAGTTACCCCACTCATCTTTTCAGGATAAGGGAAGACCCCAGTAAAAAAACTTATCCAGGTAATTCATCCTAACCGAGATTTGGGACTTCTTGAATGCAAGGCAGACATGCTAACCCCATGCCACAGGTGGGCCTAGGGCTTTTGATTCACAATAAGTCAAGAGACGGAATGGGTAAACATATGTTATATAGGTTTTGTATATTAGGATGCCATTTATTCAAACAATTTGTTTTCTCGTCTAAATGTAAGTTAGCAAACTTTGAAATTCACTACAGTAAATATGTTTAAAATGTAATGTCTTAACCGTTTCTGATTCTTAAACTAAATACCATGGTCTACACAAAAACTGAGAATCTGAGAATATGCATCTGTCAAGAGCCATTCTGATTTTATTTTCTCAAGCTTGCTAGAGAGTGCTCTAGCATCTGGCCCCCTGAAGACAGCTATCACAGTAGTGATGTCACAAACAGTTATTTTCAAGTAATGGTTATAACTGTCACAATTACAGTGCATTAACAGTTACCGGTAATGATAAAAGTTATTTGCTTTCTGGTTATCACGTTCACAGTTACATTGCATTAATGGTTACCAGTAATGATTAGAGGTAACTGTGTTTCAATATGAACAATATTGTCGTTTGAGCTTAGTGGACTGCACATATTTTGTTACTAAACAACATTAATGGTTTATTAATACTCATCTATCTGCGAAGTATAAAAATTCAGGCACCTATAATTGCATGTGAGTAACCATCTTAATGCAATGCAGTGCTGACTGACCAGTCATCTGTGGCCTATGACCTATATTCGAAGCGATAAGCAACAGGCTGTAACAAACAAATATGTACTTGCGACTCCGTGCGAGGATGACTCAAGTTGCAAATGAATATTGAAGTAACTAGTTCCCCATAAGTAATACCGATGCTGCACACATGCAGTGAATGTCATCATACAGGCTCAGTAACTGTTAATGTGATAACTAGTTGTCTTTGTTATTAAGGTAACTGTGTTATTGGGTAAATAGTTACTTTGTATTTGTTACTTTGGTAAGCATTACATTATTTTCTGTCCATCCTTAATGCACAGTAAGCTGTGATGGGGATCAGGAGACTAAAAACTTAAGATTCCCAGCTCTGGAAAGCTTGGTGTTGATTGTGCAAGCTCACATTTGAAAACAAGCATTTTACTGTTCCTGGATAATGGTGCACAAGGCTTAAGTCATGTCCTCAAACATGTCCAATCTTAAGTCACTTTTACAGACTGAAGACTGATGATTTGGATACATAGATTCTCTGCATGTTTTAAATGAATGTGCTTCTTAACAGTTTTCTTCACTAACCATAGTAAAACCTAAATCTACTGAACTGTTTAAGCATAGACAAGGCAATGAATAGTGCATCTAAATTTAAAAACTGAGACTTGCATTTGGTAGGTGTGACATTTAAACCCATACTGGCAGAAGCCGGAAAATAAATGAATACCTGGTATAAATACAATCCAATATATACAGTCATGAAGCTGCCGTGTAGTTTTTAAATGTGAGCGATTTTAAGAGCTCATGCAAATGATTAAGGCACAGACTCATGAAGACTTAGAACCCTTAGTTCTCATAAACAGCAAATGCTAGGCAGGTACCCTGAACTTAGACCTAAAACATTTCCCTTCCCATTTATCATTTCATGCATCATTCAGTGCCCACCACCTGCAGTGCCATATGCTCTGAGAGCAGGTGTTAAAAACTTTAAAAAAAAGATAAAGCAGGGGTAACTGCAAAATAACTAAAAATTACTGCTTTTATATGGTGTATTGAAATTGATTTGAATCCATTTTCAGTATTGGGCCATATGTAAAATTGTAAATGAGCTGATATAAATTTTTATTTCACTGGAGTTTTACATGCGAATTAAAGTAAGCTGGGTGTTAGTTTAATATAGCAACATACAGCATGAATTTGACAATCTGTTGAATGTTATCCACAGAGAGAAATCATGAAAGATTATGCAGTTTCAATATGCTGCAGGTTTGATCAGCATTTGCATAGCAATATTCAATAAGAGCCAATCCAGTTCTTTTATTTAACAAGATAAGATTTGGGATTTATTTTGTACTAAATATCTTGTTTCCAAAATGTCCCGAAAGACAAGCTGGGGATATGTTAACTTAAAAGGTATCGAGAAAGTCAATGAACTCGGAACCAGTTGCTTGGTGGTTTTTCACTAGGTGTGTGGACACATGATTGCATGCTACTGCTGCTGCTGCAATCAAGGTCATGCTACTGACGAGGCTTTGCTCTGCTCTGGCTCTGTAGTATTGAGTTGACAGTGATATGGTGTAGTTCAGCTATTACGAGTTATTTATCATTTTGTTCTGTTTTAGTCACAAAGCATATTATGGCTCAGTTAATGTTTTCTACTGCATAGCATGTATTTATTTATGATTCGTATATGTTAACTCAGTCAGCCCGCCAAGTGAAAATATTTAATATTGTTCTCAGACGAGGCTTGGTTCCACCTACATGGATATGTGTGTACACAAAATAATTGTTATTGGAGCTCTGATAAACCTAATATTCTTCATGAAGTACCCTTCCATGACAAAAAAATCTGATGTGTTACACTCACATGACTTTCTCTACTCTTGTACAATCTATTTTTACAAACGCCTATTCTCCATATGCTTCATATTAATCGAGATGTCAATCTTATTTGTAATTTTCTTGTAGATGCAAGGGGAATATGGTAGCTTTTAAGCGATAGTCAAATATTTTATCGCTGGTTGCTATGTGGCGCATTCCATTCTCTTTGCATGTCCAGAACATAAAAAAATCTGATGTGTTACGCTCACATGACTTTCTCTACTCTTGTACAATCTATTTTTACAAACACCTATTCTCCATATGCTTCATATTAATCGAGATATCGAGATGTCAATCTTATTGCAATTTTCTTGTAGATGCAAGGGGAATATGGTAGCTTTTAAGCGATAGTCAAATATTTTATCGCTGGTTGCTATGTGGTGCATTCCATTCTCTTTGCATGTCCAGGACATAAAAAAATGAATAACGAATTTGAGAAAAAGTATAAGTATTGGAAAATTTAAGGAAATAACAAGCAATATCTCGAAAACGGTTCACTCAACAACAAACATGTATATGACATAAATTGTGTATTGTAACGCGATCTACATTTTTTGTGTAGTAAAATTTTGTCTATCTCTTATGGTTTACCAGTTATGCAAAAGTCGTTCATAATGAAGAATACTTTTGGAGACATTCCCAGAAATTTCGAGATATACATTTCATTTCTCATGACATTATCTTAAACATATGATATTTTCATCAAAATCGTTAGAGCCATTTTTGAGAAAATTAAAATTTTCGAAAAATGTTCCATGTAAAGGGTAGTCTGGGGTAGGGGGATTTTCTTGAAAATCTTCGTGTCGCATCTCTGGAAGATACTGAACGTAAATACCAAGTTTGGTGTTTATCCGACTGTTAGTTTTTGAGTTATGCTGTTCACAGACACACACACACACACACAGACACACACACACACAGACACACACACACACAGACACACACACGGACATGTTTCCAAAAATGCTTTTTTTGGATTCAGGAGGTCTCAAAACATGTATTTCCGGTGAAATCTCGGTATCGAATTTTTGGGTGGAATGCAATACTTCCCCTACTTACTATACGTAGTAGAGAAAGTAAAAATGAATAACGAATTTGAGAAAAAGTATAAGTATTGGAAAATTTAAGGAAATAACAAGCAATATCTCGAAAACGGTTCACTCAACAAAACAAATGTATATGATATAAGTTGTGTATTTTAACGCGATCTACATTTTTTGTGTAGTAAAATTTTGTCTATCTCTTATGGTTTACCAGTTATGCAAAAGTCGTTCATAATGAAGAATACTTTTGGAGACATTCCCAGAAATTTCGAGATATACATTTCATTTCTCATGACATTATCTTAAACATATGATATTTTCATCAAAATCGTTAGAGCCATTTTTGAGAAAATTAAACTTTTCGAAAAATGTTCCATGTAAAGGGTAGTCTGGGGTGGGGGGATTTTCTTGAAAATCTTCGTGTCGCATCTCTGGAAGATACTGAACGTAAATACCAAGTTTGGTGTTTATCCGACTGTTAGTTTTTGAGTTATGCTGTTCACAGACACACACACAGACACACACACGGACATGTTTCCAAAAATGCTTTTTTCGGATTCAGGAGGTCTCAAAACATGTATTTCCGGTGAAATCTCGGTATCAAATTTTTGGGTGGAATGCAATACTTCCCCTACTTACTATACGTAGTAGAGAAAGTAAAAATTGGTGTGTGATGTGTTATGAGCAGAGAAAGAGTTATAGGACCAATTTTTTTTCCAGTGACAGTTTAAAAAAATTGAGTTTTGTTTATGAATGCTCTTTAACTGCTGTGGTCCTTAGCATCCCATTCTATATTGAGCGTGAAACACTGATAATTTTGCTCAGGCTTTATCAGGCTTGAGGTTCTTTTACATGCCATAAATCTACGACATGGGACCGCCAGCTTTACTTCCCTTCCAAAGGAAGCCATGCTAAGGATTTTTATGCCCGAAAAAATCCATTGCCCTCTGTCAGGTTTGAACCCAGACCTTGGGAACTAGAGGCTAGCATGGTAACCACTACACCACGGAGGACAACTCAAGTCAACAGTTGATGCCCCTACATATGTGAACACAATTTTGCTGCCTTATTTTAGAGAATTAACAGACAGAAGCTTGAATTTGCCATTTTTCAACAACACTCTACCACAGCTCATATGGTCAGTATTTCAATTGAAAGTGTGTTTGAGAACAGAATTATTAGTAGAGATTTGAGGCTGCCCCAGTCCCCTGACCTAACCCTCTGTGATTTCTATCACTGGGGTAAATTAAAACATACAGTGTACAAGACAAACCCACACACCCTGGAAGAATTGAAACAAAATATCCGCCAGGAAATTGCCAGCATCTCTCAACTTGAACTACAGCATAGTTTCCTAAAGAAGTACCAAAAATGTATAGACGATAGTGGCCAGTTTCAGCATCTGCTTTAATAAAGTTGCTAAGTAAAGCCTTAAAAAGTAGCTGTAAAAAGTTGTATGGTTGCGAACAGGAAAAAACACTGTGCAGTCGGTTCTTAGTTCACTGGCTCTCCCGGTACTTTGACTAATGTGCTAATTACACGTTCTGGTTCATGCTTTAAGTTCATTTCAAATGCTAATACCAACAAAATATGGACATTTTGAGCTAAATTACTAATAGTAAATACTACTATATTCTGCTTCATTCATGAGAACTTCTTTGTTAGTTATTTGTAGAATCAGCAACTACAGCAATATCAGAGCCCAACTGCAGCTTGGAATCCAACATACCAACAAGGCTTACATAATACAGCATTCTCAAGCAACAATTGCTAAAGCATTAACCTGTCAAGGTGGTTTATTGTCGCCCTCAGGACAAAGAACGACTGGGGAGGTTTAAGCTCCTTATTTTATATATCTGTTTGGTGGGGGGAGCAGGCCTACCCAGGGAGCTGAGATGTAAGGCACTCAAGCAGCAGAAAGTAAAGGCTGGTTCACAATAACCCGAGAATGATAAACAGAACAGAAATGCATGTCAATGGCCATATTGACAGGAAAGTGAAAAATTGATTTTGCATATTGGGACATCATGTGTTTGTAACTGACCAATGATATTTTTTCAGCCAACATAATGCAGGTTAACCAGTGTCAAATTTGATCAAATAAACATTATCTAAATGCAAATCTATTACTATTTGTGATTCATTTAGTCATACCAAGGTTCATTCCTTCATTAATAGTGTATGTTAAAGTTGTTTGTTGTTCTTTGTTAACTTCTACCAGTTCTTTTGCCAACACTCAAACGGGGAGTCAGGATGCACATTTGCTAGAATTTCTTCCAGTTTCATTTACCCAGCCTGTGACTAGAGAGAGCGTGAATGATATATTATAATACATGTATTTTAACTACTGATGGGACAATATCACTATTTCTTGATACTCAGTACTAATACTGATTTTTGAGCACTGATACTTGATACATTATAAAAATTGTAAAAGTACTATTTTGTTCACTAAAGTATGTTCCTATTAGTAGTTTTCTGCGTATAAATACATGTAACCAATTTTGTATTGTATGCTAATTTTGAAATTGTTCCTGTTTGACATTCTCCAATTGGCAGCAATTTTTTATCTTGATAATATAACAAGTTGTATACCCCCTCCAACAAAATTATAATAATAATTTCTTTGCTTTCCATTTTATGTAACTATATTTTGTGCTGAAAAACTTTCTTTATACAATTTTCTACACATATTATCATTGTATGGTATACCTGTAAGCTATGCTTTTGACCCAAGTTTGACTTGCATAAACCCCATCTAATATATGGAAGGAAAGAACAAGTATTTCCATGCATTGTAATATCTCACATCTTAAGTTCTGATATGTTTCTGCTGGATTCACAGATTTTGGTCATTGAGGTAGATAAATATAATTGCAGAGAGAGAGAGTCATCAAGCCAAGCTATTGCAGAAATGTGATTCAGTGCATCAACTAAATCAGCTTCATTCACACTCAATTAACACTGCATATTACACGAATACCTCTACTGCTTCCCCCATTGATTTGCACATTTTCATTTAGACACAAGAGTCTATGGGATGTTGCATCGATTCACGCAGAGGAAACAAACTCAAGGTCTTTCAAGAACTATAGTCCAGCAACTCTTTGGGGAAGTATTGAAGGTTTATCTCAAAGTATTAGACATATTTCAATACCACTGAGTATCGAGTTATCAACTGTATCGAGGTCCCATCCCTAATTTTAACTTTGTCATTCTCACTGTAGTTACCATTCTCAGTTATTATGAACCAGCCTTAACAATGTAACTGTTTGTGTTCATCTAGGGCATGGATCTGTTAGAAAACTCCACTTGGTTTACTTTGTGTAGCATGATATCTTTAAGCTCCTTGTACATGTTCAAATTTTTGTCAAATTCAGTGCTTTACAAGACTTTCCAAGAGTTGTTACAACTTCACAACTTTTCTTGTCAAGTTGCTTCCAATACTTTTAAAGTCTTTGGAAGCCTTGAAAGCAAATAAGGACATGCTAAAAATGATAAAAGGTTTGACAATGATTTGATGGCTTTGGCTAATGAAATGCAATATATACACTGCATTATGAAATCTGCAACATGACTGAAAGTGAAAAGTAAACAAAAATGGTTACTTTGGCAAGGGATGTCATATGTGAGCTGATTAGGTTATATGAAAACTAGCCATGTGTATATGACATGGGCTTCATGGATTACCACAAGATGAAAGCAAGAGCTTGTGAGAAATTGCAGGGCAGATTTCTGAAGTGTACAATAATGCAATGTTATATAGTGTAGTTAATATATCAAGTCGTACTCTTTCCATTGTATTCTTTAATCGTAATCTGGTTTCATGGGCTATGTAATATTATGTAGAGAGTAATATTTCATTGCAAATTGTTATGTGATGCTAATAGTAATTTACTTTGCACGTGATAAATTATCAATGTGTTCTGAAGAGGTTAAGTTAGGCAAAGAGACAACGTGTAAATACACATTTATGACATTCTCAAGTTTTGCCAGTTCTTGTCAAGTCTTGTCCAATCTTGTCAAATATACAAAAACATTTGACAATTTTTCTTGTAAGCTCTTGAACTGAAAAAAAAGTTTGATCTTGTACAAGAGGCTTTAAGGGATATCTCACATAAATACAAAGTTTGGTTTAAAAATTAAATTACATGGGAAGTTGAACACAGCAAAGCTATTAGGATTCTGGATAATACAATGCAGTTTTAACTCTTCACTTGCTTCGCTTACCTGCATGTTCTTAAGAAAGTGAAGTGTTGTTAAAGCTTAATTGTAATACTAACAACAGATTTGGTATTCTCTCTCTCTTCCTGTTCAAGCCAAAGAGAATATATAATTTAATTCATACCTACATGGATCTGAGGCACAAAGCCTGCCTTTCTCTTCCCTTGTCTATGATGCCCCAAAACTGATGTTGAAGCTGAAATTATAAAGTAGGAATAATGGAATAATATTCTGAGAAGGATAGCGATATAAAATAAGTAATAATATATTTAAAATCAGCGTATGTATAAAAAGGAGAAGCATTGTGAAAATTGTTGACTGTAAAAGCGACGGAAAGACCAGACAGGCACAGTTTTGTTAATTAGGGACCTGCCTCAGGTAGAAAGGGTAAATACCATTGAAGCAAGATTTTCCTGGTAACAGCCGAGGACACTTAGCCTGGTGAAGGTCACTCTAGGCTTCAGGATACCGAGTTGTGACGAGCATTTGAGGGGAGAGTAGGGGAAGTGAGTAGCTTGCTTTTCCTTGTGCAGCGTGGGTAAAGGCAGTCTGCCCTGAGCGATCAGTGAAAGCGGGACGACATTCTCGTCGAGTTGTGAACATTGGCGGCGAACATGCAAGAGGGTAGAATGTTCAGCTGTAGTTAATAATCTTCGGTCTTGGTAAAGACACAGTAGCATCGTATGCATTTAAAAGTGATCGGCAAACCTTAAGTTTTATTTTAAATGGTGAAAATAAAAGTGTTCCAAGAAAACGTTTGTGTTTCTCTGTACATACACTCACGCATACCCAGTGATTAAGATCTCATGCTCGAGCAGCCGTGGCAAAGTATATAAAAAAAAAACAGCTAGGAGGAGAAAAGCAGCAACCGTGAGGCAAAGGTATTGCTTCATTGTTGGAGGACGTAGCGTGGCTGCGTCAATGTTATGACTCTGATATGTCACACACAATTAAGTTGGCAGATTCTGGTCTAACGGATGTTTAATGTTAGCAGGGAAGCTTCAGCTGTATGTATTAGATTGTAGTTTCACAGAGATGGTCTCTGGTAGCTTACTTGTAAACAGTATATACAGGCTCCTAGACCAGGAATGCATAAATCTCAATTGCAATAAAGTTATGTAGAGGTAGTGCTTGTAAGAGGCATGGAGTTGCTGAGTATGTACATCCTGTCCTAGACAGTACATAACAATCCTCGTATTGCAAACAGCATTGCGAAAATAGAGGAAGAAGCTTTTGATGCTACTTACTCCCCCCCTTGGAGGTTAAAGCTTCGAAAGTAGCATTTTTAAGAAGCAAGTATCTACACTGAAGATTTAATTCCAGCTTTTGGGAGCCTATATGATCCTTGCTTGTTACACTAAGATTACTATTAGATGTTTAGATTGTATTGTTTTTCTGCAGGCGAGCAGGTTCACCGGCCACGCTGCCCCCTGCTGGTCTCGCTCTCAGGTTAACTAACTTACTAACTACTTGTCAGTATTCTTGTCAGAGAAACTTCTGATTCTGTTACACAATTAGTCATTTAAGCAATACCTATATATGCAGTTGCTTTTATTGTTACATTGAAATAATGATATTTGTCTAGTCTTAAAACATCTCTTTAAGAAATAACATTTTATTTAAAAATCTATTCAAATTATTTATATTAGGACTGTTGCTCATGGGTAAAATTAGTTACAAAATGTTTCTGAATTGGAATACATGTTATTTTTCACACAACAGTCAATCAAAAACCCAAAGTGAGATATATCTAGTGTCAAAAACTGTTAACAAATTATAAATGATGCTTCTGAATCAGCTGATTGTAGAAAAGAAACTGTGAATGACCTTTAATGTAAATTTTAGATATTTGTACATAGTATACCACTTTACTACAATAGAAACATCAAGAATATAATTATCAAAGCTGTTCTTGAAGTAAGACCTAATATTAATGAGTGCGAGAAACTGCTGTCTTCTTCCATTGTTCCTCCATGTAATTCTGTTAAAGATGTATTTCATGACAAACATACCTCACCTGTGTTTGTGAGAAAACCAACACAGGAGTTTAGGAAGGATGTTGAGATGTAAATCCCAAATTGACTATTGTCCTATGATTGAAATAAATTGTAAATGTACACATAGTGTTACATTTGAGGTGTGTTCATAACATTTTGTTTGTGTTCTGATATTTAGTAGACATTTTGGGAAACAATATTAAAAATCTTATGTTCTTAGCAGGCTCCCCATGTAAACTAATATTAAATTTTTATCAATTTCAAACAACCATGAATATGACATCCATTTCTTGACATTCTTAATATAACGCCTTTACTTTCTCATTTAAATAATACCAAATAACTTGTATATAGCCAGTGCACCATTCTCATTAAACAAACCTTTCAATGCCTTCACTTAATCATGGTAATAATTTGATCATGCTTAGCTGTCAGGCGCTCACCTCGGTTGAGCACACCACTCATTGAAGTAAACACTACTGAATGCACCAAGAAGTACATTGTGTTGTCTCTTTTACACTTGTTCTACCTCTTTGCTGAAGCACATGCATGTACTTGTTCAACGTGCAATGCAGAAAAGCAAGAGTAGTTCCAAGTTTCTTTAAACATGAAGTAGATATGTTATTAAATTTAACAATTTTTAAGAAAAGATAGAAAATAAATAGATATATGCAATAATTTAAAGATGGACACTTAGGAAAAGCTGGCCTTACAATTGAGTAGAAAAACATGCTCAGCTTTTATAGATTTTTTTCTTTCTTTGCTTTCCTGTTTATTAAAGTTCCATTGAGGCTTAGTCGCCATTCGTTGTCTGAAAGAGAGAGACAGAAAAAAGAAAAAAAAATTATTATCCTCAGATGAGGTTTGATCTCAGAACCTCTTGAATATTGAGTGCACACACTACCCCCCACACCACAATGGCGACTTCAAATTTTTGACATTGACCTCATTAGGTTACTGGGTTTTTGTATATGTGCAACTAAGGTATCCTAACATTCCTGAAAATGTACTAATTCACTAAATCCGTCCATTGCTCCCCTTATTTCTGCACTATTATTGGAACTATACTTCAACTAATATAATTAAGATATGTAATGTTGTGATTGCATTTATTTTGATTACGTCTTCAGTCAGGATATTCAGGCACTGTTGTATAAAAAGCCTTAAGGCATTAAAAAGCTACAAAGTACCAGGCAGACTTTAACTTTATCAGGATGTGTTCAGTGGCGAAAATGGAATGTTTCTTTTGGTTAGGAATTCTAACCTATACTGCTCTGCCATTTTAACATTACAATGCAAGTGAAGTTGGAAATAATTGACAAAAACCAGCTGTTCATGGCCGCTCAGATTTAAGTGTGGTAAAATACTCAACTTTTACCATCATTACTGCACTCAAATGACCATCACAGTAAAGTCAGCATTTTACCACAGTAAAATCTTCATCAAGAATGGTGCACACCATCAGTAATATTTCATTTTGCAACTCCTACCTCTATGAGTAGGGTTTTACTGTTACGTTCTGTGGTAGTGTTTTGCAAATAAATTCCCTAAGGTTTTATTTACTTTTAATGGTAACTTTTATATTGATTTAATTTGTGAAGATATCTTAAGGGGTGCCCAGCAAACCTGGATGACTGCTGACAAAAAATAACTGACATTTTCAGGTTTTGCACACCAAAATACTTGCAAATTCATTTCTAGAAAGTTTTAATGAGATATTCCAAATTTGTAGATTACGTAGATCAGGCACTTCCTCCACCCAAAAAAAGTGGGATTTTGTAGTCTCATTTTTGGCAGTTCATAATTTCCAAACTGCTCGTCTAATTCTGACATTCTCAGTGTCATTCTATAGCCATTTCCTTCTTCTTTCTGACATAATATTTCAATACTAAAGAGTAATAAAGTATGGACGTAATACTCAAATCTCACCATTGTGCCTTTTCACAGGCATGCTGCCCCCATCTTCAGCTGTGATCCACAAGTTTTTGATGTGTCTGCAGATGACGCATTTTGTTGGATGTATTTGAAAAAGACATTGCTATCATTGAAGAAACTGAACTAGCAGTTTTTCCCACATAGTTAATTCAGTTGGGTTTTGGATCATTTTTATTGATTTCATTTAATTCTAAATTTTGATTTCTGCAGATTTTTCTATTTTTTGTATTTAATTTGTCTTTGGTGTTCTTTAAGCAATGCACCTTTTTCCACATTTTACCCTTAGGAATACAGCAAATTTAAAAAAATCCTGGACAAATTCAGTGTAACTTTGGCACCTATTATAAAACAAGGCGTCAAAAACCTTATAACGGTCTTACAAAGGCAAAGTTTTACCACAAAAGTCAAGCTACAGGAGATAAGTTGCAGTAAACATTGGCAAAACAAAACGGCACATTGGCTTGAGGGTTAAGAAGCATCAAAGATCATTAAATTTAAAAAAAAAAAAAAAAAAAAGTAGAACATGAAACAAAATTAATAAAAATTATCCATTCCTGCCCTAGTTTACTATCTGTAAAAAAACTACTAACACAAAAAATATGAACCAATGAATAAATTTCAGCTTTCCAAATGTTACTGATTTTATCCCCAGACTCTAGATATATCTAACAAAATGCAATATCTCCATCCAAGCCAAGAAGCCCTCAGTGAATCACAGCTGATGATGCAGACATGTTTGGAGGTAATTTGTCAAATTTGTAACACACACAGTTTTTACACATTATTACACTTCACTGTATTTTCCCAACAAGTTGTATTTAGAGATACTTCAATAATTTGAACTTACCATGCCTAGCTGTAATTATGAAGAAAATAAATATAAGAAATACAAAAGGGGAAAAAAGCAAAAGCTTCACCCACATTTTCTGCACACATAAAAATTTATATCTATAATTCATGTAGATCACCTTTTGAGATTTTTACTCTGTTGGTACACAACATGCGCATCAGTCCAAAAGTGCAACTGTGTTTGAGCAGTTATTAAACCTTTTCAGCAGTAACAGTTTAACATAAATAAATGTCAGTGGAAAGTATTGTAATTAAAAAGAGAAAGCACACTCTGTTAAGTACATATCTAATTTTATAGGTTAAGGAAGCAAAGGACAGCTGTGTAACAGAATCATTTGTTTCCTTTTGTGTTGCATGTTAATATTTGCACAGTCACTTGTCTGTTTTAGCATGGAGGTAAATTTTGCCCCACACTTTGGATACTACAGTCTTCACTTTAGTGTATGTCACATTTTCACTTCGTAGTTTGCATTCAGCAAGATATATAGACAATATAAGTTAAATTTTTATGCATGGTGTTTACATAAGAGATTGAACTTTCTCAAAATTTATTAGCATTAAATTATTAGCAGCTATATATACAACAGTTTTATGCGGCCTTTTTGAAGTTAAACATTTAAAATGATGTCATTTAGCTCCAGATTCAAACCTTCATTCACATCATTTGAAGATGTTTAATTCAAAAAGACGCTTTGCAAGTTAGAAACATTATAGAAATAGGATTAGTTTTGTGACAATTGCTACATTTAAAGATAGCATTAGAGGTAGTTTTATTAACATTAGAAGAAAGGATAGAGATAGTTATGCTTACGCTAAAGCTACCTTATATGATAGCAATTTTATGAAAAATTGTAATAATCTTTGTAATTATATTTTGCAAGCAGGTATGTTCTAGAGGAAACAGTGATTACACATTTCATGTAAAGGATATTCAGTCAGTCCTTTCACTGCTATTCATTGTAACATTTGAGTGTTGGTGTCTTCCCTCATGACATCATCTGTGTTCTGTGGAAGGCATTGTCTGCCTTCCAAATTGTGTCTTTATGACTCCCAATGTATCTTGTAAACCCCCTGAAACAAAATCAAGAAATGCAAATAGAATGTTTGGAATGCAACATGAAATACATCTGGAAATACAAAAAAACAAATGTAGAAATCCACAAGAAAGAACGTTTTAGGAATATAAATTGGAAAAAAACAGAAAAATCAGCCACAGCAAACAATTTTGAGGAAAGTAACAATGACAGGAGGTCAAACTCTTGAAAGAGATTCACAATCTTGCAGAAGTCAACAACTAAACAGTTCCTGTAGCAACCAAACCTTTTGTATGAAACAAATGAAATTATTCATGTAACTAAATAAGATAACTACCTTTTAGAAAAACATTTCTGAATCCATTACATTTACATGACTTTATCTACTCTATCGCTTATTACCAGTTATACAAATTATTCTTAAGAAACTTTATTTTCCTACCTATTTCATTTTACTCAAGATAAATCTTTCCAGAAATAATTGCATTGCACATTTTGTCATAGATACAAAGGGAATAGTGATAGAAAAATGTTTTAGAACTGGACACTATATGCTATATCTGTTATTAATGGTTTGAATTGTTCACTACTTAGCCATTCTTTTAAGGCCCTGTTGATTGTCAGCGTTTCTCACGATGTGGAAAGAGTATGGAATTTTAAGGCCCCATTCTATATTGGGTGTGAAAGACTGGAAATTTTGCTTGGAGGCCTCTTTATCAGGCTTGAGGTTGTTTTACATGGCGTAAATCTACGACATGGGACCACTGGCTTTACTTCCCTTCCAAAGGAAGCCACGCTAAGGATTTTTACACCCGAAAAAATTCATCGCCCTCCACCAGCTTTGAACCCATGACCTCAGGAACTAGGCTAGCATGGTTACCCTAGACCACAGAGGATGACATTTTAAGGCCAGCGTATAGCTTCCAGTTCTTAAACATTTTACTATCGGTATTCCCTTTGTATCTATGACGAACCGTGCAATGTAGCTATTTCTGTAAAGGTTTATTTCGATTAAACTGTAAAAGACAGAAAAATAAACTTTAGTAAGAATAGTTTGTATACCCACTAATAAATGATAGAGGGTGGAGAAAGTCATGTGAATTTACCGTCAGATTTTTAAATTATGTATTGGACTCAAGCAAGGAAATCTGAATATAAATTTCTGGGGGTGAAATGCAGTACATTTACGAGAGGATTTGACTGAGAAAGTAAAACAGAAGACTGCACTATAAAGCAGATAAAAATGCGTAATCACTGTTAAAAGTTTGTTAAACTAAATATTATTGTACTTCACAATGCACTGCTGAAAACTGAGATATGTGATCCACCTTTCTAGTTAATCTTTCACCCCTTTGTTCTTTGTCTCTGTCTCTCTTTGTATGCCTCTCTTTTCTCTCCTGCACACCTTAGTGCCAGACTAGATTGTTGTATCACCAAAAAGAATAAAACCAAACTCTAAACCGCAATATAACTTATGTTGATAAACAGCATGGAAAATAAACCATAAACAAATAAATCACAATAATATAACTGTGATATTGGATGATATCCACAACCCTTAACTGACTTAAGGGTAATCTATAGTGATATTTTTAATTATACATACTTTATAAAACAAAATTTAACATAGTTACATGGACTTTTTTTCACTTTTGTTTTTAAATTGTATTTCAGTTGTAGATTTTGCTAACCTAAAAGTATTTTAAAAGGTTTCTCATCATGTAATTAATACATTTTTAAATGTTATTATTCTAGTATTTCTCCCTTTGTTTGTGCAGATTTAAGAGTAATAGGCATTACGTCTCCCAACCAAACATTGTAATTATCCACAATCAAACATGCTATTAATTTCTTTGTTAATTATTTTTTCTCTTGTGTTTTTATTGGGTAGAAGCTGGTTTTTTTCATGAATGATGCAACTGGCAGCCCGGTGCTCTCGCAGTACTGCTATACAAATTTATTTGCGCATTAGTGGCAGACCACTTCTCTATTCATCCCTAGATAATGTTAACAATGTGGAAACAGTATGAACATGTTGTACTTACCTTTTGTTATAAAAGTGTTCAGAATGATGCACTATATACAAGCCTGGCACTTGATGTACATGTTATTGAATACTCAATGAATTTCAGCAACCGAAATATTGGAAAACACACGCTGGATACTGTCTTCTAATTTGTCAAGTGTGCGGATTAATTGCATCAACTTTATCTTTAAGCATTCCCCACAGATAATAATCACTTGAAGTTAGATCTGAACCAGTTATTCTGTCATCAAAAACATGTAATATGAGGCAGTGATGTTCTTGGACGACAGCCCTATCCTATCTCAACTTTTCCATGGTTAGAATCGTTTGCTGTCTTATGTTTCTCTTTTGTCGAACATGGACCCAATCTTTTTCAATTTTTCTAACAACTTATAAATTGTTTGCTTTGTTAGGAATGCTTACCAGGAAATTTCTCTATTAAGAAGCAAAACTTAAGGCAATAAACACACTTTTCTGTAGTATACACATGATAATTGCACACAGCTTTGCGTGTTATTCCACCAGGTCAAACAACATTGCACTGAACTGCATTAGCTAGGTTACTGCAGAGCAAGGTCATTTAATCCAATACCTGCTATGAATCAAACCATGCAGCCACTTATCATGTCATTCAAGATAAACTCAGTATTTTACCCAGATACAGTAGGAACATGGATGTGGAAACACTTGGTTCCTTTGTTACAGTTCTTTTTCTGCATCTCTGCTTAAATTATATAATGTGGTATATTATAAAAAGAAAGTGGTTCCTTTTGGCATGGATATTTGCATCAACTCTACTGATGTATCACTGGAGAAGATCTCTGTGTTAGTTAAGAAGCGAAGTGGATTGTATGATAAGATGCAGCTCTGTTGCAAGAAAGAAAAAGAAAAAAAATGCTGGCAGTGATTATAAGATCTACAAATACACTGCCTACCCCTCTACAGTTCGATAAAATCTGAGCAGAGCAGCAAGTTGTATTCATCTTCAATTGTTATGGTATGGGGTGGTTGTTACACAATATTATTCCACATAGAAATGGAATAGCTTGTGCATCATATGATGGAATTAGACTCTAGGTAAAGACTACCAGGGGAGTGAAGTGTTTTTATACCCCTTCGTATAACATTAAATAATCTTCCACATAAGGACAGTAACATATTTTTGTTACACCCTTTGTGAGGTTGTCCTTGATCTGTGTTCAAAAGTATACAGTGTCACCGCACTACAACAGATGGAACTTTGGCAGTTAGTGTACAGAGGTATATTCTCTGGCATGCCAAATAAACTGGTGCCAAAAATAAAACCATTCTGGAATGAGTACATCACTGTCCTTTCTGATTCAAAATACTCTTATTCTGAGATTATAGAACAATGTAAGTGCAGATTCATACAAGGTCTGGCTGCATAAAGATAAAGCTTTAAGCCATATATTTGCTTCAACTTGCAAATTTGTCAATTTATGGAGAGAAATATGGGAATGTACTCTTAACTTTTATAACCCAATACATCACCAAAGAGTTTCTGTGTATCTGAGTTGCCAAAAAGGGCCCTTGGAAAAAGAAGACCACTCAAACTCTGGAAAGGAGGATTGGAAGAAATTGGACATGACTACTATACACCAGCTTTGAGTGCTAGCTTGTGCTCAAGGTCACCATATTGAACATCATTGCTGCTTGAGGCATGGTATTTCATACGTAAAAGTTTTTGTAATTTGTTACTATAGATTGCAAACCACCTCAGTATATAGTGAAAGCTTTCTTCATTGCTTTTTTGAAGCATTTGTAAAGTTAAAGGAAAAATGTATAATGAACCTTCCTTATTTTAACCATTTATTGTTTAGTTATTTGTTTATTTTTATAAAACATATGCTTTAAAGCCTTTTTTTGTTTTGCAGTAATGTTTATTCATTATCTGCTACTGACATTTCAAGAATGTCTCATGACATTCACTCATGTCCTTGGTTGCCATAATAAATGCTTTTTATTCACATTTACATTTATACATAATTTAAGACCAGTACATATACACACATACATACATAACGATGGTGATATAACGATTGTGGTGCACATGTCTATATGTTGGTACCCCTGCTGCCCTGGCTGCTGCTTGTGTGGCGTAGAAGTAGTGTTAGTTAGTGTCGTGTGTGTGCAGGCCAGGAGGTTACTCCACACCCCCCTCTCCTCTGTCTTCTCGTCACAGCAGTCAAGACTCATTGCACAAGAATGCGGTGGCGCAGAGCACAGCACCCAACGCAGCGTCCAGTGCATCTGCCGCTGCGGCCGCCGCAGCTGCTGCTGCCCAGAAGAAGAAGGGCATCAAGTCACAGCTCGGCAGGTTCTTCAGCAAGAAGGAGAAGGTGAGTAGTTGATATTCCTAACTCTTTAACCAATATATAGTAAATCTTTGAATAACTACAAATAAAACAATGAGACATGGGAAATCATGCGATGAAAACACATGAAGATAAGTGGCCATTCTTAATAAAAATTATGGATTAGTATAACACTGTAAAACTTGATCATAAACTTAACTTTATATATTGTCATTCAGAACAACAAACAGAAACATAAACAGCAGCCAATCGCAAGAGAACGTGAAACAGCTGAGCTAATATGGCTGTCTGTGAAACGATCACCAACAGTACAGACGACAAAAGAGGTTATGCACATGCATAAAAATGAATAAGAGCTAGCTACCGGTTAAAGGACGTTAAACTCGCAAAAAAAAGCTATACCTACCACAAAATTTGATTTGCTGTGAGTTTTATAGACACCCCACAAGATTTCTGGCTCGTGATCTTCACAGAAAGACAGTTAGCAAGTCAACACATAGCGACAGAAAATCTGATGTGAGATGGCAGAATAATCGCATGATGAGAATTGCTCTCTGATTGGCTAGTTTCCTATGTTTGATGTAGACATAAACTTGGAAGCATGGACCTTGCGCATTTCTAAATTTACGTTTAATTCAGTGTTAAAGGAATGAAGTTATTAGAGTAGAATTAAAAATACAAAGCATTTTAGAGATAATAAAAGAATTCCAAAATATACGGAAAGAACATGTGGAATGTATGCCAGATTCACAAATTACAAAAACTATATACAATTATGCCCTACAAGGAACAAGCTCAGTTGGAAGATCCAGGAAAAGATGGGGAGTTCCAATTTAACCCTCTATTGCCATAAAGGAGGGGGAGGGCCCAAGTAAAATAACCAGTGTAATGGCACACTTGGATGCTGATGGGTTTACATTTGACTGCAGTTGCATGGATTTTGCTTTTATTTAAAAAAAAAAAGAAATGCTATAGTTTTATTGCAAAAATATTAATACTTTTACAATATAAAGCAGCTATAAATAGCCTTTTTTTTTTTTTTTTTTGAAGGTTAGTATAATATGAAATTAGAAATAAAAGCTCATTAAAAAAACAAACACACACACACACACGCACGCACGCATGCACCCCCCCCCCTCCTTTGTAATGAACGTGGGTATAAAGGGTTAATTCTATGTGGAAGTGGAACAGTTCAATAAGCCTAAGCCATACAGAAGGTGGTGGTGATGATTCATTGTGAATGGTTACATTACAAATCATATTATCTAGTTTTTAAGTTTACATTATGGTCACGCTTAATTTTCATTGACAATGGAGCCTATGTGCACCTTGCCAGCCCTCCGTAGTCAGGTTGATATCAGGTGGTCAATACTGTCTGC